>CABPRJ010000956.1:205134-455857 GCA_902439185.1 Cinara cedri | reverse complement strand
AAAAAAAAAAAAAAAAAAAAAAAAATAACAAAAAAAAAAAACGCAAGTCTATAATAATAATATTTGTATACATATAATATACATAATTTGTAAAGATATAATATAATTATAATTTATCGCGAGTTGTTATTTAAAATTTATATTATATATTATATTATGAAAAAAAAAAAAAAATTTAAAAAAATACCCATACTTATACGTGCAATAATTCGTAATTTTTTTTGTTTGTTTGTTTGTTTTTCTTTTTTTCTACATATTTTTCTTGTACAAAAATCAATATGCCTATTATGGATACCTAATCATAATATTATACTATTTTGTAAGCTCGGAAAAATATTTTACGATATTTTATTGCGCAATTTTTTTTTTTTTTTTGATCTCGTACTTTTGTAATCGTTCTTAGGAGAAAATTTTACTATACCTACCGAGTATAAACACACAGTTAATAATTAATAATAATTTTTATATAATATAATAGTAATGATAATAATAATAATAATAATAATAATATTCTGAATGTACATGTTAGAAATCTTTATGTTTGAATAATTACGTAAAACTATAGTTGCGCTACAATTATTATTATTTAGATTTATTGTATTGAAACTAAACTATATATTATACATTATATTTACCTATCGATAATGTGGAAAAACGAAAAAAAAAAAAAAAAATTACGGATACTATAATGTTTATTATATATTCATGCATTGAAATAATAATATAATAATTTGTTTGGTGAAAACGAACGAGTATACCTATATGTAAACAACGTGTTGCAATTTGTTTTTTTTTTTTTTTGTTTCACAGCATACCTATTACTCCGTGAGTAGCACGTAACCCTGTAACTCTATAACCCGCGGATCGAGGGCATCGCGTAATGTCTAATGACAATGTCCCCCGTTCAAATTGTCAATTTTATAGTTGCAATTTCTATAATTTTAATTGACCAGAGTAAGTATACATTATTCACAGACAACGGTAGAAACTAATGTTTTTTTGAACGACTTAAAACTGTGTAAAAGTAATAACGTTTTTGAAGTGATGAGGAGTGGTTTGCAGTAAAATAATCACCCGGCATACATATATGTTATTACGTTATCCTGTATACTGTATTGTGCGGGTGTATTGGACAGCGGTTATGAACTGCCCCTACACGAATTTGAATTGGCATTTCCGAATGTTCATTCAACGATGAGATTAACGAAATAAAACATAAAATTAGTTGTGGGGTAGCAAAATCGTGGAATTCGTCTAATCGAACAAAGGTCGATTAATACTTAAAAAAAAAGTCTGTGTACACACAACGTGTGAGTGTGTGCAATATGACAACTGATAAAGTTTTATCAAATTCAAATTCCATACTATGTCGCCAAAACATCTTCAATCATAATCAAATCACCAGAAAACACCTACTACCTGCATGCAATTTAAACAATTCCGTACATTATTATTATATTATACACTATACAGATGTCCTCTTCGTCCTATTTAGTCTTGTATTAGATAGGTAATATTTCATAGTGATCGCGGCTATACATATATCCAGGCATACGCACCGAAACCTCTAAACACCGGACACTCTCGGTCGCCGAAAGTCGGTCCCCTTAGAGGAAGAAATTGTATTTTTATTACATTAATTAATTAAATAAATTTTATTTTTACATTGATTAAATACATCTTAGTGTTACAACAACATTTAATCGACGCGATAATATGTCAACGACTGGACGGATAATAATATAAAATATACGTCATGCACTCATGTACAGTATATTAACGTGCATTCATGGTAATAAAAGGTAACTTCATAGCGTGGACCACAACAGTGGCGGCGCCAGGAGTGAACCAGGATGGGCCGCGACCTCCGATGTGCACGGTGCAGACCCTTTTCTGAAAGAAAATTTTCTTGGGGGCGGTACTTAAGGGAAGTCATTTTTCGATTTTCTCCGGAGTTTTCTCATTAAAATGGAAAAATCAGGAAAAAACTAAGGAAAACGGGAAAATATACGAAATGTAGATATTAGTCGAAACCAACCTAACCTCCGATATTCTACAATTATTCTTGATTTACGGTAAAAATGATCAGTATCGAAAAAATTGTCCGTTTAGAGTGTTCTGTATTTAGAGGTTTTCCTATATTTAAATAGTGAAATTGTCCCCGTTCCCGAAAAAACGTCCGCTATTCAGGGATGTCCGTAAAGGGAAGTTGCATTGTAAAAACCTATAGTTTTCTAACCAAAAACAAATGGAGTTCCGTACTTTTACCATCACTTATTGTTTTTTCCAAAAATGTGCCATATTTGGTTTGCTGATTATTGTTAAAATCGGAACTACAAACACCGTTCGGGGTTCGGCCAAATTATTTTGTTTAATCAAATTATAAGTCGGTAAAAGTCCGCGAAATCCAAACACTAACCAAAAGTAGCAGACAAAATCTACGGTTTACCGGTTAAACCCGTAGTTGTACAAGAATTCGTACTTTAATCGTAAAATGTATTCCTGAACGACGCATTGAAAAATATAAACGAATTAACATTGATAGCGAAATACAACCGGAATGTCGCGAATTTTCCAAATGAAAACCGCAAAAGAAATCGGACGAACAACTAAACAATACTAGAGAAACGTTTTAGTGGCGAACCGAATATTATTTGTCAAGTGCTCCTCTAAAAATATTATTCTCGGGACGTTGCCGAACCCGAAACATCTATAAGCTGCAAAGTTAAGCCACAAGTTAAGTTATAATACGCGTTATCGACAATGGCAAAACATCTAAGCACGCGGCAAATATCATTCTAAGCCAGTGTTGTCACTTCGGTCTTTTTTCAGGTGTGCGAGGTTCAAGCATTTTAAGCGATTTTAAATATTTCACCATGTCGTAAAAAAGTATACGAGTATATTATGTGCACGTGTATATTATTGTCCCGATTTTAATTGTTTCGATAGATTATGTATCGCTATCAACATAAATAACTATTTAAAATCTGAACAATAATTCATAATTGATATTTTCCCCGTGGAAATCAATTATCTAGCATACAAATGTTTTGAGATGATAAATGCTGTAAAACATGAAAAGGAGTAAATAGCATAATATTCACATTGTTATCAATTGTAACGTACAGCTTTTGCACAGGCAAAACGCCCTATGAAAAAACTATGTTTGTAGGAGATACCGGCGATTTTTAAGCCCGGCAAATACATCTACAGCTTTTTCCAAATCGATAATATAATTACACGAAAGTGCGTGCATATGATTTCACATTTTCGAGCGATGAAAAAACCTTCCATTTTACGCTATTTCAATGGATACAATTTTTATTATTGAAATGATTTTCAATGTTTCCCTAAACACGGCCGTTAATCGTTCAACAGCGAAGTCATCCAACTATTGACCGCGTGGTCCCTTATCTATACCTGTACTCTGTTGGTGTCGGGTTTGTCTGGTGGATTATACAATTCACGATACATTTATCGTTTACTCAATTACTTGAGCGGGCGATATTTTTTTATCGACATTAAAATACCAATATATGGTTAACACGAAAGGCAATTAAATTTGAATTACACAAAAAAATGGTGCGTTATTTCAGCGGGCCGATTGGGTCTATTTAAAAGTGAGGGGCGCAACCGCACATACCGCCCCCCTCCCCCCAAAATGACAGTTCTGTTTTAAATATTCGGTCTCAATAAACCCCACGCGAGAGAGCTGAAACGGCATGTTGCCCCCCCCCCAATAATCAGGCACGAACGCAGGGGGCTGTATTGAGTGGTCAAACAACCCTCCCCCCCAGGAATTTTTGGGTTTTTTTCGTACAGTTATTCCATTTTAATGTTGTATTATACTTTGATGGGCAGAAATTGCATTGTGTTTGTAGAACACCGGATAAAGCAAAATAAATATTTAACACCAATAATAACAGTTAACAAAAATAATAGTTTTAATTGATAAAAACACGTTCCGAAACATTTTTCCGCAAACGTCCCTGCAGCTTAAACCGGGCCAAACATACACGAAATGACAAAACGGACATTTTTGTTCAACAGATAGATATTACAATATTGTTTGCCGAATCAACGTAACGCGGGCGAATTATAATATTATATGAAACAAAATCGAATAACAGACAACATTTTTACTAATTGGTGGAAAATATTCGGATTAGTCGATAATTTCGAAAATCGGGATTTTCGGATTCCAAAATCTGAAAATTTATCTTAAACGCGTTTTTTTTTTTTTTTTAAATATAGAGAACAGGTACAATAATATAATAGTGTGTCAAAACTCGAATTTTTAAATCCCGAATTGACATTTTGAAATTATATACGAAATCCGGACTTTTTGATTTTCCGGATTTATATCACATTATTATAAAAATCAAATAATGCTTTATAGACGAAAAAAGTTTTTTTGGTGAAGTTGATCACATGGACTGTGTTATATCCAATTTCCAAATTCCATGTCCCCCCCCCTAAAATATAATTAGTCCGACGTAATCTAAATCGAATAAGCTACTCGCTCTGTTATTGAAAACAAGTATTACTCGTTTAGTGTTCTTCTCGTGTAGATGGCGTTTAATCCACAATAATTTCAATAATCATTTAAACATTTAAAAAATATAGGTGTAACATATTAGTTTTTAGTTATTACATTCAATACGATTAAATGATATTTTTGTTTTTTTAATTTTTTTTTATGGTTTAACATAAAATTTATTATTTATAAAAGTCAATTTTTTTTTAAAAAATATAAATTATGAATAAACCATTTTTGAATTCATTAATTTTCAAAGTTGTTAAAATTGGTTGAACTGAGTAGGTAGGTTAGGGTGGTCCTTATTATTTTTTTTAAAAATTTGATCGGGCTACCCATGGAATTTGTTTGAAACCATAAAAAAATGAATTGTGTAAAGTTTCGTAGTAATTGTTCAACTCTAAGGCGTGCCTCAAAAGGGTTGAAGTTCAATGGAGGGTGATTTTCCGATTTTTATAATTTTAGTCTAAAATGTTACTTGTACTTTTTTATTCACCCCCCCCTAAAAAAAAAATAAAACTAGTTTTTAGTATTAAATAACTAATAAATATAATATGCCGTATTGCGTACCTATATTTTATATATTATGTTATACATATGTAATTCAAATTAAACACAAATAATATTTAAATAATAATATACATAAATGACATAATTAAATATCTAGAAATTATTATTTAATAATTTTTTAGTGTATTAATAATAACTGAAAAACGTTTTCAGCCTGCTCTTCTCCTGTACCAGCTGATAGCTGTGGAACCCCTAAAAGTTATTCGCGCCCTTTACATGAAATTAGTACTGGCAGTCTTTCCACTAAATCTTTACCGGTTAACGAAGGTAACATTTTTTCATCCCAATGTACAACGGATTCTTTAAATAAATCATTATTAAAACTCAAGCGTAGTTGTTCTGCTCGCAGTTTTCGAACTTTTTTCACGAACTCGGCGAATCGACGAACGATTTATTACCAAATTATCAACATTATGTCCTAATGCCTGAGCCGTGGCAATTATAATATGAGTTGCATTTCTGTCACTTACCTTGCATCTATCTAAAACAGTTACAAGTTTATCGTTGATGAATGCTGTTCTTCCTCGTCTAGTAGTTGAAGGGCCGGCAGAATCTTCACAGCTTTCCACAGTAATAGTTTTTGATATTATCTTGTATGTTTCGGGCTAAATCACAATCATCAGACAAACTTTCTTCTGTATCACTCGAAGAACATAATTCCACAGATTCAACTAAAAGTTANGCTCCTGGACGACCTTTTTGTCTCTGAGTAATTAAAAACTGTTTGTCTATGTCAATAGTCATTATATCCAATGCATCTGCATGGGCAATGTCGAATAGTTCGTCAAAACATTGTACAAACTCATTTTCATTTTTAATTTGAGTATTTGTTCTCCGACTTGAATTTTTCTGCAAACTTCGCCATGTATTGTACAACTCTTCCAACATCGGTACGCAATTACGAACTTCCCTAGTAGGTATTCGGGCTTTTTGCCAAAATATTAACGTTTCGTCAATCACTAACCGCGCACTTTCACGTAAACTTAACTTGACTTATCGAATATTAAAAAATATGACCGATAAAACTTGTTTGTTTGATGGCAACTTGCATCCAACCGGCTGATGAGAACAAGTACCAATTAAATAAATACGTTTACGTATACTGATTTTACTGTCCGTTTTTAAAATCAAAAAGTCTGTTCGTCGACGGTGCGTGGACAATTATAAACTGAGCTGTGCCGACAATGTTCGAATTAATATAAACAATAAATAATACGTCTAAAACCGAGTGAATAACAAACCTGTAGAGACGTGTTTGACATTTGAAGACTACGTGTTGTCACAGGACCTAGTCAACGTCGCAAAAACGTGAGTAGGTATCATGTCTGCGCTAATTTAGGCAGAACGTGTTAGGACATGTATAGTATTGCACAGCTTTCCATTTGTATGAAACGTGCGTTTTAACCATTCTATTAGTGGACTATTTAATAGCTACTATAATGTTGTTTGTGCAGTTATGTTGTAAATTTTCTTAGTACAAAGTATATTATATTGTACAAGCTATTACCACGTAAAATATACTAAAAATTAGTTTTTGTTATTTTGTAGGCGAATGAGTTGTTAAATGAAAAATGTACAAATAACATTTTTTTGTAGGATAAACAATTTAAAAAATATATTGTTCTTACACTTTTTAGTCCGTGTTAAAAATTTTAGACTAAAATTACAAAAATCTAAAAATCACCCTTATTTGAACTTCAACCCTCTTAAGGCGTGTCTTAAGGTTTACCGATTATTACGAAACTTTACAAAATACATTTTTTTGTGGGTTTGAACAAATTTTAGTGGTAGCCCAATCAAAAATCGAAAAAAAATTTTCTTCATCTATAGTCTAAGGACCACCCTAAGGTAGGTGTTAATTTAATAGAGAATTTGTTTTTTCTTATTTTTAATATTTAAAATTTTTTTTCAGCATAATTATACATTTAATAACTTGAAAATTAGAGTATTATATTAATGATACAAGGGTAACATTTAATATGTTGAACTATATTATTTATTTCCTTTTTTTACGACATAATTTATGGACAAAGATAATTTAATAAAAAGGGGTGAAGGAAAATTAAAAATTTATTAGTAAATTTAAATATCAATTTTTAATTGAGTTTAACTTGATAGCTACATCAAAGGTAATAAATGTAATCTCCACATTGAATTTGTAAGCTCCTCTATATTATTTTCTATAATATTGTAAATTCAAATGTATTGATGCTAAATATTCACTATTTATTTTGATAAATCAAGATAACTAACATTCTTAACAATGTAGGTAGGTAGGTAAGTAATCAATGGTTATCAATTAGAGATGATGTCTATTATCTACTTACATATTAAATGGCTTTTTCACCAATTTTGGTATTTTGAATTGATAGATAATTCCAGTGAAATCTTTATTATTTTTTTTTTTTTTTTTTAGTAAAACTTAAAATAATTAAAAATTACAATTTTGATGTTCTAAAATTTAGATTTTTTTTTTTGTATATAAAATTTATTATTATGGTTATTATTATTTTATTGTATATTCTGTCCTAAAAGAGAGCAGACCAGTAGACAAGTTTAAAATGTAAACTTTCATAGCAGATATCCCACTTATGCTGTCAGATACTCAGATTATGACCCACTTTTCAAGTCTATACATTTACACTATTTTATCTACATTACTGCGTTCTAATTCTATTGACTATTAATAAAATCACTATTTTCATTAAAATTAAAAAAAATGCATAACTATGCGAAAATTTGTTAGTAAGTAGGTACACCTAAGTAAATGGATTTTAAGATTATTATAAAAATAAATTATCAAAATGAAATTTCAAAAATATACTATTAAAGCTAACCATGCACATAAATGCAATGTGTAGGTATTTATGTGTTTGTAATAAATGATTTATTCCTTACTGGAATATAATTTCTATAATTCTTAGCTAGGTATGTTTTGTATGATTATTGAAAAACACGCAAACTCCTATAAGACCCTAGAATAAAATATAAAAACATATTAATATTATTTATTAATCAACAACATAATTAGAAATTGTACATTGAATTTTATCATTTATTGTAAATAAAATCCGTAAATAATGAATTATATGGTACATTGGTACCTATACTTAACTATTTTGAATGGAATAAAGAAATGAAATAAAACAGATATTATATATTTTATATATTATTTTATTTCCAAAGTAAAAAAAAAAAAAAAAAAATATATATTTATATATTTATATAATTTAATTTTTGTTTCACTGGAGGGATGTCCATGTCTTTATAATTTAACAAAACTGATGTAATTTTACTTAAAGCTATATAAAAATCTATCAACTATCTATAAAATGTTTTACATCACTCCAATTTAATATGGAATTATAATCTTATATACAATGTACAGGATAAAAATGTAGGTTAAAAAAATTAATTTAAAAAAAAATTTAACAGATAGTTTTTGCCAATTATAATTGACTATAGTCATACGCATACTTTTGGATACAATATAATGTATATCACAGAATGTAGAATAAAATGCAAGAAATAGTAACCTTTTACTCAAATATATTAACAAAATAAATAACATCAAAAGCACAAAATTGTTTAAATTTCAACTAAATTATTTTTGACGTGTAACGTTTAGTACTCTGTCTCTGCTATGTTCCCTGGCTGGAGGGGAATGTCTAGATTTTCTACTACGTTTGATTTTCGCCATACTGTCTTCTCCAAAAACGTCTCCTGTTCTTAAAGCTGAAATGAGATCATCAAATTCTGCTTTATCACCAGCTGTACCATTTATAGACACTTGGTTTGTAGCTCGACGACTACCAGATCCATTAGATACAACGCTGGACCCATCTTTACAATTTTTCCGATCAAGAGTGAATTTCTTTAACTATTAGCAAAAAAAAAATTGAATTTATTTCAATAAGTCGGGTATTATTTTATATTCTATAAAAATTAATAAAATACGAACATCGACTTCCTGTCGTATCCTTTTTTCTTCTTCTTCACGTCTCTTTTTGACACTTATATTATCTTGACGAGCTTCAGAAAGAGCTGTTAAAAATGAATCAAAAACTGCAAAGAAATCGTCTGGTTGTATTGTAGAATTGTCTTCTCCAAATAGTCTTACAGCTCTATCAAACTATAAATAATAAAACCATATAAAATAATTTCAAAACCACAAAAAAAAAAAATTCATTTTAAACAAGTATTTACCCTAGTTTTCATGTCTTGGAACAAGTCTTCTAATTCAGAAAATTTACAAGTAGCAGCTGTTAAAAATTCTTTCATTACTGGCAGAAACATGTCACCCGGTACAGCAGGTTGTACTCTTTGGAACTCAATTTCTCGTTCTACTTCTTTTAAATTGTTTCTTAATTGTGACATGTCTTTTTCAAGTTCAGCCAAACTGACTTTTGAAGCGCTCCTTACATGAGGGATGTCTTCTTCTAATAATAAAACATCCTTGAACTATTTAAACAAATAATAATAAAAATATTAATATATACAAATTGATTAGACCAAAAATAAAAACCTTACCTTCTTATCGGCCATATCAACAATGAAATGTAATAATGTTGTTCCTCGTACAGAACTAGACTTGGTGTCTGAGAGTCTGTTTAAAGATGACAAACGGAAACCCCATGCATTCCCTCTTGCTCCTTTGTTCATATAATTTCCAAGAGCTAATACAATTTCTAATAATTTTTTTAAACGTCTGGAACGAGCTACTTCACGTGACGCTTCCATAACAACTTTTGTTCTGCCTTCAACTTCACTTGTCCAAGTAACAAATTTCTTTTTATATACTAGACTACGAAGACGTTGTTCGTAATGTGCAATTCTAAAAAAAAATTTAAAATAAATTTCAATATTTGTATTCAAAATAAAAACAAAAATGTTATATTTACTAACTTGGAAATTTCATATAAAAATCGATCAGCTCTGGCAAGACTGTCTAAATCATAACTGTGTTCTTCTAACAAAGCAGCTTCATCTGGACCAGGTGTAAATTTTAAAAGTTGCTCTACCATGTCTAATGGTAGCACATCTTTGGTATCCATATCCAGAATGACTTGAGCTATTCCTTCGTCAGACATTTTTAATTTAGACAACAATATTGTACAATTTTGTGCCCTCCGGCCATCAATAACTGATAGAACTTTGGATTTATTTTTTCCAGTTTGTCTCAAATCTTCTGATGATCCTTCATTCTGTAGTCAATATATATAGGTACATTAAATTAGTTTATATTTTGATAATTTATATTTTATTACAATTTTTACTTACAGTTGTACCGTTTATTTTTTGATTTTGATATGCACAGAAAAGTTTATCAACAGTTTCTAAGTCAATTGTTGAATACATTTTCCCTTCATCCATGTCAGCCCACACAGTTCCAGCCACTTTAGTTTCTGGCAGCTTAGCCCAGTTAAAGGATTTGAGTGGAGCCGAAGGTTTAGGTATTTCCACAGATCTTTGTTTACTGACTAACAGTGGAAGGCAACCAGGAGGAGGTGGAAGGTTTGAATGAGGGATTTGCAGTGGAGGTGCTGGTGGAGGTATAGGACAACGAGTTGTAGTTATGGTCTGAACAGGTGGTGGGGGTGGAATAGGTGTTGGAGCAGAAAAATTAACTTTAGCATCATCTGGTAAACTCTCATTATTTAGCATTGCTTCTAATTTTCTTCTCTCTGCTTGCTCATAAGATATTCTATCTTTTAGTTCACTTGTAGTATCTTCGAGTTCAGACACTTTTTGTTTAGTTTCCAAGTGAATAGACATTTCTTTCTCTAGGCGTTCTTTATACCTTGCAATACTGGCTTCCATATCTTCCTAAAATAAATATTGTAATATTGAGAAATAAAGTTAAAATCAAAAAAAACTTTCTTTTTTTTACTTTTTCCTGATTTCTTAAGTCTAGTTCTTGTTCTTTTTTAGCAAGCAAAGCAGAAACACTACTATTTTCTTTTTCAAGTATTTCTGCTTTATTTCTTGCAGCAATGAGTTCTTCTTCTTTAGCTAAGCTGTAACATATTACAATTTACTAGCTACTATATAATATATAGATTATAGGTATATAATATTTATATAACAATTTATCATAATATATCTGTATGCTTCTCTAATTACTTACTGTTGAACAATTTCTTTAACATTTATACTTATTGGTGTAACATCATTGTCAGTACCAGAATCAGTTTGAAGAGTTATCTGCTGAACTATTCTATCAAATAAAAGCCAATGCTGTGGAAGACTTCCATATTCAACTGTAATATATATATTATTAATATTATAATAAAACAGTCAGCCATATTTAATTGAAATTACTTACGAGGTAACAACAAGAAATGCTGGAAAAGTGAAAGGAAATGAGGATATGCTGGAGAATGGCTTAATTTTCTACGAATTAAATCGAACATAGAAGTAGCACTTTGAGTATCAACTTGCTCCTATAATTAAAATAATTTTTCGGTTAAATACAATAATATGCTTTTAAAATAAACTGACAAACCTGTTCAAATTTTCTTGCTAGTTCTTTTTCGTCTTCATTACGAACCATATCGAAGAAATCCATATGCCGATCTAATGTCTGATTCTCGTGTTCTCTTAATTTAATAATAATATTTTTCAAGCCTAACTGTAAGAACTCGTATCTTAAATGTAATCGAAATTCCAAACTTTCTTGGCCAGGTCCATAACTCAAGACTGCATTTACAAACGACATAATAGCCGTTTTAACAGTCAAATCATCTCTATATATTCCAGTATTTCGATCTAAATCATTAATAATGCCTTGGAATCTGGCTCGTTCATGTGCAAACTCCTTATAGTCGGTCATGGCGTTCAGAACTTTCTTATGACCTCCTGGAACTAAGCAGGAAGCGCCAAGAATTTCCAAGACAGCGACTTTTGTTCGAGGGTTTTCAGTCAATAAACTTCTAGCAATAGTGCTAATAGCTGTTGGATGTGCCAGTACGTGAGATCTTCCAGTCTATAATTATCATACAAATGCATTTAATAATTGTTATGTAGAATAATAATAATATATTATGTTATTTACATTAGGTATATGACAGCAATAATTTAAATATACAAAAAAAAAAAGATAACTACTTAGCACGAATAAAAATATATTTTACAATATTATTTATTTTAACTATTTGTTTATAATTTGTTTGTAACCTAAGAAATAATCTAAATGAATACAATTTTTTAATATTTTAATTATTATATTTAAATTATTCAATTTATTTGGTTCATAAAATAAAACCAAAATTAAACAAAGTTTGAATATTTTGCAAATTCTAATTTGTTATATACAAGTTGAGTTAACACTTTTCAATGTAAACAACAGGAATATAAAATGAAAAAATAATGTGCCAATGAAAATTAATTCATCTTTTGAAAAAACTGACAAATTCCGAAATGGAAAACTTTGAAACTATAAAAGTATCATTTTCAGACTGCACACATTTTATATATTTTAATATTATGAGCTATAAAATAAAATATTCAAAATTTGAAATTTATTTATGAGATTATTCAATAATAAAAATGTGTTAAATATACAGAGGAATAGAAATTAAAATATGACGACAGTTAAATCTTTTTTTTAAACATATATATTGCAAACTAACTATGGGTTAAACTAAGAAAATAATACAGGGAAAATACCTAAGTCCAAGTTTGTTTTTTATATAAATGCAATTAAAAATGCTTACAGAATTATTCATAAGGGCTTTAATGCATCCAATTATTGATGTGTGCATAGCTCCTTGTTGAGTATCATAATCCATTGAAGACAAAACCTTTAATAAAGTTACTAGCCCATCAGCTTGAACGAATCGTAAGACAAAGCTGTGGGGTTGGGTTCGAAGAGCAGTCTTTAGGGAATCAAATAACTTAGTGTTCTCTTGTTCGTCACCATTCAAATTTTCTATACGATCAATGTAATTTTCGGGCGATTGTGATAAATCACTTGTGTTCTCTTGATCCTAAAAATAAAATATTTTAAAATTATAATATTTTAAAAAAAAAAAAAAATATTAATTTTTACCTCCAAAACTTTTTTTTTACTGCAATAAATTTGCCATTTCTTTTCTTCGGGGAGTTCCAACATCGCTGCTTTGTTTGGAGCGGTCAAGTCAAGTTCTTCCTATATATTAAAAAATATGTTACTACATGTGCTGATAAACATTAACGGTAAAAATTTTAGAGATTTGAACTTCAGTGTGTCAGTGTTTTCTACTAACTTTAAGTATGATTTCCATTTCTCTAAATTCGTAATTTAGATTTATATGGTCTATACACAATAAGTACCTAAAGAACCCAGTCAAACTATTTATTTACAATTAAGTTTAAATTTTTTTTTTTTCCTTCCAAATAATATTTAAAAAAAAAAACATGGGGGGGGGGGCTATGTCCCCATACTCTTCCTCTAATCCATACTCCGTGATTATAATAGTTGTACACATAAGACTATAAAAACAGACTGAACGGTGACATTACACTAGAAGAAATCACGCGCCTTTAAAATAAAATATTTTTTTAAACATGAATTACGCATACCGTCAATTAACTACAAAGAGCAAAAATCGACAATCCAAATAATCAATGCTAGAATACAGACGGGAATTTAATGTATATCCGTAAGCAACGTTAATAATAACAATAAATAAATAAAAACGGTTGCATACCTTATTTTTAACCTTTCAATCATTTTTAACCTAAAGACCGAATTTCGTCATTATCTCGAATAGTAGGGAGAATTTAAAAAAATAATTCCTCTAAAGTATCACCCAGAGAACATTTCCTATTAGAAAAGGTGCTATACTTGATTATCGGAGTATATTTTCCGGTAGAAAAAATGTTCATATGAAAAAAAAAATAAAAAAATAAACACCATTGTAAAACCAATACATTCCTCGCTCCACTCAAAATCTAAAATAATAATAATAATAATGTATCATGACGATTTTTGTTTACAATAATTATGATTCGCGTACATGCGTTTAGTTTCTAAAAATTATAATTTATTATTCTCATAGTACTAAAGATTAACTTTTGATCTGGGGCGACTTGACAGTTGACAAAAATGACGGGGAACTAAGACCCTCAAGCTCCCCCTCCCCTGTTTACGACTATGATTCAGACTTTTATACTAAACCATAATCTTGTTTTTTCTTTATAGTATTCATAACTTCCTCGTTTGTTATACGTTCTAACCATTTAATTTTAAGCACTTTTCAATAACGTAACATTTCAAAAGCATCTACTTTTTTTTCTCTTCTGTAGCGATCGTTTAAAATTTCACCGCCATACAAAGTCACACTTCATACATACACATTCAGAAAAGTTTTTCTTCATCAGTAAAGTCATGTCACGTCACAGAAATATTATTTTATAGAATTTAATAACATACACTTCGAGTAAATATCACGGGTGGTGCTGGCTACTCGTATATTATTTATATAAGTTCTATACTTGTATTTAGGAAGGTGGCGACTGGGACATTTACCCCGGGTAGCCCAATTTCGATACATCTATGTATAGCCAGCCGGGCTGGGGCCCGGTGTAATATTGTAATAATTTTATTATTAAGTTATGTTCTTATCGATTCTAACAGTAAATAAATAATAAAATTATCAATATTATTTTCTGTATAATTAAAAAATTAAAAAATACCAGGATATAATTTCTTTTTTTTTTTTTTTTTTTTAGGAGGAGGGGAGAGGTCGAATGTGTACAAATAAGGTTGATCCGGGGCGGAAAAACGGTCCTGCGCGCAGTCGTACCGGTCAAGTGAACTCGGATGGATCGAGAAAACACCGCGGGAACGACAGAAAAAAATTTAAAAATATTTACGTGACATTTTATCATGTAACCGCGTATCGGCCTGAGAAAAAAAAAAACCAATCGGTTTTTCGGCCCCGCTAAAACTGTAGGCGTGTAATATCAGTCGGGAATGCGCTCGAAATACTCGGTATCCGTGTACAGATAAGAACATCACTCGCCGGACGCGACAATGCGAGTCGAATGCGATCGATGATATCTGTGGATGCTACGCGTCGTTACGTAAGTGAAAAACTCCCGTCGCGTAATCGCGGTCTACGGGCGATTTTCCACGCACGCCCCGAAACGAAAACAATAATATAATAACGCCCGTTAATAATAATACGACACAGAGACAAATCGCACCGGTGAACAATGTAGAATAAAAAAAAAAAAACGATTTATGAAAAACCCGTGACACTTACGACCAGCTCGGCAAACAGCCGGTCCAGCTCCGGTTTTTCGGGCATGGGCAGGGTGGGCGTCATTGTCTGCAGCGTTAGGGTGCCCAGATTGTCGACCACGCAGTACGTGATTTCTGGCGGTTCGTCGTCCTGAAAGTAAAACAAAAAATAAATATGTAATACAATACAATAAGAAATACGCGATCGTGAAAATATCGATACGGACAACAGCTTTGATAATCGTACAGTAAGAAGGGCAAAACAATGACAGTAATATTTATCTCTTTCTTTTCTGTTACGGTCCACGAAAGACCACCAAGTGCGCGTCGTCTCCATGATACTCGCTATCCTAACCCCTTGCGCACACACGCAATATTACATTCAAACCCTCCTCGGTTCTATCCATCAATGGCGGTATTTTAAGTCGAACAAAATCTGTAGGGGCGGAGGGGTGATCAATCATCGATAAGACATTCATTACCACGAAAAATATTCACTTTTTTTTTTTGACAATTTAGAAAACAAGCCACTTTAAAATGTTACAATACCGATATTTTTTGCCACCTTTGTTTTTTGTGAGTGAAACCTGCATTATACCCACTCTCGTTTTTTAAACAGCAACCTACATTGAAATTCCATAGATAGATATATTCTTAGTGTTGAAATTTTCAAATTTAAATCACATGCTTCGAGTCTCCATACAAATGATGCTCTACAACTCTCTACCCTATCTTGAAAGTGGAATATCTCATCAACGGATCGACGGAAATTGAAAATGTCAACATCAAAATGTACCTATATAAGAAAACTTTATAGTTTTAGTTTATAAACTAAAACTTCGCCTATTTATAGAATTTTTAATATAGGTTGCTATTTGAAAATCAAAAACGGATAGTGGTTTCCCCTCTCCTCTCTAAGAAAAAATTATAGTTGATAAAAATAACGGCAATGTAAAACGTTAAGAGCTTCATATTGCATAAATAGCTTAAACAAAAATGTCGAAACACCTACTTTCCGAGATAATAAGTGTCTTATTTAAGATTGATGATCGTGTATATACACCATTTGTATAAAACCGATGCTTCGTTTATGTGCGATTATGAGCTCAAGTATTCCGGTCGCGGAATTAAAAGTTTTTAACATTCTACCGTATCAAATGTGTACGTATAAAAATCGTATGCATATAGAAGACGATTCGTCTCTCCCTTCTCCAAAGCCGTCATTGTTGACGCGTATTTCGACACGTCAGTCTACATTTTCAGGCAAATATAATGGTTATAATTGCACAAAAACATTTTGAACATTTTTGTTTTAAATAGTAGGTATCTATAATAATGCATTATTATTAACTTATCGACAGTATAAAATCGAAAAAAAAAAATGAGTTCATATTTTATTGAAACACGAGTAGTATTACGCAACAATACGATACGCGTAATATAATTTACCTATAAGGAATCTATTCAGAGGGCCAACAAAAGTAAAAATGAAAATAACAACTCTTCGGGCGCATCGGTAATTTCACGTCGCGTAATGGACGTGCGCGTTTTTTACCGGGACGGCGGGGGAGGATGGGCGAGGTGTTCCGACACGATATATCTAAAAGGACGTTTGATGATAAAAAAAAAAAAAAAATATATATTTATCGTCCTTTGGTCATTTACTACTGTCAGACGGACGGACAGACACATAGACGTATGTATACAGACAGACGGATACAAAATATATAATCCTATATTATCCAATTTAATTAAAGCGCCTTGTACGTGATGATGTATTACACAGGCGGGTATAGAAAAATTAAGAACCAAAACGTCGGCCTCCGCCGCCGCCGCCGAGGCGACGAGTTCTTCTTTCTACACACTTTCTAATTTTTCACGTGTGTAATCCTTTTATACACTTTTCATCGTCAATAACGATCTTGAAATACGACGATAGTTACGCAACGTCGTACATGAACTTGATCGATGTTTTTCTCATTGTACCCCACACCGTCGCGAGTGTATAAAGCGAGAAATAAATAATGTATAATAATAATATTATAATACGATTTCAATAAATAATAAAAAAAAAAAAAATGAAAAACCCATCATCATTATCGGAGGCAATTTGTAGAAACCAGTCCGAACGTGCACACAACGAACGCCCGTGATAATATATTATGTTTTATTGGGCGGGTGTTTTTTTTTTCTTTCGGACGGACCGTGTCTTTAATGGATAATCGCATGGACGTTGTTTCGTTACGATTAAAGAGGCGTGGGAGGGGAAGGGGTGTATATGGCGACGGTGTTTATTTTAGTCGATTTAAAAACCTCATGTTCGACGAATTTCAAATTTACATATGAATTACGACTGCTGGTGTTATCTCTACAATATATAAGTGGGACAAGTGGGAAATTATGGGGGACTTTTAATTATTTCACTAGAAATCGTAAAAATATTTTCAAAAATGTACTTAAGAATTATGATTTTCATTTGTGGTGAAGGTGATTGCAATTTTAAAAAAATAATCGCAACGTATCCTAAAGAATTATAATACGATTTTAAAATCCGTCAAAAGCAATCCATACGGTGTTGTCTGGCTTTCGGTCTAAAATAGTAAATTGTCATAAATTGTGCAGAATTGAAAAGATTTGGAAAAACAGTCATCAATCGGCCCCTAATAAGCCGCCGATTTCTCTCGAGTCGGCACTGGCACATTAAACTAGGAGAATACGATTATATAATATCAAAAATAAACTGATATACTTCGCATGATGGATGGGCCACTGTTATGGGTGAGAAGTTGGGAAGGTAGAGAGGAAATCCAATGTATATCTGTACGCAACAATGAATCATTGCTAACGCAAAACAATTCTGAGCGGAATTCGGTTATACGTGTTATGAAATATTGTAATATTTACGATTCGAAAATAATATATTTCGTACATTTTTCCGTTTTTCCTATGTTTTTCCCCATTTATAATGAAAACACCGAAAAAAATCGAAAAATTATCTCCTTAAAGTACGGTCCAGGTGAAATTCCTACTGTTGAGAAAATTAAGAAAACGCTCTGCGCTTAAAAACCGGAACAAAACCTCCGGTCGATAAGTCGTTGGCAGGAAAAAAAAATAAACATCATTGTAAAACCGATACATTACTCGAGCCGCTCAGAATGTAAAATCGCTGAGAATTTGCTGGTTCCGTTGGGGCCCGTAAACCGACAAACACCTTAAGGCGATCCACATATTATTATCGTCGGGCACCGCGATGGTTCGAACGCGAGCCTTTTAGGTCGTTTTCTCGGGCGAACCGCCGGGCGACGTGGTGTAAATTTAATGGGTTTTTTTAACGTCACCGTCGGCATCCCTACAACTATTTGTATGGGTACTGCACGCGGTCGGCATGATGACTCATGCCCGGAGAAAGCACAACAACGGTATTAAAAAAACGCACGCGGTCCGCCGTCTCGTCGATTAATTTCAACAAATTTTACACGTACGCGTAGCCCGGGGCGGCCAATTACAACGGACGAAAACAAGGGAACGTCGTCGGGAGCGCTTGGGCTAGGTCAGCTCGTCAATATCGCATTTCAGAATTCCACTTTCAGCACAATGGGTTGTCCCGCAGCCGACGTGGTATTACGCGATACGCGCCTGTATACACCTGAAGTCGTCGTCGGACCCGTGTACATTTATATACGTACAAGTGCGCGTATGGGTAATAATATTACACCTACGTGTAACAATCTTATTTTCAGATCGACAGGCCGTAATTTTGACAAATTAATAATATCATTTCTGGCGGGCGCGCGATATCGTTCGGGGCACCGCGGGTCGAATGACCCGACGACGACGGCGCGCGACTAGATGACCGGAAACCTACGGAAATACGTTAACGATGACGATAGGCGGGGAGGGTAAACAATAGACGAAAAAACATTTTTTTTTTTTTTTTACCGATAGAAATTTCATAAGCCTCCGGTGAGTTCGCGCCGGACCCAATACATTGACTAATAGCGTAATTTCGGATTTCAAACGTAACGCGTACATTATTATCATTAGCCCTACAATGACAACTCGAAACGTAAACATCAGAGTAGATGTAACGGTAATATAACCGCAATAATAGCGAGTAGCACGAATTTAATGATATAATATCTATATCGGACACTCGAACACTGAAATCGACGTTTGCGACAATTCGCTCATATTAAGATAATAGATTCACGGTTCTAATAAATTACCGTCGTTTGTAATATCGATTGTACTCGGTCTTAAAACGGCGACTCTCGGATTGTCTCGCAAATTTTGGTAAGTGACCTTTTTTTCCCCTCAAATCGCCTCCTGACGTTTTCGAAGGCAATTCGAGTATACGCAAACGGTCTACTATCCTATAGCATACCTAGATTATTAATTAACGTATCGGTAATTGTACCTGTACTAATGATTATTATATCAATGTTCAAAAATATTATCTTTAAGACATACACCTATCGTATTTCCGTACATTTTCACATTTCATCTAAATTATTTTACGTATTGACTATTTTTTTTATTAATATGATTACTATTTATTTTTTTATTATTATTAATTATTACTGTTGTAACGATCTATTTACTGAAATATTTATAATTATGATGTAGAAACTAAAAATGTTAACTGTATATCATATAACTGATTTATGTATTATTATTTATTAACTTTAATTAACATTAAATCAAGCAACTTTGATTTTGTATTTAATTTATTAATATTTCCTATAATGTAAATTTAGAAATCAATTAATTATAACTATCGGAGACGATTCGAGTACAAGAGGGTCACTACCTAAAATAGGACAAGGCATTTCAAGTGAATGATATTTTTAAAATCAGGAAACAATTCGAGTAACCTTTTTAAAAAAAAAATTTCACGGGAGGCGATTCCGAGGGTCAGATCGGAGACAGATCATGAGTGCCCCTTAAAATATCTTTTAAATACGTACTTGTTTAACGAGAATCTCGAAAAATGTTTTGAAAATTTGCCATAATCCCATGACTGTTGTAATACTCCGTAGTCACACTACTCAATTAAGGCTAATTTAATGATTTTTTATTTTATTATTATACTATCGTAAACGGGTTAAAACTAATCGGATTAATCGTCTATCTTCATTGGTTTGATAAATGATTGATAATAATGCAAATAAACAAGTTAATAAAATCCGTGATGCTATTTGTTTCTATCGCAACGAATTGATGATAATGTTGTTTAAATGTAACCATAGTTTTATCCGTACCATTGGCGCAAATAAGAAGGGGCACAAATCAAATAAATACTAAGGATTCATAATCAATATTTTAAGGAGGCTAAATCAACCTTTCTCCGCCTATAGACAAAATTTGGGCTTTTTGTGACTATGGTTAGTTTTTTACAATTTTCTGGTCCCATAATATTAATAGGCAAAGGCAATTGCAAAAGAAAAAATGAAATTGATACGTGGAATGCATGCTGTTCAATAATGTTCTTATTTAGACATTCGGATAGTATTAGTCGCGAAAATCATAAACTCGCCCAAACAGTATCAATACGAGCTCAGCATTACCAATCAAAATATATTAATTTCTCTTGGTATATTAAAAAAACATTAATACGATTATTGCTTTAATGAAAAGCATATTATGGTAGAGAGATAGTTATAGAGCATTAAAATCTTAAACGAGCGGAATTACGACCTTCATATACTCGTTCACATTGTATGTTAAGCTCAAACGAGTATTTTGTTTTAAACTATTATTATCTGCACAAAAGTAAAGGAACGAAAATATTATATATCTGCATATATGAATAAAGATATATAAAAAAAATTACAAATTCTCATAAAAATAGATAAAAAATATATTTTATTTTTCGACTAAATTCTAGATAAAATCACATTTTATATGTCAAACACTTGAAACAATAATATGAGATAATTTAAGTAGATTATTTAATACTATTTTTAGGGTTACCTATTCGAAAAAAATTTTAACTTATTAATCACTGAAAGTGAAAAATATGTAAAATAAGAATTTGAATAAAAAAAAAATTATCTAGAGTAATATACTTTTATATTCTAAAAGTAGTGAAAAATCTATAAGTTTTTTTTTTCAGGAAAACACTTTCAGATAGTAAAAATGTTCCGTATTTTTACGCAGTTTCTAAAAAAAAATAAGGATTTTTCACATGATGGTTTTTTAAAAATATTTATGGTTTTTGGACACTTAAATCAAAATATTTGGCCAACATTTTCGAGAGTTCACCCCTAAATTCATTTTTTTTTTTTTTTTAGTTCTAAGGGTTAAATGTTTGCAATGGCTGTTTTTAAGGAGGGGCAATAGGGACGATCACTTCTCTGGGCGTTTTTTCTTAAATATTAATTAACTACTCGAATTTATTAATTTACTCGTGTTAATATTTATTCTAATTCGTCGTTAAATGAGAGTTGTTTTAACATAATTAAATTGTTTTACTGTTAATTCTAATTGTCTACCTGTAACTTTCAAGTACACCCAAATCAATATGACTTTAACAAAACCTAAGTGAATTCAAATAAAGTACCTGGCACAAGTATCCAATTATGGTGTTTATTTCCTAATAATTTTCATTTTAACAATGCCAATCAAAAAATGTATCTACAATGTTGCAGAGTTGGGCACATCACGCCACTGAATGTCTGGGAACTGCGTGCGAAGTGTATACTATATATTTTTGGGTTTTTTTTTTGCCGGTTAATCATTGCCCGTCAATACTCAAACCTAAGTAAAATCGTATAACACAACACCCAAATACGTATACTAGCAGTGGCGCATAGACGGGTACCTCACGACGCAAATTCACGACCGAATTGGGTGATGGGTGAGTGAGACACGCTATCATAATGAGATGCGGTAACGAAAAATGTGAAGTGCGGCCGCACAACAGAAACGTCTACAGCAGTCTTAGTTACAGATACCGCCGATCCTACTGGGCTCAGGTTGTACATAATCGCATGCGATTTTTCGCAATGTTTCACCATACGAAACCGCTTTGCAGAGCAGAAAAAAAAAAAAACTTCGCGCCGCGAAACATCAACACGAATCGTATTGAAAAACGATAATATACGGGTAAAATCGTTTAAACGGGAATACCTAGCAGAGATCATGACACGGGTCGGAACGAGAACGCCCGTATTATATTTACCGTGCGTGGCGGTATGGTATTATATTAATATTATGTGCCGCGATTAAAATGTTATTTTTCCTGCGGTTTCTCCGGTTCGTCCTTTCTACAATTTAAAATAATACGACCGCGTTTATAGGTGTATACTAATGTTATTATAACGCTGTAAATAATTTATTATACTTATAGAGTATTCAATAGTTTTAGTCCTTATTGCGTTCGCGATGCCCTTGGCGACACTGCTCGCGTATACAGGAATCGCATACGGAAACGTTGACGGATCGGTTTTTTTTTTTTTGTAATTTTTTATTTCCTCAATCTTTATATATATATATTATTATTATATTCATCTATCTGTCCGTCTATAGCAACGCTTAATTGTTATAAAATTATTAACGATCGATTAAAAAAAAAATATATATATATATGAGTAATATTATCATAATTACCTGGAGGCAACCGCACCAGCCTTTTCTTCCCCGCACGCTGGGCGTGGGCATCATTCCCGACAGTCTTTCCGCCAGACCCGCCATGGAGCGGGGCACGGTCTGAAACAATCGACACAAAAAAAATGTCGTTAGTTATTTAATTTTGTAAAACATATTATTATTAAAAGGTGCAATTCGTAGCAAGTAATTTTATAATATTAATATTTTCAAGAAAATATGTACGACATGATGATTGATGATATTCTTAAAAATACCACTACGCGTTATAGGCGGGAGATCTCGACAAGTAGGCCGGACGTCGACTGGACCACACTGTTTATGGGAGTAGAAAATTACAAAGAATATTGATTATGTAGAACAGCGATTCCCGACCTTTTCGACAGTAAACTGGCAACTTTGACTACTCAGCGAACCCATTCGATGGGTCGCAGATGGTGGAGGACAACCTTGATTCTCGGGAGACTATTATAATTTTGTTGTTTTGGTTTGTAAACGAAGATCACTTTTTTCACATATTTATCGGATCAATAGTTTTACATTGTAATTTACGATAACCCAATGTGATTTTTCAACTTGACTTTTTCTTTAACAAGTTTTGAAATTTTAGAATGAATACTGTTACTCGGCATGTTCTCAGAGTTATACTACGAGTGTCGCCATTCGCGTCAAACCGATTCCTCTGTTGATTATGAGCGGATTTGAAAATCGTTGCTCAAGCAATTAATATGTTTTTGTAGGAAATACAAGAAGATAACGTAATTTCCCGGGTTTGAGTAATATGTGATATTGTCCGGCGTGCAGTGATTTTTCGTCTTCGTCGAATTTTTCGTTTTTAAATTGTCGGGTAAAAAACTAACGCAAAAGTAGAAGAAAAAGAAGACAAATAATGTATTATTTATGTAATTTATACAGGTAAATCGCATTGTATTTACTGTTTTTTTTTTTTTTTTCAAACGCGTTTTCTAATCGAAATTATCGATATTTATAATGAATAATAAAAAAAAAAAAAAACCAATAACAATAATAACGATAATAGATAATATCACATAGCCTCGATATTGCAACGTTCGCGCTACAAATAAAAAAAATTGAAAAAAAAATAATCCGTCGAAAAGCGCGATAAGGAAAGGAAAAAAAAAATATCGCGCGACAATATTTATCCGCTTTGCCCGTCGCGCGAGTACGTTATTATGATGTTTTACGCAACTATTATTCGCGCTCGCTATCATCGGCCGGTCGAGCTAACCGGAGGATTACCGGCGTGCGGCATTGTGTCGCGAGCGAAAATAATGCGCACAGCACCCACCACACCGATACGTTATTGTAAAACGCCATAAATAAATAACATCGCGGCGACCGCGTCGTAATAGAAAACGTGTACACGACACGACAATCGGCGTGCCGATCGCAAACGTTTCGTCTGCGAACGGTTTACCATCCGAATGTCGAAAACAACGTCATAATATTGTTAAGCGCGTTTTCCGTATACGCAGGTGCGCGGTCCGCGGTGTTACGGCGGCGACGTTCTTTCGCGCATTGGGCCGTTTAGACCGTCGTGCAATGACAAAATGTCAGTAAATCGTCGTGACAGTCCCTATCAGAGCTGCGGCGGGGTCGCCGGCGTAATATATTCGATTTACCGCGGGGTTCGGAAACCCAGGACATACAGTATACGCGCCGTGCCAGTGACGGATTAAAGTAGGGGTGGAGGGGGGAGTGAGAAGTCCCTGGCCCCTCCTCACCTCTTGACAGTTATATTACGTTTGTAATCGTGGAATAATACGAGTTAATAATGTCATTATCAATCGTCGTTCGAATTGCTGTTAGACCAACTATTACGATAGTATTTTATATTTACAGTGTTCATTGTTCAAAGTTTATGTGAACGATTTCGCTCCCCCCCACAAAAAAAAAAAATAATAATAAAAATTCTATATCCGCTACTGAGTCGCGTATTATATATTTTTACTCGTACGACTCCAGCCTAAACAAAATAATAATAATATAATAGACATCTTGCATTTTAGCGACCTCCTTTTTTCGATCTCGTAAATTATTCATAATTCCCTATACCGTCTTGAGGAAAAATTCACAATACGCCCCGCTTCGTTTTAGATTGGGACGCGGGGAAAAAAAATTAAACAAATACGTCTCGATAAAAAGGTCGAACGAGTCCACTCATCATAACAAATGGAACTGTAGAGCATTTGTGTGCACGATTAGCAAATCGTGTAGCTAATAAAATCCTGACTCCCGAATGACAATATTTTATAAAAATGCAGATCCGATAGAAACAATAAGACTGGTTTCTTCGACTTTCTTTGTAGTTTCAATCAGAACTTTCAAGGAAGAATGAATTATTATTTTTGAGTCTGAACGCTTTTAAACGATGCGTTATCAGTTTTTTCATATTTGAAAAACATGTAAAAAATACATTTCTTTTTTCCGTTTTTTTTCGATGCATTTTACATGGTATTTTTAACGGATTTTGTGTTTTTTTTCCCACCTATAGAAATTGTCGCGTTATCCCGTTAAAAGATAAAAAAATCTACGCTGCCATCATATAGATGTACAGCAAAGTCCAAATAATATCGTGTTCTCGGTTTCCGTTCGGCTAATCAAATTGTACACCCGTAACACACGCGGGCCGTAGCCTATCTAATTTCTCTATTATAAAACCTATCGTATACGGAGGAAAAAACAACCGTGAACGAACCGCGGTCTTTTCATTTTTTTTTTCTCACATCTATAAGTTTTTCTCTGCAACAGTCGTACGAATCACGCAGCCGAACACATTATGCGTTAAGTCGATTATATTTATATTATACAGGTACCGTCCGGAGAAGACGATACCTGAACGAGGCGGTTTTCACTTTCAAAAAGAATGCTGTTGCGCTGCTGCGCAGCCTTGCCGCCGCCGTCGAGAATATACGGCGGCAATACAAGACGTATAGACGTTTGACATTCGTCACTCCGGCGAAACAATTGGTTTTTTTTTTTTTATTATTTAATTTTAACTTTTTTATATTAATATATAATATTGTAAATTATTGTATACGCGTACACGTGTTCCGGACGCGATCGTCGTTTACGGGCTCGGGATGTGGGTAACCTTGTAATAATATGTGTCCGTCACCGTAACGTACGCGTATCATTTATAATAATAATAATATACGCTGTTACAACACGAAACGCCTACTGTATCTATTTTACACGACGACGAAAACACCGGGATAGATACGTATGCCTACTTTCGATTTCAAATGGGACGAGAGAATTAATTGTTATATGAAAATATAACTACGTCAACAATAATAATATTGTTAACTCGACTGGATCGGGAAATAAACAAACAAAACCGACTTCGGTAAAAAGTCGTCGGAAAATGCATAAATTTCACTAATCAAATTGAAAATTACAATGCAAAAAAAATTAAACGATTTTTCACTTGAATCGATTGAACAGGGTATAATTGGTAAAAGTTTAAGAACCGTATACACAGAATCAATCACATTTGTCTTCTACCCGTTAACTTAACCGAACGTTTACGAAAATCAATTGTAAAATGTTTAGTTCTAATTTATTCGAAATAGTCAATGTTAAAAAAAAGAAAAAAAACCTCGTTTAATTTAACTTAAACTTTTTAATTAGTTATTGCCCTCCAACGGATAGTCCACTCTCTCATTTATGCGTAGGGATGCCATAATATTCTGTCAGTGATAGTCCTAATCATGGTTTATTACATATTTTTAATCATTGTTAATAACAAATTATCACTATATACAATTAGCAAATCTTAAACATTTCTAACAAGATAATTTTATCATTACCTCATAGAGTGATCCGATTTTAATTATTTTGTTTTTATGAAAAGGGAAAAAAATCCTACAGTGCGTATTAGATTTCGATGTTCGATATTCTAACCAAAAGCTATAAGAAAAATTGTTAAAACAATAAATAAAAATTGTTCATATTCAAACTCTAATTATAGCGTTTTAAAACATAATTTTCGAAACCTGTAAACAATTTTCTTCTTTCCAACAACAGAGATGATTGAAATAGGTTCACAAGACATGAGAGTTTTTCCTGTAAAGCCCGCAGGTCCCTTAAATACTTAATTTACTCGATGTATTTTCTCAAATTATGACGGTTTAGAACTGCGACAGATATCCGAAGAGTTAGAGTATAATTCGAAATCATTTTATTGTTAAAGTCGATGGGCTACCTGATGGTATTCACCATTCAGGAAGATAACATAAAGTTAAAAAACGAAAATGTGTGAAAACAAAGGTCATCGGCAAATCTAGATGGTCCGAGACCTATCGAAAGTTATCCGCGCGGTCCGAATAGTATGTCAAAAAGTTTATTGAGAACCACTGTTTTAAAACCGTCCGGTTATCATTACATATAGTGCGGTTTTTTTTTTTTTTTTTATGCCGGAACAGGCGGGAGGGAAAAAAAGTAAAACGACTATGGTAGTGCTGCCCATCACCGTAACCTAAAATGTAATACAGGTAGGCACTACGGCGCACGTAAACGATTATATTATTCCACTGTACAATATTGCGTTCGCTCGTCGGGTCGCAGCATCGACGTGATTGTCTGCGGATTTTCACCCACGGAAACGCGTTTGAAACGCTATTATTCTCGGAGGGTTTCTTTTTTTTTTCTCCGTGCCTTTCGAAAAAATAATTCTCCCGTGTATCCCGTGCACCCTGTCCGGCAATGCCCGGCCACGAACAACAGTTGGAAACGTTCGCGTGCGTACCGACAATACAACAAGCATTAGGTACCATATCGACGGGCGATCGACGAGCGCATGGAACGCGGACGGGTCGCGAACGGCCGCCGCCATTATTGACCTCCAACGTCTGCGCCGGGCGATGCGGAAATACGAGTCGCGCCAAATTCGTTTCGCGAATATACTCTTACGTGCATTTATTATTATTATCATTATTATTATTGTTTATCATATTTACACCGGGAAGTATCCGCATGACGGCGCGCACCTACAACGCCGGGTACGTTATTATATTAATACGATATTTCGCGCCGGGAATGTGAAAGTATACAAGTCCGCGCGCGGACGGCGACGTGCGCGACTTGATGCAACAAGCTCGTGTTTTCTATACACAACCTAAGTGACTGCTTGGCGTTCGCATACACATATATATATAGATTTATGAAAGATAATAATAATAATAATAATGATAATATTTGCATAATAACAGGCGGACGGCGTATATTTTTGACAAACTCGCGGGGAAACTTCGGCGTGCGGGAATTAGTCACGTAGCAGGTATGCCGAAAATAAAATACAAATAAAATGGACGTAGGCGACGACGATGAGAAAAAAAAAAACAAGTAAATTATTTTCGAACCCTACTCCATTAATTTTTTTTTTTTTTTAGACTCTATTGGGATAATGTATCGATTCCAGTGACGCTATCTAAATCGGTTCGGGGCGTTTAGGAGGTATGCATGGTTGAAACAAACAGGTTCAAATATACTGCAAACATTATGCACGACACTTAAACACTATAGTATACTCTGCAGTCGAGTAAAACAGCGTCATCTCTAGCGAATATCTGTCGTTTCAAGAAGACCTGCAGAAATCAATAGAAAAACAAAATTCGTCCGAAATTCTTCTAATTTTCGTGTCTGCTAAGCAATAAGCTGCTAAGCAATTCCATGTGTCAAATCTTGTGTGCGAATCAGTGGATTACTATATCCATGGCTTTTTAATTATAGATACCGTTAAGTAGTTTCTTCTTCATTCTGATAGGATTATTCTGTACCGTATAATAGATGGTCGTGTATCGCAAGTCTAAGGAGTGCATAGAAAGAGCCTACCTTATTCTGGATAAGTAACAATCAGGTACAATTCGTAACGATCCTTGGAACGCCAGCGCGGTACTAGAAGATGTTCTGAATTGAAGTGTGAGCTCAATTGAACTATGGAAATTAAATTTTTAAAAACGAGTTTCATCAGTTTAGTCAGGTTTTTTTAGTAAGAAAAAGATATCGTGATAAACTATTTTTTTTCCCAACGTTCTTCAGAAAAAAAAAATTGAGTTGAATAGTATAGTCATATGCCTCTTTCTTACACATTAACTTAGGCACTTGCTACTATCTAACTTGCCTTTAAGTCGGCATTTCGGTTGATATCTAGCTTTTGGGTCTGAGAAAAAAATGTCAAAACATCGAAAAATGTTTATCCCATTAGTTCTCATGCTCATACAGATTGGTAATCTATGGTCAAATTTTTGATTTTTCAATAGATTTTAACGACTATTAACGGCGATTTTCACTTTTAAAATTTAAACGTCACGAAAATATTAAAATGTATTTCTCTGTAAGCATGTAAATCTGAAATACCTAGCTATTAAAATATGGAGGATAATAATTCTCGAGCGAGAAGTTGGCAATTTTTTCTTTTATTCAAGAATTCCTTTCCTCGTCAGTTTTTAGACTTGGTAAGTTAGTTCCAGTTCAAATATTGAAATAACGTCATTGGTGTTGGCAATCCAGACATTGTCGCGTCATACTATATTCAATGTACTCGGCTCATTTATGTAATACGAGCGTTCGAACGTCATTTCATTAGGTATACAACAAATTAAAATAAATAAATAACAACATGTTTATTATTTTTATTACTCTTATACAAAACAAGTCTCCAAATTGTTGTTTTAGCGCTAAATACGAATGCGCTAATAATGTTTTATAACAGTAAGTACCTATACGACCCGTTTACCAGGTGGTTCCATTAAAACTGTAAACGAATTTCAAATAAAATAGTTAGTTTTATTTCTTTTTTAGATACAACCAGCTATATTACCGTATATAATGCATCTGGTACATAATATTATTGTAATATTGTCGACCGGCTATTATAATTTCTGTAGCTTCGCATTTTATTATCATATTTTGTTGCGGACAAAAAAAAAATAAAAAAATCCAAACGTCTTTTCGTGTCACTGACCCACTTCGGTGCAGTTAAATACATAATATAATTTTTTTTTTATTGAACCGATACACGTGTGAGCAGAGCCTTGCCTATCTATACTCGTACCGTATAGTATTTGTGTTGGAGTTTTGGAATTAACTCAATGCGGTGCGACGTTTAAATAGGAAGAAAAAAAAACCGTGTCAATCCTCGGTGAAACCACTAGAATATTTTACTCGTCACGTCTCCGTATATGTGTACAATTTACTGGATCAATTGTTGAGCACATTGTATACTATACTTTTGACTCGTCAGCGATAATATATTCTAGTCGTTACTGGATATAACGACTAAAATATTAACCATAATAACATTATGCTAAAAATACCCTCGTTTAATAAAACACACGACACATATTATAATAGTGTGGCCTAAACGCACGTCCGAAAAACACGCGGTTCGTTTTATTATTATATCGAACGTAGTTTTTAATATTTTTATCATACGTACTGACAACAGTAACTATATAGAGTAAAATGACGATTTAAAAAATTACAGTTGATTTTGTTTGTTTTGCGATTTTGTATAGATAGTCGATATAAAAAAGGCAGGTACTGCTGATGGGCGAACCGCTGTATTAGGAGGAAAGTTGGAAGATAAAATATATTATATATATAATGTATATAGAATAATTCAATTTGTATTTGTACGCGACGATAAATTGTTGCTAACTGAAAACGATTCTGTTTCAGAAAATCAAAAAACGAACTGTTCAATGCACCGACTAGATGAAAAATTCTACAAGAAATAGCCTACGTAATTTTCAATCGGGCCGAGATTTCCGGCGAGACAGAGACGAGGGAAAAAAATAAATACATTTCTCGCTTCACTCGGAAACTAAAAAAAAAAAACCCTCTTTGAACGTATTAAGTATCTCGGATCGTTATACATATAATGTGATATTTTATTGATAATAGAAAACGAATTTTGAACACGATTGTATGCGTTCTAATATAATATATTTCATGGGTCATTTTAGGACACGCCTTTATGTCCCTTCGGATCCCCTATAATCTATATACAGTCTGTATGCATATTAACGGATACGTGTTACCGCAGGATCGTCATATTGTAATATTGTCGTTTCTATAAGTCTATTTATCTTTTGGGTTTATTTATTTCGAACAATATGACCGTCCGTTTCGGTTAGCGCAGTATAATACACGTTGTATATAATGGCGGTATACGGTCGGGCTAATAATCCAATAAACATTGACGTTTAACGTCGTTTTTCAATACAAGTATACCTATACGAGAACACCGGAAACGTTCGGTCGACGGACACGTGTCTCGGCGCGGATCCGACCGAACAAACAACGCGTTTGTCTCGTCCGTCTAGACAGGTCGCTAAGTAAACGCGCGTCTACATTATAGATGGTGAATATTATAGTGATACACCTCGAATGGACATATTAAATCAGTAGGTAAATACGTTTGATGTTCTTTCGGTATTTACCTCGCACATTATATTTAATTCGTACGTCGAAAATTGTCGTATATTTTATTGATATGTATTATGTTATTGAGTTTTTTTTTCCTTAGGTACTCATAATTTTATTTCGAAATTCATAAGTGATAAAAAATAAAGTTTAAAAAAAAAAAAATGTTTGTGTTTCAATAGTTATATATTATATACGTCATTATTCGTTATTTTATAACGAAAATACAATTTGCCCGATTCACCCGAATGTTCGTTTGCTCGCCACTATAGGCTTTGTATAATTAGTAGTTACATAGAATATTTTATTATACCGGAGGACAAAAAACGAAAAGCGTGTTCGACAACAATTTGTCGCCCGGTGGAATGGAGGATTACTCGGATTACTGGATTTTCGACTAAAAACGAATTATACCGTATAGTATACGTAATAACTAATAATATACGTATGCATAAAAAAGTTGTCCTAGAATAATGGGGACGGGTGCAGCCACTGTTGTAGGTTGGAAGTGGAAAAGATAGGGGAAAAAATACCGTAATATTTGTAAACTAATACCTAAATTTCGTACATTTTCCCGGTTTTTCCATATTTGTTGGGAAAACTACTGGGAAAATCAAAAAAATAACCTAATTAAAGTACCTTCCCAGTCAGATATTCTTTTAGAAAAAAGTACTTACATTGTAAATCGAAGCAAAACTGCTGATAGAAAAGTCGTCCACAGACAAAAAAATAAATAAATAAACATCATTTTAAAACCTCCCCGCTCCACTCAAAATCTAAAACGTTGTGAACGTATTTGAAGAAAATAAATTCCAATGGAAAACGATTGCAATCGCAAATATCAAACTGCAATTCGCATACCGCGATAACCAAGATTGATTATCATAATAATATGGTCGTTGAGGTAGTGCCAAACGAACAACTCGACATATATTATGTGGCTCACCTTGATCTCTTACACGCCGAACGTGTCTTACAATATAATTATGTTCTACAGTAGGTATAAATAGATTATATTTCCGTAAATGATAATGTTATTGTTATTATTTGCCTGGCAGGGGCTTTTTCGATGCGTATTATACTAAAATGTCTATAAACGCATTATTATTCTCTCGCTCTTGGATATTGTCGATTGACGTTCCGATAGAATGTATTTGTGCAGCCGATAACCCAGTAAACCGATGTTATATTATTATTATGGAGAAAACAAAATATTACTGCCAACTGCAAATCGTATAGGGCGCCGGCCACGCGTGCGTGCAATACCATCAGCTGTCTGCCCCTATACCATCACGCGGACGGCGAACAATGATAATAATTCGATGTTATCGATCGTTAAATCGAATAAAATATAACATTAATGACACAAAAAAAAAAAACGAATTCAAGGTCATCGGATACTTTCCCCCGTACAATTACGACGAAAAAAAAGAAGCGTATACGGGGCATAAAGACCGAACGCTATATACAATGCCTACCGGACGAAATTCAATACGTTTTTTTCCCGATTTCATTAACCAACTCCGCGGAGTGTTTCATAGGTATATAATAATATAACAATATAATTAACAAAAACGAATCATCGCGCGTTGGGCGGTAAAAAAATGATCGCGAAATATCGGCTTTCACAAAGAAAAAAAAAAAATGAGTCAAGTACAATAATAACAACGCGCCAATTATTGTAATGGTGAAAAAATAGTCCTCATTTCCCAAATATCGTCGAGTGGTCGTTAGGTCGTCAGAACTATACTAGACGGTCAGAAACGCCGCTGCACGGTAGTAAAACAGTCGAAATCGATCCAAAACTATAATATTGGACGCTAATGTACGTTCCGGACGATCATCCCAAAAGAGGATATGCGTGCGCCTCGAGGAGTCAATAATAAGGGGGGGAGGGGGAGGCGAATATTGAGTCGGGCGATTTTTCCGGTAGGCGACGGACACGGCACAAATCCGGCAGAGAAAAAAAAAAAAAAAGTATCGCCTAGCTCTCGATTCCACGTGCTTTTCGTTGAGGCCGCAACGGTCGACAATTACGACGTCCGCAACAAATATAATAATCCGCGACGCGTCTCGACGGAATAATAACGACACGAAAAACCGTACGAACAAGCCAGTCTCGTTCCGGGTCATCGTCGAAAAACAAAAACAACTCAATCGTCATTGCAGTGGACTAACGCACGCGAGGAGTTCGGGAAAACAGTATCCGTGTCGCCGGTGTCCGCGCTGGAATATCAATGGCCACCGCGTTTTCGGTTTTAGTATTCGGCGAACCGCCTACACGCGCCGCCGCACGTGCACTGCGTTTTTATTTCGCATCCGTCTGCGCGGTCGTTTGTCATTATTGTACTGTTGTGTTGCACGGGCCACAAAAACACGACCGCGGAGGATAAAACGCCGTTTTTCGTTATTATTATTATTATTATTATTTTTTTTTTTTTTGACGCGATCGACAACGTTTCTTCGCCGACAAGAAATACGAAATCAATCGAACGTACAGCATAACATCATATCCAGTACGTATACCGCGGGGTGTTGTCGTCGCGCCAACGGTTTTCTCCGAATGCGCAGTCGGAAGACATTGCAACAAGCCATCATCATTCGGACGCATCGACCTTACTGTACGACAATTCCCTAAGCGTCGTTACACGCAAAACGTCTTCACCCGATTTCCCGGCGACGTCTGTCATCCTAAGCCGACCTTGCTCAATGCCCCGACGATCGTAGACCGCGATAACCGGTGGGGGGGGGAGGTGGGATTTCGAAAATCGGTACTGGCGACGTATCACGTATTTAACGGTGAAATTCGAGTCGAGAGTATATCGGGGCAGTCGAACCAGCGGAGGGGCGATCCAAGTTAAATTCTAACAGGTACCTACTAATATGGTCAAACGGAGTTGTCGATGGATGTGCCGGACGTGATGGCGACGTCACAATTAAACCGTTTTTGTATACTCATTCGGGTCATAAAAAAAAAAAAAAAAAAAAAAAAAAACAATGAATGACGCTCAATATCGCGTTACGCTCAATCTGACAGTACTGTAATGTGTACCGGTAACGCGCAATCCTCCGAGACTCTCGCCGCTTCTATGCCGGACTACCACCACGCCGGTTATAAACTCGCGGTCTTTTCTCTTTATTTTTATTTTGTTTTTTTTTTTTTTGGTAATCGTAGGTAATAATAACAACATAACAATACGAGTGTAATCGGACGTATCGACATAATTATCGCAGCAGTTATTATATATTTTACTCTTATAATATTCCTCCATTACTCGGGTTCGGCAGATTTGATATTGTTTTTTTTTTTTTTTTTTTTTATTATTATTTGACGTTTTGTTTTCGGCTTAGTGGCGGTATTTTTTTCATTCTTCAGAAATTGCAGCATCCGGTCCTTATATATATATATGTATATATATATATATTATATACTCCTCGAGACATTCGAATTTGCGACGATTTGTACGGACCATTAAATAAAACAAGCTCCGCGGTCGGCATTCTATGTGCTGCGGTGTAGTTATATTATACAATATACCTGCAATACGAGAGACACAGTTAACCAGTCGGCTGGTCACCGGGTTAGCGGTTCGCCGAACAGATTAATTGGATGATCGGAAAACCTGATTGTATATTTTTCCACCTGTTCGCGACCGTTTTTCCTTATTTACCCAGCAGTGTACCTACTTACACTTCGTTCTTATTATTCTTTTCGCTCCGATTAAAACGTTAATGGGACACCGTTATTAATAACATCATCCGTGGCGTTTTTAGGTATATATTCCGCGACATTATCGATTTCCGGATGTCGCCGTAATCCGAAGATTTTATAGGTACTCAGGCAGATACATATTATACGTATTTATTATTTGTAATAACGATATTAGTTTTACAAGACGTTTTACAAAAATCCTTCCTCGTAAACACGATCATAATATCGTGTTTCTGTTCACGTCATGTCCACCCGCGCTCCGTAGACTTATAGAGAAATGGACTGATAGTTCAGATAGCTCTTTCTTCTTTCTCTCTAGTTCGGAAGGCATATAAGCATTCTGGAATCCGTTTCGGCACCGGATCAATTCTGATTGTTCGATTTGGCAACCTTCTTATTTTGGCATATATTAGAGCTGACCTATCATGACCGAACTTTATTGTTTTTATACGTTATTTCTAATAAAAATATTAAACATATTTGTCTCGACAAAAATTTGAATTTTTTTTTTTGTTCTCCTAAAAATAAGGACTGCCCTTTGTTGGCCTTTTACTGAAAGCCATTTTGTATGTGTCTCGGTAGGAATCCGGTCCCAAATTTGACCTGTACTCATATAATACGAGTCTTAGGATAATCAATAAAAATCCGAAAACATTAGAAAATCTTAAGAACCACCTCGCAGTGGTTTAAGATTACGTGGCTAAAATTTAAGCATATACATTATACACTACAATAGAAATTACTGTTCATCGAGCGATTCCCTTATAAGGTCGTACTATTAAAATGTTTAAATATTTCTAGGAAAAAATAACTTTTCTAAAATTTTGAATTATGCACAATCCAATACTCCGGTTCCGATTATATCGAGACTCTACACTACGCGTGTATTATAAACGAGACACAACCCCGATTGACGCTGTTCTGCAGTCTGCAGTTGCCCTACGACAGAAAATCAAGATATACTGAATGGGAAAAAAGGAAACACGTGACACGTTATTACTGGTGTTTTAATACAAATTTAACGGTTACTGAATAATATAACACGCGTATACGTCCGGATTATATTTTAGAATAAACGTGTGGTCCATCTGCTGATGGCGGTCGCTCGACATTATATTGAATCGGTACGATAAAAAATCATTATTGTACAATCGAGGTTCACCATTGGACGGACACAACAATAATATACAACGGTCACCGTTGAGTTTCGATTTTCAGAACTAAATGAATTGGAATAGCAAAAAAAAAAACTAATAAAAAAAAATAAAAAAAATATAGCCATTGCTATAGTCTAATTGCCTGTAGAGAAATTTCAGAATTCGAAAGAAAGTTTAACGTTTTAATTACTATTCTATCTATTCAAATTGTGAATAATTGTTCTACATAATTAGTTACACTGTTATTATAAATCTGTAAGTCAAATTGTTTAATTTAATTTTGATTTTCAATAGCTACAAAATCTTTTTATTATTTATATACAATTATACCAATATGGCAATAATCAATGTTTTTACGGGGGGGAGTTATTCCGAGTGAAGTGAAGAAACTTTTAGTTTTTATTAGAATGTGTTTTTTCTCTTGAAAAAACACTTTTTTTCTTAGTAAAAATGTCCAGATTTTTTCATGTAGTACCATAAACATGCGGAATTTTCGAAAGACCGTTGTTTACTTGAACAATTTTCTCGATTCTCGACGGTTTTTCTAAAAAAAAAAAAAATAGAAAAACCGACAACAAACGATTCAATTTTTGTTGATTTTCGGGTTACAAAACACGACGGATACCGATATTGTAACGTCGCCAGTTTCCGGTACTCCGCTCAGAATCGACTTTTAATCGCAAATGACCCGATATCAACAACGGCTTACACCCGTTTAATTATTATAATAATTTTAGCATCTATACAAACCATATCTGCACCAAGTCCGATAATTAATTTAATCAATATATTGTACGTTTGAGTACAATTGTGCAAATAAATACGCGAGTACCTACTCGTGCGACGGGCGATAAAATCTGGTTTTTTTTTTTCGACAATACCGCCACAATTAACGTCTTTGCGATATAAGTACACTCGACATTAAAACCGTCGACATAATGATTATTGTGAAGCGATATTGTACGATGGATTCGATACGTCATAATATTCGTATTATTGACGGGCGAGGGAAGGAAATCGGCATCGCGAACGTTGGAATATTATAAAATTATCGAACTGGTGTATAATAATAATTATTATCGTTATAACACGACGGGTGATACGACAGAGGTAAAGTAAATAGCCGTTATCGATCCCTTTCGCTTCCACTTAACATAAATTATTTTCTTTCTTTCACGTCGCGTTATATCACGTTAAAGACTAATACGCCCGTCAAAGCAGGCACTTAATATTCATATACGATAATAATAATTATTATTGAACGCGTACTATACATAGATACATAGGTATATATAAAAAGAAAAAGTTTGTGATTTTCGGAAATGGTATTCTAGGCGTATAGGTACTTACGCGCTATTCACTGCCTCCGATAGGTATAGACATTTTAGGCGATATTAAAAAGAAAAAAAAAATCCAATTACAATGGTTGGATGCGAAAATTCAATTATTTTATTGGAAATCGTAAAAAAAAAAATTTGATTATATTTTCGAACAATTTACAGTAATAATGACTTCAGTTTTGTCTGGCTTTTCGGTCTGAAACGTCACATTCGTCCGTAAACCCTTCCCCTTATTAAACGGATATTGCGCAGTGGATTAGTGGACAAGTCTTATCGTTAAGATGGCTTCGTTGGTGGCCATCAAAAAAAAAAAAAAAAACAAATGTAAACATTACTTTACAAAATCGAAGAAAATTTTTAAAAAAACCGGCGCCATTCCTCCCCTCTTATTAAGTAATACACCTCAAGTTGGCTCGAGCGTGTTTGAAAATTATTACGTCATCCGAAATCGAATATTGGGTAAACAATGGTATACTATTACCGCGTACCACCATGATATATTACTCGTATATTCGGAAAATAAATTTATATTATAATATTATACAGTCGCAAACCGGTCGGCCAAAATTTGTCATATTACAGTAAATACGTATATTAGGTAGAGTGCGAAAAAAGTAAAAGTATCATCGTATACAGAAATTTTAATTTTAATTACAAACAAACGCGAATAATTTAGTAATAACTAACAGAACTGTAAACCGAATAAGACGGTGTATCAGAATAATCGGTTTCGATTTTCGCAAAAATGACTACAATTGATATCCTATTGTAATAGTATTGTGTTTTCGACGAAAACGTGATTCGTCCGTGCAATAGATATATTTATTTATTACTCTATTGGGCTACTCGACAAATTCGATTATAAACCTTCAATAAAATTTCGTTAAAATCTCGAGTGCCCGCCGCGAGATAAAATTTATTTGTACGCGCTGCATCGATAAAATATTCCCTCCTCCCCCCTCCCCTTTCTCGTTTATTGCACAGAGAGATTATTGCACGAACATAATATTATAAAAACCTAACCGACCGATCGCAATAAAATACGAGTTTTTCTATAATAATGCGCGAGCGTTATTACACGAGTTATAATAATAACGATAGGGGGAGAAAAAAAAATTGCGGTACACGACTTTTACCGCGGCGAATTCGACGAGGGGGGAGGGGGAGGGTAATCCGAACTGATAATAGATTCGCATACAAGAACTACTCGCGATTTCAAACGGCGTCAGTGATGTAATCCGTTCGGTTTTGCGCCCGCGCGCCGGACGCATGACATCCTGAACCGGAGATGACGGACGTGCCCGGCCCGCCGGCCGAACCCGCGACGACAATACCACCGCTGCGCGACCGGCGTTTACAAACGTCTTCGGGAATCGACAACGGGGCCGCGACAGCGTCTCGTCGTCGGTCGATAATTTGCCCGCGGTTTCACGGCGACACGCGTCCGCCACCACGGTCCGGGCTTTCGGACGGCCGTTCCGCAACGGACGTGAAACGTCGTCGCGATAACGTTACGCCGGGTCGGTACGCACGCGGCGCGCGAAACGTCCCCGCGGCACGGAACACTCGGCCGCGCCGCGTGTCGTCGCCCCGGGCATCGCGTTTTTACGACGGCCGGACGAAAAATATCGGAACGAAAGCAGTGCCGGCGCACACCCGCTGGCCGTAGCGGCGGCGCAGCGGTAGCGAGACGCCTCCGTATGAATTACCGTGTCGCTACCGGACAATGGTACGACGGTCATAACGCGTGTGCACGCGCGTTATCGCGGGATATAGTACTGCAACGGCGGGCCAAGACCGGGATGGACTTTTTCGATTAAAAACAAAAAAAAAAACACACACACACAAACGAAACACGTAATTACCGTACGGTTTTATAAAACTGTACAATGTCAACGACGTTAACATTAGGTATTATGGTCGAGAGAGTGATCCGCGCGCGACGAATTTACGTCGAGCAGAACCGAACTCGCGTTGCTATTGTTCAACAAGTCGAGCGGTCGGCCGGAGCGGAGTTCGGGTTCGGTGTTAATCCCCCTCCCGCCCCGCCACACAAACGCGCTGTCGTTTTTTTTTTTTTTTCTACAACTTTATTAAACTCGTGTTCAAATTTCAACATTTCACCCCGACCGAAAAATACGGATTCTCCCTTACTCCTGAATTCGTTTCCAAATAGAGATACTATAGGCCCACGTGTTACCAGGCCGTACTTACACGCTCTTCTGACTATACGGGTACCAAACAATTTTGATGTTCATTATGACTCTGATCAAAGCGGTTGAAAATATAACAACTAACAAATGACATAGTTGCGATATTTCTTAAATTTGTTTAGCGTTTTGTATAAAGCCGGGCGCCCCGTAGTTTTAAAAAGGTTTGTTGACTTAACCCCGTTTTTCCCCTTAACACGGTTATAATTTTAGCTTGGTTAACGATATTAGAGTGAATCAACATGCTTAAAGTTCAAAACATTATCCGTGTTTGTACGTCGGCTTTTTTACGATATTTTTTCAATTTTAAATTTCAATTTGTTATTTATTCGTAGGTTGTTGACATAAAGATTGAAATATCGTAAAAAATAACCGACGTACACACTCGGATGTCGTTTTTAACTTTGAGTATGATAATTATGGGTCAATTCGCTCTAATGCTTGAGCTAACAACGCGAGTTTGATTCTGTTGAACGTAAATTCGTTCGTTGGTTAGAGAGAAAAAAAAAATAGTGCGCTGACATTGGAGGCGGTGATATTTTTCTGTGTGTCTTGCACACGTGCAACATAAATAAGAACAATTAGACGTGTTCTATTTCCATCGTACCAATTGGTCTAACGAAGTGATAAGAATATTCTGTAAATAGAGTTGAATTTGTCGGCAAGTCTACGTGTAATCGATTTCCCGCATATTTGCCTTTATCCCGCTAAATCCAAAAATAACCCCACAATAAAAAAAGAGGTAATCAAAAAAAAAAAAAAAAAAAAAACGGAATATTTCAATTTGTGGAGAAATAAAAATAAAAACACAAAATTAACGTGGGAAAGTCGATCTCGAGTAGACGACGGATAATTATACAAATCTGCTTTCGGAATAATTCTTATCGGTTCACTGTGGATCAATCATCGCTACGTTGAAAACAGAACCCGTCAGAAATCGCCGGATCCGATCACTTCGATAATATTATAAGTAAGCGGTCGTGGTGTTATCGACGGGTTCCCCCGCGTCGTTTTACCCATAAAAATAACGCGCCGCCTAACTATATCATTGCTATAATACATTTTTAATTTTCCCGCTAGAAATTATTAATATTATATGGAATTTCGTCCGGTTTGTATTTTTATTATTATTTTTCCGTATCTAATAAAGATTATTGAATCAACAGTTTAATAACCGTGTTTTATGGTACGTTTTTTTTTTTTTTTTGCTTTTCTTTCCATATTATTTTCTATACGGATAATAATATTGTTATTATAATAATTCGTCCAAAACGACCGCGTCCGGAACACGATAATCCCATAAACAGCCGCGGGAAAGTACCTGCCTAAAAATAATATCTAATATAATACCGCGGTGAAAACGGAATCGAGCGGAAAAAAAAAACTGAGACTAACGACGGCAATAGCAATAATAATAATATATCTGTCTAATAATAATAATACAGTTCGACGTTGTTACAGCCGCCGAGACGGTTTCGCGCGTTGAAAATTTTACCGCGAAATACAAAAATTTGTCGAGGTTTTTAGGAAAAGCGTCCGATTGTGAGTCCCTGTAGGCGCCACACGAACCAAATAAAAACTACTAGGATACTAGGAAAAGTCGTAAAATTAAAAAAAAAAAACGTACCGAAAATAAACCGCGCGCCGCACACGTCGAAATCAACAACGAGCGGTCGGCGTTTTTTCACGGCCCGGCTCGTGTTTCTCGTTTTTCGTCAGGATAATCGGCGCCGAAACAAGGGTTTCGTGAGCCGAGGTGGGGAGGGGGGGGAACAAAAATCGTCTCCTAACGAACAGAAATTCTGTCCGAAATGTCGAATCGTCAGAGGGTATACCGGAGTAATTGACGATCCGGAAATGGTTTTTTTTTTTTTCGACGCTTCGTTCGGTGTTTGTCCGCCTATTTCTACCCGCATAAGTAACACTCGGTTTCAATAATAATTGTTGTTGTAAATAATAACTGTTATTGTCGTCGAAAAACATTTGACGTTCGGGCCGACCGAATTTTCCCGGATCGTTCATCCGCTACATCCGGACCGTCCCCGAGTGACCCTCGGTACCGCGGGGTAAAGGCGATAATATTATTATTTACTATCGAGGAGCTTACCAGTTTGATCAGCTTCATCGTGGGTGTCGTCGGACGAGGATTACCGGCCGTCGGGCGCGCATGTGTGGCGAAACCCCTCGGTCGACAAACGCGCGACGGGCAGAGTCGCGAGAACCGGATAAAATTTATCCGATTTATCCAATAAATCGACGGGCGTCGGACTGCGGCCGGTCCGAAACGAGGGGCGGGATGCAATAATTATCTTCCGGACGGGAATTCCAAAACGATTAAGTTATAATATTTCCGTATTGATAAACCGGCGAAAAATCAAAACGGAGAACGCGTGCGGTCCGCGGTAATAACGATAAGACCGTAACGAAACAAAACACGGTAGAGAGATCGGTCGCACACGACTCGACACGTTCGACTGACTGACGGTCGGTGTGCCGGTCGACGGCGACGGTTCCCACCTGTTCCCCGCGGGACACGCGCCGCGCAATAACGTCTTGATGATGATAATAATTATTTCTACTTGGCCGCCCGCAATCTAGCGGACGGACGACTCCGCGGACAGTGGCGTCGTTAATTGGACGCGAGGGACAGGCCACTCACAGTGGCGATAATAGTAAGCAAACGGCAGTCGTGCGAAAATGATCGTAAGAAATCCGTATGATAGGGTTTCCGGTAACGCGACCGAGTTGCATATTATTATTATTATTATTATCATTATTATCATACTGCACACGAATAATATAATTTTTCCCGTCGGGGTTTCGCGTAACAATTTACGATAAATTTCTTTCATTCGCTTCGCGATTTTACACCGCGAAAATATAAACACTGGTATAGAAATAATCACGCTTTCGGACCGTTGTCATTTATCCGTATCGCGTTATTTGTCTAATCATTTTTGGACGACTTTCCCCTACCCCGACTTGAGCATTTGCCGCAGTCTAACTGACATCTCGGTTTGCAGGCTTTCCGGGTCTGCGACCAAAAAAATGGTCGATACATCGGAAAATGTTTTCATACGTCGTGTTTTGTTCGTTCGCCCACAGATAAGTATAATATTCGCGGTGAGATTTCCGATTTTTCTGATTTCCGATGACTGATTTTCACGACTTTTGAGGGAGCGATTTTTAACTTTTCAATTAAAGTTTAAACGCCGCGAAAATGTGCAAAATATTTCTCTGCAGTACGAGTATTAGAAGTGTGAAAATTTGAAATACCTATACATTTTACAGTTAACGAATGGCGATATTCGAGCAATATCTTTCTTAATAATATTTGATCGGAACATAATTCCTAAAATTTTAATTTCTTTGACCTCTAGGTATTCTTCAATTCACAACATCTGTTAGTATTTAGAATAAATACAAAAAATCCGAGCAGAGTTCATATTTCCCCACTTTTCGTCGACCCCCGACGAATTATGCATTATAACTACCTCCCCATTCCCTAAATAAAATGTAAAAACAATTCCAAAAATGATTTTCCCGTCAGTCAGTTGATCTCCACTGACAATAATACATAAAACAAAACAAACAAAAAATATAGAAGCTGGTCGAAATACAATTATATGCACTCGCTGACAAAGACTCGGGAAATAATATTCCAATTGTTTGTCGGATATATTTTTTTTATATCCCTTTACGTAGGGTCACACTGATTTACATAATATGATGATTGTCACGTGTAGTGGTAAATGTTCTGACGTTTATTTATTATACCAAGTTTAAAAGTTTTACAAAAGCCCTCCAAAAATCAAACCCATAATCCGTCGACGTCGTCATGATATTGTTCTGCAGAACGCACGTTGCCGGATAATAATAATCGTTGTTTCTTGCACGTCCCCGGACACCACTAACACTTGTGCTCCGCGAACCTCTGTTTGTTCAATAATATATAATGCAGGCTTGACTATAAGACAAAAAAAAAAATACGAGTGGCTTACCGTAGGGAAAAAAATCGGTTACGACAAGTCAAGTTAGAATGAAATCAATGACGGTGATGAGGGTGGACTGTTGGCGGAGAAAACGGAGAGTGAGCTTAACTGAAATTCGATATTTCGGGGAGGAGTTTACGCGTATACCCTCTGAGGGGATAAAAAATAATGCTTTTCTTGTATGCGAAAGGGAAGGGCAAATAAAAAAAAAACTATAGACCCGTGACATAAGAATTTTCTCTTGCGAACAATTCGGTCGTCCGTGTTTTTTTTTAACGCAATTTTAATATTGACGGACTTACGGTAGGCGCGTATTCATATACGACCGGAAAATTTTTTTTTCAGTTTTTATCAACTTAGAACAGAACATCAATGCTTATCAAAAATGCTTATACAAATACGGAATACTGAAACTGTTCATAAGTTGGGCCAAAGTTAAAAGGGGGAAGTTGGGAAGGTAGGATATATAGGTTAATTTAATTTAAATCTGTATGAAACGATATATCGTTGATAGGGAAAAATAATTTTGATCGATATTCGATTGAACATATTTTAAAACTAGTTATATTATGTCCGTCATACATGACGAAACGGTCACTGAAATTTATAAAATAGGTAAGGTTAATAATCCGAAATCTGCAAATTTGTATGTAGCGAAAACTATTTGCAAACGAATTTAAATGAAACTAAACGTTTTAATCAAAGTTTTATTTCACTGTTCACTAAAATAATCATTATTACGTAAAAAAAAAAAAACTACGTACTATGTTATAAATAGACGGAAATATAAATCATATTAAATGGTTAAAGATCAACTGACAGTAATTTATTGTATATAAATCGCACTCATCTGATAAAAATTGACTACAACGACCGATACACTCTTGATGTTAATTTACCAATTTTGGAATCTGGGTGCACTGTAACCCAAAAATTCCGTTGCATTTGAAATTATAAATATATGGGACATACAATTTTTTGGTTAAGAGAAAATTTCGTATGCGTTATATCCGTCATTCTAACGCACGAATACATAGCAAAATAATGTTAGAAAATTAAGAAAAGTTCAGATAATAATATAATATTATATTATTTAAAATTGTATTATTATGGTCGGGAAAGTATTATTACTAATTATAATTCAGGACACAAAGTCATGGACATTATAGTTTATCGTCTTTTTCTATGTAAATACATGTTTTCGATTGCTTGACGAATCGCTCGGGTTATTCTTAATACAATACCATTTCTGTAGCGTTTTGAGCTAAAACTGCAATTTCAGCCAACACAACTATGGTAATATTATTTTGATTTATGCATTTTATTCAATACGAGCCGCGGCCCAAGTGCAGACAAGTTACAAATTAAATACATACAAAAAACATATTTCGCGTGTAACAAAATACATATTAATTAAATAGAATTGAAAGGTCTTCATTAGCAAAGTACATCATCCTGAAGATTTGTCGTTTACAAAAATATAGTTAGTGGTGCATTGCTCAATGGAAAAATATTAAGATGATCGGAAGTAAGCCGTTCTAAAACAAACTTGACTAAGTAACACTTCATTACAGTCGACTACTCCATTGATGAACTTCCGAACGGAAAATTGGTTAATAATTATTCATTTATCAGAAAGGGATTATAAACATAGAATGTTCAGTACCAAATCATATACACGAGATCGGTGGTCAATTTTTAACAAATAAGCAGCTAAGCTTAAAAATATTTGCATTGCACCCTCTCAATCTGGTTCATATTATTCTCTACATTGGCCCCAAATAACAAAACTAAACTCTAGAATCTACCTAACAAGTGCACAGTGCACAGTATAGATCTTTTAGAGGTTAATAATTCAAATTTGTTAAAAATTATTTTTAGAAACCGGACCGTTTTCAAAACCTTGTAGCATATAATATGAGAGTAGAAGTTTAAATTTGAACTGAATAAAACCCCAAGATCATTAACTGAACTTCCTAGATGGGTAAGAACAGATATTAATACCAAGTTACGCGTATTTACAGATCGATTAGGACGGAAACCATGCGGTTCCTCGATAAGGATTTGATTTGCGGCTGGCATGGATACATTGCAATACTATAGACTCGAAAAGTCTACCAATATAGGTAAGAACAATTATAGAACTGTAATAACTAGCATCTGAAATATTGTCAGACTTGAAAACCGGTGTTAAGGCATTTAGTATCAGTAATTTAAGAAAGATCCTGATATCAAAGTGACTTTCTAAACAGAAACTATAAGAGAAAACGTAACATTTTTCGATTACACTCGTAAAAAACCGTTTTAAATTTTTTAAAATTTAAACTTTAGGGATTTAGGCTAAATAATCTACTCGCATACGAATTTTAAATGATAACGAAGCTTTGTTACAATGATGACTGAACAAATATGGAAAATCAAAATTAAATTTAAAACGATTAAAGTTAAAAGTGAATATTTTCCGTATGCATATAATGTATTATAATATACGCTTGATTGTATGTGCACTTATATTATAACCGGAAGGATTATTAAAGTTCATTTAAACGATTTAACAAGGGGGAAATGCGTGCGGTTGGAGTAATCGTGATAATGTCATATATTGCGTCATAATAATTTTGTTAAATATATGAAAAACAAATTAACAGCAAACGAATGTTGTAAAACTATATACCTAACTATAAAATACTCATTTTGAACTCATTTGCGTTTTTAGAAATTTAATTTTGGAAATCCGACTTTAAGATTCACGCGGATCTGTTTATACGCTTTTAAATGTATATTTTCAGGATTCTAAATGCATTTGATTCGGCTATGGATCTCGTATAAACAATATGCAAACAAACACATATGGATAATGATTATTTAAAGTAATTAAAAAAAAAAAATCAATAAAGAATTGATCTCTTTTTTTTTTCCATAATAATAATAAAGGACTTCACCATTAGCTGTATTATCATTGATTTTATATTTAATCAGTGACAATGCGTTATCTTTATAAAAACTAAATAACGTGAATACAGTTTGTTTTATGGTTTATGACCAATATTATACTAATATTCCGACGATCAATATTGTTAATATATACAAACAAATAAAAAAAATAAAACAATTTAATTCGAAAAATCATTTAACAGCTAGTATGTCGTATCCGCGTGTACTGTCTACGTGTCCTCCGTCTTACAAACGCACGATAGGTGAACATGAAATTTGCATCAGCACGACCAATTTTGCGTCGTTCATTATTTTAATATTAATGTGAATCGATCTATTACCTAAAGTTATGAACATTATTTGTGTTTGAACGTCGGTGTTTTTCGATATTTTGATTATATATTTTTAATTATGTAATCATAACTTAAGCTTTTAGTACATATTTTGATAACAAGTACTTCGGTAAATATTTATCATAAATCAAGGTCAACAATTATTTAATTAAACTGTCATAAAGAGAGTAATTCATATCTTAATGGTCACTAGGTAGATTAGATTATAATATAGTGAAACACAATATTTATGGCTGTATTGTTTTTTTTTTTTTTTTTTTATACATAGATATATTATGTACATGGGAAATTGAATAAAAAAATAATTACAATTTTTTCAATAACAGTGAATAATATATTATTTTAATAATCCTAATCCTAACTTCCTAACTAATATTATAAATGTGAAAGTCAGTCTGTTACGTTTTCACGCTTAAACCGCTCAACCAATTTTGATGAGTTTTTGTTTAGATAAATAGACAGGACTTTGGAGAAAAACATGGGCTACTTTTTGTCGCGAAAATAAAATAATTAATGTGATGAATGGTTTTTAGATATTTTTGGTACGAAAATTTAATTATTTTTGTTAAATTATGGATTACATTAAAAACAATGATGAAATGAAAACAAATTTAAAATAAAAAAATGAATAACAAACAGAAATAAAAATTAACAACTTAAAATAAAGAATCTATCTGGCTGTCTGCAGATTTATTATTGAAATATTAACTGTATGGGTGGGTAAGTGAACAGCGAAAACACGTCATTTTTTGAATCATTGTATTTTTTAGTATACAGTCACAACACTACAGTATACTATTATGTCTTCATAATTTTAGCGTTATTATAGTGGAGATATGGTTTAATCCCTGTGTTATGCTGGTATTTATAGTAAAACGGATGAAAAAACATATAACACACTAGCTAATTTTTAGTCCGCCGCAAGACTACTTACTTTTCGCTTATTTTTTTCATTCAATATACTGATACGAAGCAAAACGGAAATAAAGGTTAAAAGGATAAAACAAATTGGTACGGACAACGTGGGAGAGCTAGTATTATATATATAATATATATATATTATATATATTAGTATATATAAATAAAAAATCTAATTTTTTCGAAATCGTAATAATTTTGTATTTATACATATTAGGTACTTGTTAATTTTATGATTCATAAATGCTTATTTTCAAATGCATTTTTAATGATTTTTTAGTGCATTTAAGTCCTTAAAATCCTTTGGCGCACCAACACAAATAATATTCTTATTCATTTAAATTTGATAACTGCAGTTAAATCACTGTAATATTTAAAACTGACGTCTATCGGCAAAAAATTAATCCTGGTGAACGCAAATTTTCTGGGGCGCGGGTTAGTAAAACATATACGGTACACGCGGGTATTAAGGCATCTCTTATAACTTGTATTTTGCACAATATAGGTTTCCAGTACAGAAATCTGTTAAAAAAACCGATAAAATTCGAACACGCTCGGTTTTTTTTTTTTTTCTAACTAAATCTCGATCGCGTTCATTATAATATCGTATATGTTGTGAGTACATTTCATTGCGAAGACCACGGACCCTTGAAATTAGATATTTTCGCCGATTATGTTTTCATACGTAACGATGTTGTCCATACAGTGTTTACGTAGAACATATACATATAGTATATAAAATTGAAAATACGGTTTACCGGCGGAGCGAGTCGTTCGTTCGGCACGTACGGCCGTAAATTAAATTATTAATAATAATATTTAGGCGGAGAGAGGGAGGAGGGCGTAAAGGAGAGGCTATCCGTGTCGTTTGTCACGGAATATTATAGCGTCCACACGGCGGCGGTTTTTTCAGCGCCTGCGAGTTCACGACGCGATAATAATGTACTCATTATATTATAATGCGCTTCGGTAGTCGAACTTGTTCTAAAAATAAAAAAAAAAACACGGTCGTAACAAACAAACATATTGTGATATTCTCGTCCCTTGTATTGCTAAAAGTGTGAACTCGATCGAATATTTTCACGTCCGTATTCGTTAATTTTACAATATTATCATTGGTACCTATACGATAACGTAAGCCCGACTGCAGAATAATATTATGACTAATTGATTAAATGGATTTTACTATATAACGGATTTCGACGGTATGTATTTTTTTTTTGTTAGTTTTTTCCAATATATACCAATAAATTTGCAATAAAAACAATTTCAGGTTTTTCAGGTGCGATTTACTTTTCGTTTAGGTCATATAGAATTGAAAACACGATGCGATTTTTTTATTTACATTAAAATGTATAATATTCTATAACTGTAAAAGCCGTAATCTTTTTCGCGTGCTATTGTTGTTAGTATTGGTACTTAAAAAAAAATAAATACCATGTATTACTATGTATTATATTATGTATATTGGTATACCTATCCGATTAAATAGTTAAACGGTCCGCAATTAAATCCGCAGTTGAAATCTGTTGAATTTTGCAACGTTCGTCTATAATAAAAATAAAACCAATATTTTATACTGATTGTAACATGATTAGAAAACGTCTGAACTATTATTGTATAATAAGTATTGCAAAATATGCCACAAAATATAAAATAATTAGTGAGTATACCGACGTGTTTTGACGTTGTACAAACGCCGTCCGAGAATATTATCTCGTAAATTTTAAAACGCCGAAAATACCAATTACATAAATACCGGTGCAAAATTTCGAAAATTACGACATCTTTCGCGTTTCCGTGTACAGGTAGATACACGCAGAACGCGAGTTGTTTTCGAGAACCCGCGTAATTATAGATTTCGTCGAGATGAATTTTTATTTATTTATATTTTAATTCCTAAAACCCATTCGGATAAAACAATAAATCAGTATCCCTGTATTATTTTATTTTCGAAAGTGACCGAGCTGAACAATTTTAAAAATACTCCAGTTGCATGGTCACTGCGGACGCAGAGATCGTACCTCAGTTTTTCGAGAAAAAATACGAATATTATCAGACGAAAGAGTAAACCTATTGAAATGAAACTATAATGACTCGTTAAAATCAAATTAAATTATTAATTTAATTGTATTAATCATAATAAATTAATAGTTTTTTCAAGGGGAAGGGCACAGAGTTAACAAACATAAATGAATACCTAATTGAATATATTAAATACCACCTTGGTCAAACGCAGTGTTGAATCCAGACAATGATTCTGGAGGAGAGGTGGGCATTATTAAAATTATATTAATAACCTTTTTTTTTTTAGTTATCTACCCTTCTACCAAGATCAGTAAAATATTTTATGATTTAATTAATTATTAATTTACCCTCATTATTTAACTCCGTGCCATTCCCCTTGAAAAAATTATTAATTTATTATGATTAATACAATTAAATTAATAATTTAATTTGATTTTAACGAGTCATTATAGTTTCATTTCAATAGGTTTACTGTTTCGTCTGATAATATTCATATTTTTTCTCAAAAAACTGAGGTACGATCTCTGCGTCCACAGTGACCATGCAACTGAAATATTTTTAAAATTGTTCAGCTCGGTCACTTTCGAAAATAAAATAATAGATAATAAACATTTGCGTTTTAACCCTGCCAGAGCTCTATAATCGAACAGCTTGTTATTAGTAAACGATAAGTGACGTATAAGAACATCGGGTACCCACCTAATGCACAATATAAAATATACGCATATTTTGCGCCGAGCCAAGTGAAATTAGACCGCCGCGCCCAGAACCTAACACCGTCACACAGTGCACAGAACCGCATATTTTTTTATTATAAACAAAACTATAAATAATTGAATAATATTTAAAGTTTATCACGTTCTTATATTTTTGTTTCTAAACATAACAATATTAAATTACATATTATATTATTACAAAAATATTACGATAATCTCTACTATATGCACGTGGAAACTTGTTTATAATATATTATTGTTTATGACAATTTATTTAATAGGCGTATAATATATTATTATCTATTAACTATACGTTTCTTTACATATTATCAAATTGTATAATCGATGAAATGGCGATGACGTTACCCACGATAACCCATAATGAAGTCACTGTCGTCGGGCCGTACACAACAATAATATTATAACATTCAAAACTCGATTCTGATTTCATTATAGAAAGACGGGTATAAAGCGACCGTTTCGACGGTATTATACGGCGTTTTAAATAATTTATAGTGTGAGTTTTGGCGAATAACAGAATGCGCATACGTATAGGTAATAAAATAAATGTCATTTTTCAAATATGCTCGAACAAAATAGTATAATAAACCTTTCCCACAACGGAATCCTGCAATCGCCATTATGTATAGTTACGCCACTGTTGTGTAAAACTACCGAATATGGATTTTGTTTTTATTTTGGCCCCCATTAATACTACTATGACTGCACAGTGTTTAATGTGCATAATGCTCGTATCATGGTTTTAGCGATAAAAAATATAAACTCTTAACTAGGATGTCTTTTTCGGTTTGGAGATTGGATGTTTTCACGCAGTACAAGATACGCGATTTCCGACATTTTACATGTATACTTATTCGTGAACATATGTCTAGAAATCTGGTGGTTTTTCTTAAAAATTAAAAAAAAACTGAAAATACATCAACGTACGTTCAGCACCACCGTCTTTCAAAAACCGTATAACACAGATTAAAATTCGATTACGATCAAACTTTGATCAATTAAGTGTAAAAACTTTCTAACTTCATGATTAGCTTAATTCGGTGACATTAGTGTTACTACTTGAAGCGCTAAAATTAAATTCTCGTTATTTACCTCGTATCATCGCTCAGAATCGTTTTTTTAATTGTATAATGATTTATACGTTGCTTTCAGTTCATAAGTTAAATTACCCTATTTATGTATTTAATATAAATTATTATTATATATTATAATAAGTAAAGTACCCTCAAACAAATAAATTTACATCACGAAAATCTTAAATACGTCCCTGATAGTGGTCAAACATGGTACGCATAGTGCGAAGTATGTTCTGTTTTTTTTTTTTTTTTTTTTAATTAATATTTAAAAATAATTCGAATGAAAATAATTAAACTATTGTACGAAAAATTATGTTTTATTTTTATCAGATAATTATATTTTAATGCTTATGAAATTTCTATTTTGCGAATAAAAGAATTCTCGTTTATCATTATTTTTTTGCTATTTTTATGTAAATTATCCACTACACTAACAAATATTATTATTTTATTTTATTTTTAATACACTGTGCAGTGTGCAGTATATAAAGACTATCGATTATAAACTATATAATTGACTTATTAATAAATATATTTTACGATTATTTTTTTTTTGAAAATTGTTAACACATAAGGTATGTAGATATGTTATTATTTTTTTATTTTAAATAAATGCTTTCAAGATAAGACTACGAATATTTCTGCTGAAAAACAAAAGGCACACTCCCGCAAAAGAAATTAATATATCTTTAAGAAATAGTTAAGAATATAAGACGAATACTTGTTTATTTTTAAATTTTAACATACTTGAACATTTTTTTTGCAAATATACGACTAGTAATAAATATGTTCGTTTCTAGTTTTTTTTTTTTTTTTTTTTTTTTTTTTTTTATTTTATAAATATATCAAATATTAGCTGAAACGTTTTCATGTTAACTAATTATTTCTAAACGAGGATTTTTTATAATTTAAGACTTAAATCGTTTAGATAATATTTTAATATTAGTTTTTTACAACTATATAAAATTCAATTATTCCCAATACGTTTGCTATCTTTGCAGTACGAAATACAGGTATGCTATTAGTACTGAAGGTTAAGTTTTGGACGAAACGAGGAATGTATTATTGGTTAACTATGTGTTGGTTTTCTTAATATTTGAAAAAAAAAATAAGAAAGTTTACGGTGATAACGGTTTAATTATTTTTTATTTGGTTTTTTTATTATAATTAGGTTTAAATTAATCGTAGATACCTGAAATGTTCACAAAATACTAATGTAATCATTTTATAGACGTTGGTTAGATTTTTTGAGCTATACAATTTCATTTGATATTTTCGAGATTTTTATTTTGGAGTTCGTCCTACATTATTATTAGATGTTGGAACGCATGTTGTACTTCTACATGGTTACATTATAATATTATCGTACAAATATGGTAAACTTATTAACGTGTGTATTTAAATATCAGTTTCTGCTACAATAATGCGTAATACGCATAATACTACTGTGCTTCGACAGAGTTGATTTATTACTTCATAATTTTTTATTCTATTTGTATCTATATGGATATAATTATAATATATTATAATAATTATTATATATTATGATGTTACATAGATATAAATAATTTATGAATTTCTACCGCATAATATAATCGGTTTACAGTATGATTTTTCAATAAAATATAGATAATTTATTAGATTTCAATCAAGATTTTTGATCACGATTATGCAAGTAGGTGACCAACAACATGCTGTATAGTGACACAATGATAAGAGCAGGACAGTATAATATTTAAAGAAACTACAATGGTATTATAAAGATTAGATTACAAACTTACAGTATACAATATATTGTTTACTACACGAATCGCGTTTTCAATCGAATAATACGAAGTTATGCATAATAATTATTTAAGGTTAGGTCCACGCATACATACATAATGAACATCTAAAAATGCTTGTAGTAACGTTTAAAATATTTAAAAAATACATTCGTCGATATTTTGAACAGTCATCGTTATCTAAATCTATCTATATAATATTTAAATACCATTATATTGTAATGCCTTGTTAACAATTTGAAGTATTTGTATTTGTACATATCATAGGTTTTCATACGTTGTACTCGTAAAAATTATCCTTTCCACCATCTTCTATCGGTGGCGGATTTTAGGGGAGTAAAGGGGAAATTATGCGCCTCTCCTCTTGGACTTTTTTAAAGTTATTTACTACTGGAACTCATAAATAATAAAGATATTGTTACTTGTGTCACAAGTGTCACTGCTAAACGATCACTGTTTTTATATAATTGACGGTTTTAGGTTAACTACCAACAAAAATGGCATAAGTAGAGTTATGTCAAAACTATTTTTTCATAAAAAATGTTATATTTTTTTAATTAAAACAAGGTATTGCTAAATATTAATTAATTGTAAGCCATTAAACTGTTTACGTTGAATGTTTCACGTAAATTTAAAGATATTCAGATCCGTTATTGTCTTCTATTGAGAAAATGTGTGTAAAATATATTTCGTAAATACATTTTTTCATTTTTACGATGATTATACGTTTAAAAATAGATACTGTTTCTGTATTATTATCATTAAAGTAAATATTGCTTAAAAATATTTAAATATAAATGCAGGTATAGGCATTAAAAATACCAAAAAAATAAAAATATACTAAAATATAAAAAAAAAGAAAAAGAATAATAAAAATCATGTTGAAAATGTCTTAAATATGCTCTAAATATGTACGAAATCCTTAAAATACTCTTTATAAAATATCCAAAAATATCAATATATGTAAAATTATGCAAAATAAAATGCTGTATATTGTTAGGTCATATCTGCAACGCTTTTTGGTATAAACTAGCGATTTTTCGAACCAACCAATAAAAATAAATAAATACAGATATAAAAAGATCAGCTCAAATTATCAAAGACCTATTAACTATTCACTAGTTACTATAGTAATCAGTTATAGGGGAAATAATCATTATTCATTATCAACAAGTGCAATTATTGTTTAACCAGACAAGTAAAAACTATAAAACTAAATTCGAATAAATTATATATTTAAATAGCTATAGGACATGAAAATTCAAATCAGGGATTCAAACCTGAGTAAACCGGTTATCTAAGAAAATGTATACGAGCCTATACACGTTAAGTCGTTAACTTACGATTTCAAAAACAAAAACTCTTTGTGAAACCAAGATAATTTTTTGAACGATTAAAATATTATGTGTTTTTAACAAACTGTTCAGCAGTTGGGAAATTTAAATTTAACATTTGACAAAATTATAGGTTTTCTTTACAGTTTTTAAGTGAATTTTGATTAATTGTATTAGTTAAGTTGATCATGGTTTTAAAAACTTTCAAATCAAATGGAGTTATCATCGTTCCTATTATCGAATAATTGGATTTTTATTTTAGCGTGAAATCGTGCCATAAAAAAGTGTTTTTCCTGTGTTTATTAGGTTTTTTTTTTGTATTTTTTTATTTATCGTCTGCTTTAATTTTATCTGCTATTATAAAGTGATTACAAACATTAAAACTAAATTGTTTATGTATGTCTCCAGAGTCCTAAATGTTAATTTTTCAAATAAGTATTTTTAAATTATATTTTCAAAGAAAAAATTAAGAAAAAGAACATTAGGACATTAAGAACATTATTAACTGGTTACTTAAACCGAAACAAATTATAGAAGGACGAAAATTATTAAACGAAAAAAACCATTTCGGTTTGAAACCCTGATGAAAAATGATAATTACTTTTCGTTTAAATAATATGATTGTCTCGCGTACGATTATACACGATAATGGTAGATTAAGTAAAATAGTCTATACAGTAAATTTAGTATATTATCAATGGCAACTATTGTTATAGTTATAAAGTTATTAGTGTACAAATATTATTGTGCTAAATTTACGAAAAACAATAATACTGAGTTTAGTTTTTTCACTGCCTTTGTATGTCACGCCGATAATGCGTAGAATTAGATACATAGGTATTGACAATTTTGTTTTTTTTTTTTTTTTTATTGATTCCAACACAATGCGAACTATTTGACTTACACGTGGCAGTCAACTATACAAACAGTATATTATGTAGTGCGGATTAACGAGATTAATCTAAGTAAAATTAAACGGGATTAATAGTTTCATAGACATTTTGCTCGTTGTAGAATTTTTATGATTTATCTAAACAGGAACCGTTCACTTATGTGTTCGAAAAACAAAAATTACTCTGTAAATATCGACCTACTTTTTTTTTCTCTAAGAATATTTTACTCGCTATAGTAAGACGTTATTTCTAGCTCCGTATATATTATTGCGAGGAAATTATTTCATATAATATTATATTATATTATTCATTTTTTTTTTTTTAACGTAACAATATTATAACGGATACCTGGGCACATACAATAATATTCTGCAATAGATACTTTAGCCTCGTCTATTCCATGTAAACAAACTCGTACCTACGTAGCACAACTACGCCATAATAGCTTTAGGAATCTAAAACTACAATATAATAATACAATATCGATAACTAATCAACCGGATTACCTTGTATTGAAAATCATTAACTTGATAATTACTATTATTGCATATTATATAATTGCGCACAAATTCGTATCTACCTATATAGAGTCGCGACACAGACATGTAAAAATGTTGGCGATCGAATTGCATTATTCCCATTAAATATTATTTTCGGAAATATCCATAATAATCATTGAATCTATTAAACGTGGAATGTTGCATTTGATTCGTCGTACGTCATAACGTGTAATTATTCAAATATAAATATAGGTACCCGAGTGTTTGGTTTTTATAGTATTTGTACATACCTATGCATACGTCATAATATGTAAAAAAATCAATTGCGATTCTCCGTTCCCGTTTTTCCCCGGGGGACCAGTGGCGCACCAAACTATGATGGTTAAAGTGTCGTATTCGCCAAACATGTTTTATGTATGCAGATTGGCGTTGGTGGTTCTATATGATTATAGGATTGCGTTGTAAAGATCGATTAGCACGCATCAAGTCTTTACTAATTAATCGACAGCGACGCCGTGTCGTCGTGCCGCGTGTTTTTTGTCGTATCATTCTGATTGGCCGTTGTAATCTCGGTAAAATTCAGCGACCAAGACCTCTATCTAGCCAACCGCGAAATTCCAGAGTTGAACTGAACTCTTCTCTCGTTCAGATTACAGTGGTCATTGATTTTTCAGTGTTATCTACGTATCCGTAAGTATCCGTACTTATTCTATTCTATGGACGTCGCTGCTAGAATTCCCCAAACATTTATCGCATTGGTATAAGTAGAAAATCGATGTCATAATATTTACTCCGATAATTTGATTTTTTTTTAACGTATAAGTGTGTATTCAGTGGCGTATCGTTGGTATGTTACCCGCAGTGGTGAGTACCAGCGTGTGTATTCAATGGTACATGAAATGTATTATTTAATGTACTAGTGTAATATAAATGATGTTAAATATTTTGTTACATTTAATTGAGCTAGTATGGTTTAAGTTAACATTTAGGACATTATCCTCTTTACAACGGTAGAAGGTTTGGACCAGCCAATAAACACCTGATACGGCTATTATTGGTAGCAGAATTATGTTAATCTCGAACATTTCGTAGAGGAACGTTTTATGATAAAAACACACCAGTATCTTTTGCCACACCACCAAAATTCACACGCTGTACTCGTGCAGATAAAATTTACACTGCGAAATACATGCAATTTTCGTTATCTACGACACTGGTGATACTAATCATTTTCATGTAGTTCGTACATTAGACAATCGTTTTTATTTTTCTATTTTTTTGATACAAAAAAAAAAAAAAAAACTTATTCACAAATCGTTTTATAAATGTAGCGATAATTAAATAATAACATTACAAATCAAGTGGGTGATATTGCTTACGGAGCGGTCCGTCGGAAAAATTCCCGAATTCCCGGCGGGTCAATCTGCCCCTGAATTATTAGAAAAACCTACCTAGTTTGAAAGACACCGCGGACGGGTTTTAGAGTTTATTTCAATAATAAACGATATAATAAGCTAACGGTTTTTTTTTTTTTGTATATACGTTACAGAATATCACCGTACACGCATCCCGAAGAACGGATGGAAAAAAAAAATCAAATCTTAAGTGGGAATATAATATTAAATGGCTTGCGGCAGTCATAATAACAATTCCATAATGCGTATTAACGTAAAACCATGTGCGTGCGCGATTAAAAACAAACGGTTATAACGCTCTGTGGGCCAGTCGGCGCGCGTCGTTTACGGGCGGATGCCGGTGAAATAATGTCATTACGACGTCCACTTGAAAATGAGAAAACCCATACACATAATATTTGTCAGCCGCAGCCGTAACGTCGTTTACCGGTCGAACGAAATCGCATTTAACGCGCCATTATTCATACACACGATACGGAACAATACGCCTGTAAACACTTACCCCTTGGCCTTTATTCGCGAACGGAATGTCCAAAAATGATATTATCCTGAACGAGTTAAAACACACAAAACGCGCGCACAACCACCGTTCGAGTATCGTGCGCACACCGAAACGAAGAACCGCACGGGATCGACTAAACGTGCATAATATTTTCGAAACGCGGTTTTGCACACGCGTGTACGTTTATACCCACCTGAAACCGAGCGAACAAAACATTTTGTTTATCGAAACGAGCACGGTTTCATTAAATAACTCGACCACCTATATGCGCGGAGCGATAACGCCAGCGGGTTAGCGCGAGTTGCGTTATCATTTTTATCGTATTCGGTGCCAGGCACCTACAACATAATATTATAAGGTTATAGAGCGTGGCTATTGTTATCTCGGCACTCGACGTCGGACGCGAAAATATTTATTAAATTTAATAACTAACAGTAATAGTATTATATTATGCGTTATCAGGTGTATCATAGCACTATTAACGTTACAATAATTAATTGGTCCATAAAAATATATTTAAATGATTACGGACGACATTATTTGGTTTACATAATATTCGAGAAGAACAAAATATTATCTTAATTCACTTTCGCCGCGATGACAACAAAATCGATATTATCCAAACAATAACGACTCATGAATGAGCGCGAAGAGAGAAAAAAAACCACCTTTATGAACAACGCAATAAAGCTCGAAATTGAACCTATGGAATATACCTTCCAAAAGGAAATTACGGAATTGATTGCTGGGTAAAAAAAAAACTATTCGAATTGGTTCCCGAACGTGAAAATAGGTTTAGACATCAAGTTTTACCGATCTTGTAAAACTTGTTAATCAATCCGTCAAACACAAACCTTAAAGTATTGCCTATAGCTAATCGGTCCAGCCATAAGTCTGTATTTGTAAAACGGTGGGAAAATTGACGTTGGTTTGTGATTCTGTTTTTGTTATTGAAACTATGGTTCATCGGAACCAATTCGTAAATTATGTCACCTGTAAACCAACCGGGAATCAACTCGTATAGTGTCTATTCCAACAGGAGTACAGGAAACAATCTGAAACGGTTCACCTGGATATCCCTGAATAAACTCAGAGTGGGAGTATGTAGATTTAAAGTAACCTAAAATAAATTGGCCATTATACATGCATAGAGAATTAAAAAAAAAAAAAATTATATTTTATAATAACGTAATATTTTCAACACTTAAATAAATTATGAGTTATTAATATTTGAATTGCATCCACTCATAGAGAAATTGGTCGTTTCGTGAAAATAACGAACACCGTTAGTTTACGGTTATTATAGTACGGAAAAAATAATTTTACTGAATGCCTAATGGACCCTAATGGACATTTGCATTTTTATGATAAATATATTTTTTTTAAAACCTTTTTACAATTAACCTTTTATTTAAAAAAAAAAAAAAACAAAAAAAACAATGATCATATTATCGGAGAGTTATAAATAATCAGTAATTTATGATACCGATTGGCCATATCAATAGCACGCAACAAAATATTATAAAACGGTTTTATAATAAATTAATTAAATATACTCATCCTATATCTTTTTAATGGACCGCAGAGCCAAAATTCTATATCAACGACTGCAATTGTGGAATATGATGAATCCCGGTATCTTATCATCGCATAGACGCCATAAACCGATAATGCATTAACAGCTTGTATGTAATATGATAGATGGTGAAAAATAAACTAAATCTACCATAGTCCTAATTGCACACAATGCTACAAAGCAATTTTTTAGAAGTGCCGCGGTTCGTATATCATGGGACATATTATTGTAGCCTCCGTCGAGTTTCATTCTTGTTGTCTAGTCGTCTTAACCAAGTATACCTAACCTTAACATACGATAGAAATAATATCATCTGGTAATAATGAGCCCATACACTACTTACACAATATTGTTCACGTTTCAAAGTATACATGATGAAATTGTTATTATTATATTCACGTTTAGACGAGTAAATCAGTTGAAACTTATATTTTCATAATAATAAAACAATCAATTTTGTCACAGCAGACGGATGAATAAGTTACCAACGGATAAGATTTTTTACCCACTTCTGATACATAATATACTCAGTTTTATGTAAAAAGTATTTTATATTCTTTCAACAGCCCACCAAAAATGAAGAAAATTAGAAAAAGATGATTTACTAAGGGCGGGTACGTGTGAAAAAAAAGTGATTGAAAACGACCCCGAGGATAAAGGGAAAAGGTGGATGGACTGCAATATAAGAAATTCAAAGCTAATAGAACCGAACAATCAATACAAGGAAAGAGGATAAAGATAGGTGACAGTAAATTTGTTTTTTATGTTCTGGCCGAAACCAAAGAACGTAATTATTTAGTATTGTTTGTTTAGTTTAAAGTAACCGCTTACTTTTCTCCCCTTTCTGTCGTCAACAGAAATTATTTTTTGTTTTTTTTTTTTGAGTGGACGAGGGTTTGGGAGGTTCATTGTGCAAAAATTTTGCACGATTTTACTCTGGCACATAAATAATAGAATTAATAATTTCCCCGAGATAATATTGAAAAAAAAAAAAAAAATTATTTTTAACCTTTTATATTTTATATTACACTACCTATTTAAAACTTTGAAATCCACTCGAAAAATGTTAAAATTGTCTAGGGTGTCTGATGCGTATCAAAAAATGTAAAGAGTTACTTGTTCAACAAAAGTAGGTATGCTGTAGAAGTGAAGGTGACATCTCGAAAAAAAAAAAAAGATAAAGTATAATATAATAGTGTTCAAGCGCTACACTGGTTACTACACACCGCGGTCTGTAAAGTAAAAGGGCCGTAAAATAAACAAATTTTACAAGACTCTTATTTTACGAAAAACCGATAAATATTTTATTATGTTGGTAGTTTATCTGATATATTGTAAATAGCACCGATTAGTAAACAACATCAATTTAAATGTAAAATTATAAAATAAAAAAAACAAATAAATTGAAACAAGATAAAAGTAAATCCCGACATTAATGTAAACAAGTATTATCGTTGTTATTACAAAATTGTGTCGTTATCACAATGCGATAATGCACGAAATATTGTAGGTCAAATTATTATAATAACCATTTTTTAAAATATAGTTAGTTCGTTCCTATACTACGACGGGTTCGTATCAGTCTCGAATAACCTTAATTCCGTTCATTTTGCTAACTTGCATATTAATTCCAACTGCGCGGTTCTGTTACAAGTACCCCTTTCGGAATTGTGTTACGTTTCAAAATAATCAAATTTAATCCCAATACACAATAGGTTATAAATTCCATTTCAATGTGCGTATTTAGTGTTGTGTATTATACGAATTATACTGCCTACTCTATATAAAGTTAAGATTTCACGGGGATAAAACGCGTAAATAATATATAAGCAATATTAATATTAATAACTTTTCGAGATTTGGTTTGTAAAATTAAATCGCTCAATATTAAGAGTTACGGAGATTTTTATTTTACGTACAATTTTTTAGTTTATATAATTGAAAATAAAACAAAAACCGTACAGGAAAATTGACCATTAATAACAAATGATTATTGCGATGCTCGTATATGCGATTCGAATAAACGAAGACAGAACAATATTATTAATATAACCAAGACTTGTTCTAAGGATGTCTGACTAATGCCCAAAATAAACAATTTTTCAAAACGCCTAAAAAAATGTCATAAGTAGCATAAAAACGTCTTCGATTTAAATGAGACACGAGTACGTTATATAGGTATATCGTACACGTACGCAACTGATGGGAATGGTATTTTTTATTTTTTTATTATATTATATACACATAAATATGAAATAATAATTAGCCGACCCACCCAACCGACAGCAAATAATTGGAATGAAGGCGACGAAGAAGTCACATGACGTTATATAATACAAACTTTATTACAGAACTAAACAGGGGGCGAGGGGTCTATGAGTTAGTTGAAATTAACTTCAAGTGCAAACGATTTTCGATCGATTTAAAAATGAGCACCTGATCGACCTCACTCCCGAATTCATGGATCCAACTACACTTATTTTGGTATCTCCTACTAGAAAATTTTGGGTGGTCCTATACTGCCCGTTATAAGACCCGATATTATCGACACAGACGGTATCATTTGACAAAACGGTAAAAGAAATTCCAGGTTTTTATTATATACCCAGGTACATCTAGACTATCGTACATAGATAAACGCACCTATAATCATATTATGTATGTCGTAGGTTTTTTTTTTATATATATATATATTTCGTGAGAGAAAAAGACGATTTTTTACGCTCCGTTAAGTATTTTGACGAATAGCCGTGTAACACGACATAATTCTACGGCCATAATAATATTATATCTGTATAATATACACATAAAATCTGATTTTAAAACGTATAAAATCACCGCCGTACAATGTTTCGCTGACATTTCCCACCGTCCGCGTCGTAAAAACCTACCGAAGGGTCACACTCGACGTTGTATAATTGCATGCGGCTATAGACCTTTGGGTTTTGTGGCCGGTGATGCAGGGATAGAACTCGTTTCGTGTATACTACACGACAATATTGCAGTAATATACAGTCTGTAGATTACGTTTCATTAAAACGAGCATTGTCCGCGTCCCCCTTGTATTCTTGTCGCGCCCAAAAGTAAAATTCTAATATTCGAATAACCCTTTTCGACATTGCTCTCGCAACCGTACTGTATTCGACCGGTTCCGGTTTGTAGGCGTTGTTAAATTCCCGACATTTTCAAGACGAAAGGACTTCCGCGGAAATCGTTTTTAATTTCTGAAACGCAATACCGTCGTAACAACAACCCGTGACAGTGTTTTGTGCAATTGTTTTGCTCTTGAAATTATAGTTTTGGCCTACGTGAATTCACGTATTTGACCTATGACGATGCGTTCGCGACATTTCGCAACATAATATATTCGTGTGTGTGTATGTGTGTGTGTGTGTGTGTGTATATGATGATGATGATGATGACGTGCCAAAACCGGAACACATCAATTATTATCAATCACTGGCGAGAAGTCGATACGTCGCGCCAGCACTGCAGAGTAGGTATATTATAATCATTTTGTTTTGAAACTTCGGCACGCATTCGGTTGGTTGCTCAAGTGATAAACCATCTGTCAAAACGATCTATAGAAGAAGATTTAACGTCCATATCCGTTACGTTAAAAGAGTCGACAATATTTTTTATAAGTCGTCGCCGATTTGTAAAACCTATATACAAAACAGACAGCGGCCGTCGTCGCGGGCGTAAATTCGGATTTCCGTTGCTCGTCGTCGATATTATGCGCAGCCAACCCGAACGCGTTATCACGAAAACAATATGCGCACGTCGCGCCCATTGATTGCGCTCCGTTAAACCGCGTAAACCATATACCTATAGACATATTTATCAACGATATTTTCTGAATTCCAGAATTTTTCATTCATTCATTGTCCGCAATAGTCACCCAAAAATCACTGATACGGCAATTGTCGACGGATATTTTGTTCAGTCGTTCTATACATATATTATATACATGGTGTCCCGCGGAGATGCGCCCATTGGTATATCCCGGAAAACATTAACTTTTTTGACAATTTAAGACATAATAAAATGGTTTAAATCCTTTTTGTATGGTGAAACGACAACCTATACTTTTCATTTGCAACAGATATTGTAACCTATAACCCGTAAGGGTTGACGAAAATCAAAAATGTCAACATCAAAATATACATAAACGTTTAAATCAATCTATTAATTTATTACAGATTTCCATTTGACTCGTTTTAACGAAATTTTACCCTATTTATGACAAACGATAGTGATACTATTATCAACATTTCCAAACATTTCAATAATGTATCAAGTAAGTATATATATTGATGAGCTTATGAGTTTAAATAGTTGAAAATCTAGACCAGATACGTAAGGAAGGGTTATCATTATTTTTACTGGATATAAAATTTATCGCCCGATTAAACGGTTCTGTATTATAATAACAACCGGGAAAAATGTCCTCGCAATCTTCACACAGATATTATAATCGCTGGACCGTGTTAAAAAAAAAACTTACCCTCTGTGCTATGTATATTATTTAGGTCGGGCCTAACAGATCTGTTTAGCTTCGGGTCTTCGTTATTTTATTACGAAATATCTATTACGTCAGGGGAAAACGATACACACACGAATGGTATTCGTATTATATATTATATTATTGTTTTTCAATAAAAACGTCCTCGACGAAGAACGTCTGGTTTTTTTATTTACGTCGGATATAAAAGAATACCGCATATTGATATTCGGTTTAAGCGCTTAAAAATAGCCGAGGCCTTCGAAAAATATTACGACAAAATATGTGACTGCGTACACGCCTAACGCATAACGCAGATGCTGCATGTACCGTGTCCACATCGTAATATCTCGTGGATCGTTATTGTCCGGCCATACGAAAAATAAACAAATGATACGTCGGTATCTATTCATATACGGGCAATGGACATAAATATTGGGCATACTCGCGGTTTCCCAAGATTTCGTAATAATAATATCGATAATAAACGACCCGTTACTCGAATCGCTTGATAACATTATCGTATATTATTGTCGGCATATTAATATTATTTCGTTGATAATTTATTAATTAATTTATTGATTTTTGAAATGAAAATCTTGTGAATATTTTTGGAATAAAAAAACATAAAGAAGGCAAATACGAAATACGATCAAACAGAGAACTTAACGCTTTATTCCACTAATGCTAATATATAGTAGCCACGCTCAAAAACCAGAGATTAAAGTGGGCCGGACATATTGTATGGAAGACAGAGGGCCAACGTATACGGAATATTACAAAATGGAAACCCAATAAAAGTCTACAGAGAGAAAGACCAAGACAACGATGTAGGAAGGCCGAGTCAAAGAGGACCTTAGATTTTTAGGAGTATTAAATGGTGAAGAGCTAGCAAATCATAGAGACCAACGGAGGAAAATTGTGGAAGCGACAATGGAACTAAATGGCTTGGATCAGTGGCGTGCCCGGGAATTATTAACGGGAAAGGACGTAACAAATAAAAATCGCAAACAAAAAGTAAAATCGTCTTCTTTATACCCAAATCGAATATGGAAATTGGTAATTTAAAAGCCAGATTTATAAAAATTATAATAATAAAAAATATCATTATAATTTATATCACGCGTTATTCTATTTAGTAATCTGTAACACAGAGTCGTATTATATAATAGGGTATTATAGGCGTACACGGTTTTCGTCCAAACTGAATCCTTTCAAAGTTACTGGGAAACATAAAAATTACTACACGTCCGATAATAATAATAAAAAAATAAAAAAAATTAAACCATTAAAGCAGTAATGTTCAAACGGACCTTTTAAGGAACGCGAGTAATAATTTCAGTTTGAGAACGCTGCAGCAGTTACACTGCGAGTCTCGTCGTTTCCATCGTCGTCGTGAGTCATCGCAGGATATTTCACTACAGGGTAACCGGTAACCACTAAACGCGTAACTGCGTCGCCTGCGGTAGCGTGTAAAAATCAATGTTATTCATATGGCACAACGCAATATTACGCGGTCCGATTAATTCCCACGGAAATCTCGATTACAATAAATTACACCAACAACAATAATAATAATAATAATAATAATATACTGTTGTACTGATTATTCCTGTACATTCGCGTTTTGTTTTAAACGTCAAAACATACGACATTTTACGTTTGTTAAACGTTAATCGTCGTTCGCGTAATCGTACGGAGCCCAGAAGTTTTTTTGTGCGTTTTGTTTATAACGATAAAAAAACCTATGTAAACATTTTTAAACTATAATGCACAAATCAAAAGACGAAAAAAAAACTGAACTGCAGTAACGCGTATTATTTTATTATTCACTAGTTTGATATTTTTCATCGACCATACACGGTTTTATGTATAAAAGACTGGTTCTTGCTGCGGTAGTCACTATCGCGATAGTTCCTGTCATGAACCATTGTCATGTGCGATAGTAACTAATAATAAATTATTACGTGGTAAGAGTGGTTCTCAACTTTTTTTAAACTGCCCCCCCCCCGAGGAGCAAAATATTTTTCAACACCCCCACCGTTAAAATTAAAATAAAAGTAGTACACGTGAAAAGTTTGTAATTAAATAATAAATACAGATTGTAAATACTATGTTTAAGTTCAACGGATAAATGCAATTGAATTGAATAATTAAAATGCTTTGCAATAATTGTATAAATCATTGAGATGGTTGTGCTTGGTGATTTAAAGGTAATTTTTTTACATTTGGTTCAATCCTTGTGAGATGGAGGCTGAAGTTTTAATGTAGATACATGCTCAAAAAATTCACCTACGGCCCAAAACTAGTTCACCGCCCCTCGATAACCCCGCGGTGTCGCCCCAGTTGAAAACCACCGGTTTATAGTTGTATACTATCTTGAGAGCGAGTTACTATTAACACCACACGGACAAACTGTCGTTTTATTTTACTGTCGCGACGGCACTCTTGCGGACGATTCGAAAATTCTACCGAAATCTACTATACATTTTTATCACGTCTCCTGCTATGTATAATCTCTTGTGATTCACTTATCGCGGCACCAACAAACACGGTGTAACTGCAATCGCGCGGACCGACCTTAAAATTAAACACAAGTCTAACGCGAGCGGAAACGTCGTTTTCACTTACGGTTCAATCGAATCGATCGTTTCCTTTCTTTAAATCCTCGAATTGTATAACTAAACAAACGTCCTGTCGTCGTCGTCGTAAACAAATAACGAACAAGCGATCGTTTAAAACGTTTTTTTTATTTTTATTATTAGGTATTATTTTTTTTTTTTTTTTAAATCTACATGTTATATTATTGGTTATTTAGCCACTGTAGTTGTTCATCGCCGGGATAATATGAAATTAATATCGAGACAGCTCTGCCCCGTCGTCGTAGTTGGGTCAGACGACCTTTTGTAATTTGAAACATACCGATAGAATTACAAAAAAAAAAAAAATGAAAATGAAAATAATTAAAAATATACCTGTATTATATACTCAGAAGAATTAATTTTCCGCAACAGTGACTGTGTAGTCGCCACTGTAGTGGACGACGGCGAAGTATATTAAAACGATACTATAACATAAATAAATGGCGCCGTATATTGTACCGCCAGAGCCCGCGACTTATATTAATAATACGGAAAAAATGTAACAAATCATTCGATAAACGACATTCGTGCACGTGGACACGGAGACGAGCTATTTCTAGAGCTTGACGACGATTAAAGGGCACAACGTACCGAAATAAACAGGGGGCGCATAATGCGGCAGCATCAGCACTGCAGGCGTATCACGATATTATTATTTTTCGGTTATGAATTCTCGACATTCGTCCGACCGGAATTGTTCAGTTTTTGTCGGCAAACGCAAAATCACAAAAAATAATATCGGATTACTCGATTCGTGTAATTTTAAACGCCGGGCCATCATCGATTATATTGTATTTTGATCTCTTGTTGATTTTATAAACGGTCGGTTTACTGCGGGTACCTGTATCTTTGGTACGGGAAAGAAGGACTTGAGCGGATTTTCTAAAGTTTTCACCGCAGTCAAATTAAGCATTGCTAAATTACTACATTATCGAATCGCTATAATCAAAACATGCATTATTTTATTGATTGAAGGTATTTTAATTTTCAATAGATATACAATGTATCCTTGGACCAATCGTTTATTTACTCTATATGATACGGCAATAACGAAAATTGATGAAGACCAGCAAACTGCGATTGGCTTCAAAAATCAATCTACAACGTTTCCAACTGAACAAAACACGTTGGAAGATCGAAATTAACAGCGAGAAATCTGTGCACGTAATTCGTAAACTACAACCTGCGTAAAACCGTTTATAAACCAGTATTGTTGGATCAGCAGATTATCGTGTGCACCTTGATTCTCGACTAAACTGTAAACACCGTGTTCGTCAGAGAAAACTGCAAATTAAGAAGAAAATGAGACAACGATATCGGCTGGTCAGAAGACATTCTGAACTAGAACTTACAAGTAAACGTTCATTGTACGTAATGATAATTAAATCAATAGGGATTTATGGAATACGACTGTGAGGTTGTGCCAGGAAGTCCTACATTGAGATTATTCAACGCTGTCAGAACATCGCTCTCCGTACCATTATCACAGCATACACGTATGACAGAAACGACATTAACCACCGAGATATGATGATCACCTCAGTTATCATGGTCCAGGACGATATTACTAAGTTTGCCCGCAAACATGAGATAAAGCTGGATCAACACATCAATATCCAGTAACAATTAAACTACTCGACAACTCTCAAGACATAATAGGCGTCTCAAACGCAGTAGACTTAGTATAAGATTCTAAGACTAAGGTTGGGGCCACCCCACTGGAAGTGAGACTCCTCACGTGTGATTTTTTTGTATATAAATATATCACAAGTATTCATGTACACATTCGAAATGTTTTGTTAAGGATCTTCGATCGGTTATAACAAAAGCTATCTGGCAGTTTAATTAAAAAAAAAAAAAAGTAAATATTTAATAACGCGTGTTAGAACATTATATACATACGCTTACGCCGTTTAGACAGAAAAAAAAGGGAACAAATCGCGCGAGACGAAATTATAAAAACAAATTGCGAATAATCGACTTAAGCCTCGCTTTCTCGCGGGACCAAAAACGTTATAATATTATAATATACGATTCGAGACGGGTACTAAATATTATAATGGTTCGTATACGATTGTCTCCGACGCAGGGTTTTCAAGATCTCGTGACAATATTTTACTGCGTTTCAATAGTCTTTATCGACACCTATACGTACCTAATTTCACATAAAAACGTTCATAAACGGCGTAAGTAAACCGCGAAAAAATATCGTTCAGGGGTAGGGTGCCATACGTTTTAATAATAAACTCGTTTGGGGTGGCGTAATAAAATGGGTATAGTGCGCCCCGTGCTCGTAACCACACACGTCCCGGGACAAACGCGACGATTGGGGATTCGGCCAGCCCTCGCGATACGTTCGATAAAACTTCGTTACCAAAAGACGTTTTATCCCTTGGTGTAATAGTGTACAACGGATAGAGCTATAACCGCATAGGCGTGCGCAGACCTTAATAGCAGGATGGGCGAAAATGTTGTTAATCTAATATTAATAAATATTTATATTATAGTGAATTTAATAAGTACCCATAACAATACAAAAATCCCACTAGGCTTTGTTCTTATATTCTCATTATTAATCACAAAATAATACATTGCCATTAGTATAAAAACAATAATTAATGATAGCGAACTGGATCATTTTGTTCACGTCACATATTCGTAATGTATTGTTATCATATTTATATCAGTTACGAACTTATGAACACGATCACCTGAAAAATGTAATAATATTAAAGGGGGGGGAAGCTGTTCACCCTGCTCCCACACGTGCACACGCCTATATGGCTATAAGCAATAAAACGTGTCGCCAACACACCGAGAGAGCATCTCACTTTTGCGCGTGCACGAAGTACTGTTATCAGTCTTATCATTACGTACCTGATAAAATATCATCGAAATATATAAAATATTATCGAACATCCAATATGGGTTTTAACGGTATATTATGCAGAGGGCGATGCATGCACAGTAGCTACGCGCCCTCTTGATATGTAGGCGACATACTATTGTTTCGCATGGGGTATAGCCGTAGCTCTATCCATTGTGTACGATCTAAGTTTCATCCGTTTAACAAAAAAAGACTGTACCCGCGTACGTTGCGTGTAGACTTAAAAAAAAAAAAAAAAAAACTTACGGTATAATTATAAACGTTTTGTCTTTTTTGTTATTTTTTAAAGTAGAAAAAAGCTATGCGCAGCTTCGCGCCCATCAAACGCGCCTTACATTATATCGATCGAAATGCCGACACAATATTACGCAAGAGTAAAACGACACATATAGATACGTATGATGTAAAGTGGCTTTTTATTAATATTCATAATTATTAACACGGCAATGCGGTTTCTGCACACCATAAATAAAACGAAAACAACGTATTTTTACCATCGCGATCGATTACATAATCGGTTCGAATTTCTTGCCTTTTGTTTAACGATGTTCTTGATTTTAAACTCGAAGCGCAGTCACGAGGAATGCGTTGGCTTAACAGTGATGTTTTATTTTAATTTTGTCTAGCTGGTACTTTGGATAAACAATTTTTTGATTTTCCAAGCGGTTTCCGTAATAATTAGGGAAGCACGTAGGAAAATCTGGAAAATGTACGTACATGTATGTTAAAAGAAATTTCGCTCCGAACCGCTATTCGTTAGCAATGGTTTATTACGGGTACAAAATATGAAAATTTTCTCTACAGTGTCCCGTCGAAGATATACCCGCATTGCAATATCTCCCGGGACAATAAAGATAATACAATTCTGGTTTTTGTGTAAACTCGCAGAGATAAGGACTACAAGTATTTACTTTTAAATTACATTTATATGTTTTGGTAAAAAACTAACGTAATTTATTATTTTTGAAAAATTTGAAAATAACCATATTATAGAGTCTATTTATTTGAAAATGTTGATGTTCCAACCGTTTTCTTAAAATTTTTATAAGTAATCGTACTCGAATTTAGGTGGAGGGGGAGCGAGAACTTTCAAAAATGCTATTTTTACATACATCCCAGCTTCTAATCTTGCATAAAGGACGGCGGTTATGGACATCTAGGACGTTGAACTCTCTGGAGGGGGTTTTTTTTTTACACTTTCGCATCCCCCTTTTTTTAACGATGTCGTTGCCCGATTCGTGCACGGCGCGCTTATACGTAAGCACCACCCCGATTACCGGTGCCTGCAGGTAAGAAAACCGATGAGGGAGTGCGCGTGATTGGAGGGCATCTCCCGTGTCGGCTCAAAAATACAACCGTACGAGTATGTAGCGATTTTCCCTCGGGATTATATACGTCATTGTTAAGGTAATTACTACACTTTTTCAAGTAAAGCAGTGGCGTAACATTCCGTTAAGGGATGATGTGAACATTTATTAAACAACACAACTAATATGCGTACTATACACCATGCGGTTGATAAAAGCTCGATGACAATTTTCTTTTTCGAGACCCGCCTATTAATGAGTGTGTTGTCGTCCCAACGGCCGGCCGTCGGAACGCGACAGAAGAACGCGGCGGTCCCTCTCTCTCGTTCGCGAACCGCGACTATTTATATTATTATTGGCCGGCTGCTATGGTATCATGCGTCGTCTCCCGCGGTCGGAGATTCCCGGGTACGGCGCACGGAGGATCGATACCGGTCGCGGCGGTATTTTGGCGGGAAATCCGATCAAGGTTTACCACCGGCCGAAAACACCGGTCGCTACGGCCGCCGCCGCAGATATTAACGCGTAATACAATATCGCGACGGCGGCGACGTGTACGACGATAATAATGATAATGGAAGAAGAGAGAGAGAGAAAACGCGCGAAAAAAAAATAAAATAATAAAGGCATTTCGTACTCACCAAACCGGTCGTCGTCATTCCTCCAGTCACGCCGAGATCTCCGGCGGCGCCGAGGGCATTACGATAACGGCGGCGGCAACGGCACCGTAATAATAATAATAATATTATCCGGCTTTAATGGTACCCGTGTGTATTACGTATTGCCGTTGTTGTTATTACGGTCGTCGATTAATAACAACCGGGCGGCGGTTATTAACACGTCCCTAGTCCGCGGGCGGCGGCACTGCACTAAACGGGACGCGGGCGACGACGGCCACGCGCGGTCGCTGTTCGGACGCGGTGTGCGCGACGGCGGCGGAGTCGTTGCCGCGGCCGTTCGACAGGGACCCGGCGGCGGCGCGCGCGCCGTGTACTCGCTATATACGGTCGCGCGGACGACGGCGGCGAACGTAGCAGACGACGACGACGACGACGACGACGTCACGGCCGCCAGACCGACAGCTGGTGCTCCGCCGCGGCCGCCGCCACCACCGCGGCCGCCGGACCATTATCGTCGTTACGGGGCGCACGCGCCATGATATTATTGTTGTTGTTCTTCACGCGCCGCCCGTGTGTTCGCGTCGTGTGCGTGTTCGGGTGTGTGCCGTACCCGGTGCTGCACCTCCCGCGCTCGGGTGTGCGCGCGTATATTTCGTATATAACGTATACAATATTGTATATATATACCTGCGGCTCGACGCACGTTAGGGTGGTATAGAGGCTGGCCGCGACTGTTGTAGGGACCGTTAACACCGGAACAGCTGCTGCTGCTGCTGCAAAAAAAAAAAAAACATCAAAATCACACGGTTTCGCATCGCACGCAACGTCATATATTATGTCAGTAGTGCGCATAAGGTACGATAATGCTAATAACAATCATAACAATAATTATAGGCAGTAAAAATCGTACAACCGCAAAACACCGCACGGGGACCGTAAAACACGTCCGAACCGGGAGCCGTACAGGCATTCCGGGCGTCCGGTTCAGCGCGTAGGAACGGGCGCGGAACCGATTCCGCCGAAATAACTTTGTTTTGGCCGTAAACAATTTATCGGATGCGCCGGACGTTTGGACACGTCGATTCTGATTATTAATAAAACATTTTTTTTCACCTACAGTAGACGTACAGATCGTTCACTGACAATATTGTCGTTTGAGAATTCGTTTTTTACACGGCGCAATCGGTGGCGTACAGCTATAGAACTTCTAATGCCCGTCGCAAAATATTGTACGGAGGCCCCGGAAAAAAGTAATTCAAAATTACCATCACCTGTGTCCAATAATGCCTCGGGCCTTGGTCTAGGCCGTTGCTAAGGCCCTCGTCGGTCGCCCACCTTGCCCATCCGATATTTACGCCGACGGGCGTAACGCGAGCCGCGCAAAAGATTACAACCGTTACTCGATCACCCCGTGATTATCGTATTGACATTATTGTATTATTGTATTGTTGTTAATTGTCTATTATTCGAACGCGAGACCGTCACCGGACAACGTAGACACGCAGTTTCGTTTCCGATTTCCGGTTTACCGAGATCATTAAACTTCCATCCGTCGCGCAGACCGCGACACGGAACCGACGCGATAATACGCGATCTCCGGTCGGATAAATACCACGCGTAACAACTATTCGTGTTACCCGCGGACTTGGTCCGTTTTCACCCGTCCGTACTGTTTAGCGGGTGCACACGTTGCGCGTTTTGGTCCGATTCAGCGCCCTCTTTCGCCTAACATTTCGACTTTCACCCGTTATTGTACCCGTTTTAGGGGTGGAATTTTCGACGATCCGCCATCCAGCGAGGATCAGTGAGTAAGTCGGTTTCTTCTCCGATCCGTTCAGCGAAATTCGGCATTCAAAGTTTCTGACCTGTTTGTTCTACCTGCGTACGTACATTAATTGTGTAATCGGAGTCGATAAATCCCCCCTATGTATAGGAACCACGGAGAACGGTTCCTATAGAGTGCCGGTGGTTGGCCAGTTTCAATCGTGCCCGAGCTCATAATACGGAGATACGGATACGGTGTCGCAGCGTTAGTCAGTGTGTTTCGGTGGAGGACTGACACGCGACACTCGTAAAACCATTGTTGTCGGGTTCAATACCGACGATCGATTTTTTCCCGTTTCTTTTTTTTCTGCCGGTACTATTTCTCCTGTAAGACTGTAACCCATCCGACGTACATAACGAATCGAGGGTTACATCCGAACGTTTTTTGATACGAGCGACCGTAGTCCCCAAGACGAAACAATTTGAAATTGATAATCGATATCGAATCTGCCGACCATAATCGACCCGGTGCCGAAACGGATTCCGGAACGCATATATTCAACCGGGAACAAGCGCGAACGATGAGGGCGCAAGGGGTGGGGGTGAGTCGCCTGGATCAGCCGTGTCACCGATCAAGCGTACAAAAAGTTAATTAAATGTTTTTGTACGTAAAGATGGCTTATTTTCGAGACCTCAAAATTCGGCACCTGAGCCGGGTGCACCTTAAACCCGGTTCGGCCGCGGTAGACACCGGAAGCCACCGTCTTTCGAAATAGATGCGTGATAAACATCGAAAGTGTTTCAACATTCGATTTAACGAGCGGTATATACACGAATAATTATTGGTGTACGTCGTAAACCGAACATTTTTCGTGGTGACGCGATAAAAACGAAAATAAATAAATAATAATCCTTCTTCTGGGCCGCGGGGACGTTTTATTAATAGGACGTTGAAATGGTATTTTCGGTAATAAATCTTTAGCCTACCCTACAAAACCGGACTGACCCTCGCGTCAGACTTGGCCACCACTCGCGAGTCGGCTCGGAGGGAGGAATACCATTTTCAACTACCGAACGTTAATGTGGATAGGTAAAGGTGGGTAAGTGTATTTCCCTACACACGCGACGGAATGAAAACTAAATGGTTGTATAATTTCCGGTCCGATAGGATCGGTTTTTTTTTTTCATAAATTAAAATCCCTTTTATAGAATCTTTGCAGGTTGATTCATTCAACGTAAAATTCACTGAGTGTTTTGCAAAGTATTGATTTTTTTTTTGAAACAATTTGTGATGAACAAACAGCTCTAAAAATGGCGTATTTAGCATGGGTGTTAGTAACGCCGTGTTAGTGTTATATCGTTTTAGAGCTGCTTTCTCAAATTGCCGTTAAAAAGTCAATACTTTGAGAAATAGCGAGTGTTTTATATTAAATGAACCACCATAATATATATATATATATATATATAGTCGAAAAACTGCTATCGTGAAATCATTCGTTTTTCTTTGAGGAAATGGGAATACCAATATTTATTTCATTATTTCTTGTCTAACACGCCCACGCAGCGTAATATCGGGTATTAAGCTATAAAAGCGGGGCGCTTTTAAATAACGAACCGATACGAATAATATTCGGAAAACAGACCGCCAAATATAATATTATGTACGCGAGATCGGGCGGATCACTTTTTTCAATTTCGGTATTTTTTTTTTTTTTTTATAATTTTTATTTTAATTTTTAAATGTTCCTTTTTAGTTTTCGCAAGAAATCAATTCCGAAATCCCGTTTCGTGTACACTGAGCGCTGAATTCAAATCTGATATGCCGAATACTCTAGTACCGTGCACTTCGATCCGATCGAATGAAAATCATTCTAAACTGCCCGTGTGTTTGATAATTAGAAAAACAGAAAAAAAAAAAGGGGGAAAATATACATTTGTCGAATAATTCGACCTACACCTCGGATGTACGTCGTCGTCGTGTTCAGTCGACGGCAACATTAATATTTTCTCGCGTTAAAAAATCAGAAACCCGTCAGATACGTGTACAAATGTCCGAGGTCATAACAATAATACCTCATACCTGCCGATAAAATATGTTTATAGTTCTGGGTTTTAAGGCGCGTCTGCTGGATAGACTCGCAAGAAGTTCTCAATATCGTAACGCACTCGAGGAAGGAAAGTCGGACCACGTGCTCGTACACCTGTCGATTTAAAATATTCGTAACCAGGGCTCGTGACTTGTAGCATATGCATATTTGTTTTAACAAGTCCTAGTAACACCTAAGTAAGTTACAAATTCGTTTCAGATAACCAGGAAGTCAAATACAAAATTGTTACATATTTTTAAATTTTGACGCTATTTTGCTATGTTGATGTTTTTACGGCTATTTGACGCTTATATCGTTATTTCAAAAAAGAAAAATGGGAGCGGGCACTGTTGTAGGTGAAAAGTTGCGAAAGTAGGATACATAAGGTTATTTCATTTATATCTATAAACAACGATAAACCATTAATTGACGAAAGACGATTCCGAGTGCAGTTCGGTAATATATAATTTGAAGTGCCGTAATTTTCTTTGCAATTTTAATTTAAATTTGAATTTAAAACGCTTATTCAAAAAAAGAAAGTCGTCCGATGATTTTGGAAATTCTACCTTTGTTAGGTAAGTCCAATATAAGTATTATTACCAAGTTTCAAGTCTCTAAGTGTGTTTATAACCAAATTACAGCAAAAAAACTACCAAATATTAAAATTCCTTAAAAGCTCAAAAGTTTTGATGATGATACCCGAAGAAAGCAAATCGAAAAGGCAAAAAAAAATAGTATCTTGTGATTTTTCGATTAAATCATTTTTTCTGGTAGAAAACGTCGTCTGTGTTTTTATATAATAATGAAATCTGTGTTGTTTACTCGTGCAACGTGTTTTTACTTGCGAACTTTTTACTTAAAATTTACTTATTTTCGTGCATATTTCAACACTTTTCAGTGCAGATATAAGCGCTTATATGAATGTGTTTAAGAGCGTATCATTGCACACATAACAACTTTTTTTTTTTTTTTAAGCTACAAATCACGAGCCCTGTTCGTAACTTTACGCTCTGCGCACGGCATCGTTCGCCGGGTTACCGTTCGCTTATAGGTTAACTTATAGGTTAAATGCGGTCCGAACGACCGAACGGCGCTTTGTTGCGGCGGAAATGATTGTAAATTAAAAGAAGGCGCGGACGTGCGTTAAGGTTTCGGTCTGGTCGCTATTCTTTTCAGAGTCTATATAATATATTTATGTATACGGAGAAAGTTAACGCGGCCGGGTCGGAAGATTTCGACGTCCGCGGACTGTTGTTTTAACAAAAAGAAACGTACGCGTCAACATTATAATAACCGTTCGTGCGGTAATATAAAACAAAATAGTATTCGACAAGTCGAGTTCGACAGGACGACGGCGGCGACAGCGTCGCCCACGCGGACGGTTTATCGACCGAATAATATTTCGGGCAAAATACACTATATTAGTATAACATTACGTATTCTGTACCCGTCGACATTTTCCGGCCACTCGATATTACGTTCGACCGAATCCGGTGCACCTTGAACGCGGCCGGGAGATCGCTGAATTAAAATGTGTCTTTGAAAAAAATCGTCCCTTTAAATTAGTGGTTCCCAACGTACGGTCCGAGCGGATCACCGGCGGTCCGCGAGGCGTCACCCACGAAACTGAATAAAGTATTTAACGTACACGATATTAATATATCATTAATTTGCGTGTTTAAAATCCCGCGATTCGGCTCGGCGTTATAAGTTCGGCCTGACTTGGAGCTTTTTTTTTCTTATACTGATGTTATATTCTAGGAATATTTTGCGCGTAACCTTTTTTTAGAAAAAAAAAAAAAAAATGCGGGCTTGTACGGGCTTATCGACCCGCGCAAATCGTAGGGGTCCGCGACCCATCGAAAGAACTCCGAGTGGCCCGTAGTGTCAACGAGGCCGGGAACCTGCACTGCTTTTAAACATTGCACGTGCAGTAATTCCGTTTTCAGACTTCAAATAATATTGCACTGCGTAGAACAGTAAACTAAACAGAAGACAAACTCACATCGCCACGGTGCTGTCGGATCGACTTTCAAGCTGATCGTTATTATTTTTAATAATATTGTCAAACAAAATGTATAATTTTTACGGTACATTGTTGTACATAACTACCATAGTAGTACCTCGAAATATTAATTATACGATTAGATATACAATATACATGTACATAACAGTACGACGTGTATGTTATACCGTTCTGGGTAAATGTGATTTTCCTATACATGCGAGGAAACATTGTTCTTCTTGTCTGTTGATTATATTTCGATGAAAAACGGAATGATAATAATACACAGGATACACGGGATGTCTCACGAAGATAATACTCGTTGCCATATCTCGAAAAGAATAAACTTTTTTCGCAATTTTTTTTTTTTTTTTGTTACGATAAAAGAATCAACCAGCAACTTTATCCATGTTATACAGACGCCGTGCCGCCACATAACTGATGTACCGCTATTGTTCCCCGACCCAAAATCACAAGTGAAAAATCTCGTCAACGGACAGACGGAGAAGGCGAGTTTACGGTTCACAATTCCCTACGACCACTCCCGTTGAAAATTCCTGGGCACGCCACCGACCTCGCATGACAATCGTATTATATAGGGTATAACATTGTGGTAGCGCGTTGAAATCCGGCCGTTTTGTAATGTAAAAACGGTAACGCCGTTAAACGGATTAACGGGACGGGCCCGGGGAAATTCGAGTCTGCTGTGCGATTGAAAGAGAGAGAGAGAAAGAGAGAGATAGACAGACAGACAGACAGACAGAGAGAGAGAGAAAGAGAGAGATAGACAGACAGACAGACAGACAGACAGAGAGAGAGAGAGAGAGAGAGAGAGAGCGAGAAATATTTTAACGTCAAACATGTGTGTGCGGGGGCGATCGCCGCCGGCGACGTACGACACTGTACACACCGAACCGACCGCCGCGGGTTACGCAACCGTCCCGATGTTAGGGCGACTGTGCGCACGTATGTAACACGACTGAACCGTTCGATTTTAATCAGACACCGTTAATAACAGTTCACAATATGGTACGCTGTCTCTCCGAACCAAAATAATATGACTATAGAATAAAGGGACTTTTAACTGTCCAGAAAAAAAAAAAAAAATGCGTTTAAACAACTTGGCTGCCATGAAACCCGATTCGGGATCTCGCCAACATTCTCTTCCCCGCCGTGAGTTTTTAGAGCGAACTTTCCAAAAGTCATAGGGCATTTGATTTTGAAACTTAACAATTACTTCAGTGACTCGAAAAAATAGAGTTTCCACGGGATTTTGAATTTTTAGGACGTGAGATCACATATTGTGTCCCGTGGCACTGGGGATTGGTGTTTTAGTTTTGGTGTATAATATGACTATAGAATAAAGGGACTTTTAACTGTCCAGAAAAAAAAAAAAAAAAAAAAAAAAAAATACGTAGCAGTCAATATATTGAGCATATATGCTCTCAAAAAAAAATACACTAAAAAATATTGTTATTATTATTTTAGATTCTGAGTGGAGCGAGGAATGTATCGGTTTAACAATTACGTTTATTTTATTTTTGTTTTTAACTGTTGATCGAAAAACAAATGCTCGCAAACGACAATTTATCGAATAGCACATTTGTTCACAAACAATTTAACGTATTCAGCTGAAAGTAATGCTATATCGTTATATGCGTATGGCGCATTAACAATAATGTTATTATACAGAAAATTAAGAAATATTAAAACAGTTATCAGACTATTTAGAAAATACCCGGTTTGTATGATAATACAGTAAAATACTTCAATATAGTATTAGATCCATTAAAAAACATTTGTATGAATATTGATTAATTTATTTTTTCGAACTGTTAAGCCACACGTCCTTCTGCGTACCATTGTGTTTCCTACCACGTACCAAAGTTTGAGAACCGCTGTATTATAATATAAATCAATACATTCTTCGCTACGCTCAGATTCAAAAAAGGTTTTAATTATGATTTAATTATAGCCTGTAATTAATTATTAATTTTAATTATCAAATGCTTTGGTAATTTTAATGAAAAGGAACGCTTTTCTTTAAGCAACTTGATAGACGATAATATAAGAATGGACTTTTCCCGTTTTAATTCAATTCTCCCGCAGAAATTGGAAGCAGTTCAAATATTATCTTATTTTTTTCTAAAAGAAGAATACTTTGGGGCTTCATTACATAGTAGCACAATAATATAGAATTAAGCGAGTGCCTTCGAGATCGCACCCAACCACCTCTTTTTCGGTCTTTCTCTCTTCCTTTTTCCTCCTACGTTTATATTCATTACAATTCGCACTGCTTTTGATTCCTCTCTCCTCATGGCATACCCAAATCTGCATCCCAGTCATTTTCTCTCACTTTTTTTTTCATCTTATCTACTATCAAAACCACGCCTAAGCTTCCTCTAATATACTCATTCCGTATTTTATAGTTTCTTTCGTCACTCCACTCATCCACCTACTCGTATGCATTCTCATTTCTGCTACACTCATTCTTTGTTTTATTTTTCTGTCACTGACCAAAATCAATTATTATTACTCTTTGTTACCCAGGGGGGAGGGGGATTAATTTATGGGAGATCTCCCATAAATGTAATAAACCCTTCTGAAAAGTGTGTACAAGTGTGAGAACGCTGGAGATACTTGTGTATAACTATTATGACTATTATTAGTGTTATTAACAGCAATCTATTGGTCATGGATTTAATAATTATTAGGGAACAAATAAAATAAAATGATCTACCCTCTGATAAAAAAAAGCCTTGGTACGCCCCTGACATTTGTAACCTAATGCTTATGTGCGTACTCCGGCGGACTATGATATTTAAAATAGTTTCACGAGATGTCATGATATATAATGAAATATTAAATCGCGTGACGTTTCAAACGGATTATATTGTCCTCGGGGTGGTTTTTTTTTACAGTTTCGGCTGCATGGAAAAGACCGGAAAATCGTATCGTCATCGATTTAAAATAATGCATTTTTATAATGTTAAATTTGTTTTTAATGTTAATTATCTATTTGAATATTCGATCGTTTTTACGTAAATACATCGCCTCTGAAATTGTAATATTCCAGTGCATAAATTATAACGACTGCGGAATAAAAGTAGTTTTTCTTTTTTAGGACTTTCCCTGAAGTGTAGTAAAATAAACAGTGAGAATCGGCTCATTATGTTTGTATAACATTTTTTTTAAACGGTTTGACAAAATATCATCTAACCTGAAAATTCAGTCTTTTATATAGGTACCTGGTACACGTAACAAGATTTAATAACATTTCCCGCATTTTTGTGGGAATTATTAGAATTAAAATGATAAGTAGGGTACGGATTTATATGTATTTAAAATGCAAAAATATGTAGATATTTATTTCTTTACTTTTAACCAAATGTGCAATTAAAAGATATGGATAAAAATGTTTTAATTCTTGGTATAAATTTTAAAAAGAGTATATACGTACATATGGTATAAATATAAAATAAAATATTATAAAACATTATAATATATCAAATTATTATAATTAAATTACATACATAGGTGAGACATAGGTAGATCTTCGGTGGTAGCCGAAGGGTTTAGGGATATCTTTAAGATTTAGGGCAACTGGGCTGCCCCTGCAATTTTTGAAAAGCGCCGGTCAACTTAGGCTTACAACTTTTATTAAAAAAAAATTTCTTATGCATTGTTTAAAACAAAATATTATTCTCTATAAGTTTATAATTTTTGTTATTCTATACATACACACATCATATATTTTGTAAATTACTTAATTACATGGCGATGTAAACCTGGCCTATACAATACCAATGTAAATAATATTTCTATAGTTGAATTTAAAGGTACTGAAATTATTTTACATTATTAATTGCAATAAATAGATAATACAGACTTTTTTAAATTATATAAATATTTAATTTGGGGGGAGTCTAATCTCCCCCTATTTAAATTAAAGGTTTTTTCGGTTCATTAAGTGGTGCCGGTTATTAACTAGGCTGTAGCTTTGGATGAAGTCTATTCACACCTATGCACGGAAATGCATCTGTACATTATCCTGTAATAATATCCTTTACTAAGTATTAATCATGCCATACTCATCTAAACATACCGAAATGCCATTTAGATTATTATTTCAGATTATGAAATTTCGTATGACTGCAACGTAGTAAATTTGCGTTCAGAAAAAACGAAGTCGTGTTGTTAGTTTTAATATTAATGTAAATTGACCTATCATCAAACTTAAAGATTTAATGATATTTTACATACTCATATCTCTTCTCAAAATTAAAGTATCGAAAATATAGCGCAAACGATGCACAGATAATATTCATATCTTTCACTTTGATAATAGGTCAATCGACTCTCATACTACAAACTAACAGTCCCAAAGTTATCTCTACTGAACGCAAATTACCTGTGACGTATACGCTTTTAAGACGGAGACAACACACGCGGGTATCACAAATATCGATTTGGAGATTGATAATTATACTTGCAAAATCACAATCCCCTCTCCCGTATTAATTCAAAGAAGTTTAAAATTATTTTTAAAACAAATTGTTGTCACCCCCCCCCCCACACCACCACCTACCCTCCAATGACAAAATCCTGACTATGAGCCTGTCTTACATAATAATTTAGTGTCCACTCCGCTATACAAGCATATAAGTGCAAATGTATATATATACTTTTTTAAAGTACCTATATTATATTGTCTACATACGGTGTCAAATTTCACACGATAATAATATTGCGTTTTATATTCACGTAACCAGGGAGCGTATTTACAGACCCCTATCAGAGTTCGACCTGAGTAAAAACGCAATCGAATCGATTCAGTGAGTTTTACAATACAAAACCTAATTATCGGTCCAAACATTGCAGCTCCAAGAATGTCAGCGAATTACAAGACGTGTAAACTTAAAATCTCGGTCATAATCGATCGAAAACCACGCGGAGAGTCACGTAATCTGCGTGTAACTAACATTCGGGCCGAATTCGGGTAGGGTCTGAAAATACACAGACGGGTAGGCACTTTGGAATAATATAAAAACCGGCATCTCAAAGTTACACTTTATATAAAAATATTGTAAACATATTCCGAAAAATAATTTCACTTAAAACCGTTCCGACCGTGATAATAATAATAGTTTTAAAATCCATTACGTTCCCGCGCTCAATAATAATTGACGTATCCGGTACACGAAACCACGTACTTAAACGCTATATTAACTCACATGAAAAAAAAAAAAAATGTATAGCCACTAAAACACAACAATAATACATCCACTTCGCGCACGTGTCTAAAATAGGTTTTTCGACTATTCTCAACGAGTATTCGGAAAATACTATATTCGAAAAATCTAATTGATTATAATTATTATTATTATTATTGAAGCGGATCTAAAGCATTAATGAAATTGTTTTCATTCACATCCCCTCCCCTCGATTGTACAATATGAACGGTCGGTGTTCGTAACGGTAACAATATTATTATATAGTTACAGTTGAAACACACGAGTGAAAGAAACAAAAATCAATATAGCATATAGAGCACCTATGTTCTACCAGCCTCGTTTATTTCCTGCGCGCAATATCCGTTGTCGAAAAAACAGATACTCGAGGAAAGTGTTTCTTTATTCGCTTTCGACATAGTTATAACAGTACAAAGTTTTACCGGGGAAAAAAAAAAGTTATAAAAATGCGATAACGTCGCCGTTGATCCTGCACAGTGAAAATAACGAACGCACGACTATAATATACGGACGATAAAACGCGGTTTTTTGTTTTTTTTGGAAATCGCCATACTGTACCCATACACGGTGTAACAGTTCTCGATTGTATTACGAGAAAATTTCGACGCTACGTGGATACAATAATAGGCACTGTAATAACATCGTGTATAGGTAATACACGTAATAATACGTACCGACGGATAATAATTTGAATTTTTATTGTTTTACGATTTGTGCGCGCGATCGCGTCACCCGGCTATGATAATTCATAGCCGGGGGGGGGGAGAGGGGAATAGGTGAAGGGGGCGGGGGAAGAGTAGGATAGGTGAAGAGAGGGGGAGGAATATCGTCGTGACTGTGCCCCGGCTGTTTTCGTACGTGAAGGTACCGCGGTGTAAATCTTCCGAACAAAGGGCGATTGTATTGGCCGCGGCGACCGGGGCGGGGTGACTTATTGTACTTGTTTACACCGGATACTCGCGCGGTACACACGGCGGCGAATCCGTCTGTAACAACCGACGGTGCAGTGTAACTACTACGGTGTAACGACGATCGGTATAATATTACCTATATTTTTCCGGCCGATAACATAATAACGATATTATTGTCATCGCAATATTATTGTTAAATACTCACTTATTTCGCCGTCGTCGCGGACGATATCATCGATTGGCGGCGCACTTCAGCGCTGTACAATAACATTACAGCAATTTTATATAGCAATTTTAATATTGTTAAGCTTCGGACCGTGACTTCGCGACCGCGTACAACCGCAAACGCTATCACCGCGGGACCCGAACGCGAACGATGATAACGTGAAATTGCTAATCCCGGAAGTCCGGACTCTCGTACGCGGTCGGGATGACTGCAACTGCTGCCGGCGCTATAATACGCGGAGGCGCTCGCGTCGCCCCGAGCGCCGCCGGGCGATCGATAACGCGCGCTGCACGGCTTCGACCCCATTGGCCGTTGGGTTTCGGCGGCAATTTCGAACGCTCTGGTACGCGATCGTTTCCCGGACACCGTCGCCGGCGGTCTCTACGACTTGACGGGATGCATCGCACAAGCATAGGCGCTTAATAACGGAGGGGAGGGGGCGATGAGGGCAATCGCCCACCCATTCACCAATTAATTTGTGTAGGTATTTTCTGTATATATATAAATTTAATACCACTAAAAAAGCGTTTTCAGACACAAAAATAAAAATAAAAACACTTCATGGTCAGATAAATAGGGTAGAATATAACCTTGTGTATAATAATTTTAGTGTCGCCTCCCCCTCCATAAAACCAAGTCAAATACGCCACTGATGTTGGTGCTAGAGGGACTTAAACACACCCGCGCTCAGAACGAGCTCTCCCCGAAAATCCTGGCCGTCGGTTTTAACATTTAACGTTTGGTTTTAACACAGTTTTTTCCGATTCGTTTCTGTAGCGTTTATGTTTTGAATTATAAGTTATTTCAAGGCAGTTGTAGGTTTTTTTTATTTCATTTCGCTATAATATACCTACGTCGTCACGACACGAATAGAGTATTTCGAAAAAGTCAAAACTTACAGAAATAGTCCTTTGTGGTCTGTTAACAGGTTTAGCATCCCCTGACATTTAGATCTAGTTGTACATATGCCCTGGTGTCAACTACTAGTTGCTCGTATCTTGAAAGATTATGACGCTTCATTGAAATAAGGAGCCCGTTGTCAATGTTCCTGCCGGCTCCCAAAATACGTAGCCATCAGCGATTATTACTAATTTTGATATTGCATTATCGTCTAGGCGCACATTTAAATCAATTACCTAATAGTTTATAAAACGAATTAACTTGTACCTGATTATCAATGCGTCATTTCAACATGTCATAAAATAGTAAAGTAGATAAGATAACATAGTTTAGTTGGCGATGACGTGCGTTTTGCGTGATGCATAATATTCACAATATAATATGGGACAAGCGGAAATACGACGAATCGTTGAGGATTGAACGCGATATTTTTCACACGGTTTTTATATTTTTCCATGATCGTTTACTTTTGTATGTGTTGCGTGCCATTATTTTATCGAATCCCGCGAGATGTTAATAACCTACCGGAAATTGCGTCCGATGTTAAATTTGAAATTATACTATATTATAGGTTTTTTTTTTTTAATCTAATCGTTTTTTCGTTGGTATAAAAATAAGCTACGATGGGTATATTTTTGTTCCTAGGCGTATAATATATATGCATATGTATACAAACGTTGAAATGCGCGCGTATTCATATTATATACAAAACGTGTGTGGTATCGCACTTAGGCCAGTTTTCGTTAAAGAAAAAAAAAATAAACAATTCGTAATGTTTTTATCCTTTATATGCGTTTAATATTAATTTTCATTTATTAAATTTTACCCGTTTTCGGACGTCAGGTCATAGACCATTTCACACCACTATGCAAATGTTAAACGTTAAACAAAGAACAAAAACACAGCGTAGGATAAATATCCAAAATATCCAGAAGAATGATATGAGTGAAAATGTGTATATATAATAGTATGCGTTTAATATTAAAAAAGTCAATAATCACGCGGGATCGTAGCGTTATCCTGGACCAGTGCGACGACTGAAGTGATAAATACTAAAATATAATATAACGGTCAAGAATATTTTTCAGAAAAATGTTATGACGTCCAATTTGTGTGTGTTTTATTCGACCGTTTATTGTTCAGCGATAACGAGTGGCGTTATCCAAAGCAATTTGCCTACTTCTGCTATAGTCCTGCTAATTCACATTTGACGTATCTATATTTTATTATTGAAACGCACGAATACATCTGATGGCTGTACGCGTAATATTATTGTACATGTTTTTAAAATAATTAGCATTAATCTGAAAAAAAAATTACATTATATAGACGTGCCGAAATATTTTTAATACTTCCCACCGCAAAATGTTCATATTTTGTAAAATTATTATGTATACAGTGTTCACTTCGACATTACCAAAAATGTTTTCATTATAATAATTTTTATAGTTTGTTTTTTATACCACAATTTCGGACTTACCTACTTACGAAAAATGTAATTAAAAAAACAAAAATTAAATTCGTCCCACAGTTTGTGTTCTAAAAATATTTGTTCGTGTTCAGGTGATGTAACCATAATATTGTATACCTAGTCGGAACACAACACACCCCTTTGGATACGCCTTTGATAAATTTATTGTTATATACGCTACGTTGACTTTTTATAGAGATCATATTTTGCAATATTTGATTACCTAGGTATAAAATTAATTAAAAAGGAGTCGTATTTAAGTTCCTTAGGACAAGCTAGGAAAAAATTGCATAATGTATGTTCTTTTTTTAACTGACATTTTTTTGCATGTGTCTATGTGTGTGTTGGGTAAAAAAAAACAATGGCCTTCTACAATAACTGTTTCGTAGTATACAATTGGAAAATTCTCTACGTAGGTGCTAATTTAAAAAATGTCGATTCGTACATTTTCATATTTATTTTTCTTTAATATAATTATTGTAATGTAAAATATAGTTAGCAAAAAAAAGTTACTTGTAATCAGTGTTGAACCCAGACAATTTTTCTGGTATCACTAAAATTATGGAAATTACATTTTTTTTTTTGCTTATCTTAGATTTTAATGAATTATTAATTTATCCACATTTAATAGAGGGGAGGGGGTGGCAAACAAAATTCCAGGAAGGGTTATCGCCCCCCTGTCATATACCTAGACTTAAGACTGCTTATAACAGTCATACTTCGATTACCGTGCATATATCGCGTGAAAAATAACCTAAATATTTAAAATTTATAAATTAGATTTACGTAATATATACGTAATAAATTGTATTACACCGAGTATACATTAACCGTTACGAACAGTCGGCGTCTATTTTTGCGACTCAAAAAAAAAAAAAAAAAAAATGTGGTAAGTAGATATATGTAAGGAACGCACGTGTCACCCCTTCGGCTTTAATAGCCATCACGAAACCAAAAATAAATGTCCGCTCGTGGATGGCGCGTTTAAATATTGCTATTATATCACCCGAGAAGAATGTCAACAGAAATAATCCTTTTTATTATTATTATCTAATCCCGTTTCATAACTTAACGGTAATAAATAATAATTGTTCGGTACTCGGAATTGTATAAATTGTATTTTTAATACATTAATGATAATGATAATTATTAAACGATTAATAATTAATTTTAAAATTAGATTTTTAAAATGCTATTGCGAGAAAGAGCATTTAAATCGAGTAAAAAAAAAAAAAAAAAACGAGAGCTGATGTTAATGGCTGCGCCAATGTTATAAAGGACAAGTCTGAAAGAAGGGATACGTACAGTTATTGAATTTACACCTGTAAGCGATTAGGAGAGAAGTTCTGTTAAATATTTTTTGAAAGGCCGTACTATTTACGATTTTCGTCAAAATTTAATATTAAAACTCCTACAAAAAAATACTACATAACCCTCGACTTTTGCTTTTCATCCACTATGTAAATTTAAAATGAACCTCTTATTAAATTTTCAAACATTTCTGTTTAGTCTAACAATTATTTTATTAACAAAAAAATTATTTAAAAACTCGCAAAATTAAAATATCTATAAATAGCTCAAAAATGAATCAAATATTTTGAACATTTTACCACGTCGACAAAAAGAAAATATAAAACTTCTCTCGTAATTTCAAGTCCCAACGAGAGTTTTCAACTGAATTACAACAAAATTAAAAATAATAAAAGCATTATTTTCATAAATTTTCCTGTTCTTTCTATGTGTTTTTCGGTTTTGCTAAATTATTAAAAAAATTACTCGACACTTAAAACAAAACTTCTTTTTTCACCAACTAGACTAAAAATTCAACAAAAACTATCTCTAGTTGGTGTTTTTGTCGGAGCAATATTTCTAGAAGAAAACATATAATTTGCAAACGTTAAAAACAATGAAATTGGTAACGCCGCGGCACACCGTAAATATTTGCCGTTTTACACATAATTTTGTTTGTGGCTTTTCTCAGTTATTAATAAAACCCCTTTGAAATCAAAAAATGACACTTGATACATCGGAGCAAAATTTCTGGTAGTTTTTTACAGACACGCGTACGAGAAAAAAAAATACGAAAACACACATTGTAGTAAAACTAATAATAGATCCTTCGCTCCGCTCCTAATCTAAACACCATACATTATAGTAAAACCAATAGATTTCTTTAATCCTTATATAAAAACAAATAAATAAACGTCATTTCCCTAACATAATATTGCTTACTTCTAAAAATATGTAAAATTAGGTTGGAAGTCGGGTAACCATTTTTTTACTATTTCGCTTATCGTTTGAAACGAGGCTTTCAACGCAATGACGGACTAAACCACAATTTTTTCACGTTTCTGATATTATAATAGCAACCATACGCAATTTATTAACGGACTAAGCTACAATATGTGTCGTAGCGTTGTTTTTTTTTTTTTACGTAATTTTAATTTTAAGCGAGATAATAAAAACATTTCTAAATTGTGATTTTTTACACTCATAACTCGCTTAAAAATTAAAATTGCTGAAAAAATCCGACTGCATGACACAGATAATGCTTTTATCTTTAAGTTTAATAATAGTTATAGTTTAATAATAATTATTCAATATCTTTTTCTTCTCTTTCTTCACCTTCATCCCAACTATTTGGAGTCGCCATCATCATTCAAAACTTCCATTTGATTCGATCTCCCACTTCGCATACACTAGCTGTCCTTGTATCATTCTAAATTGTATTTAACCCCCTCTTTTAGATTCTGAGTGGAGTGAGGAATGTATTAGTTTTACAATGATGTTTATTTTATTTATTTTTTTCTGTGGACAACTTGTATACCAGCAATTTTGCTGCGATTTAAAATGATAGAACTTTTTCTAATAAGAAATCTGTTTAGGGAAGTACTTTAGGGAGGTAATTTTTTTTAGAAAAAACGAAAAACTAGATACAATATTAAATAAATATTACTAAAGATAATCTTTAATGTAAATGTAATTATGTTACTATATAATATTTCATAAATATAAATTGTTGAAAAAACAACACTATCAAACGAACTTAACTCAGAATCGTCTTTTCATTAGCAATGGTTAATTGTTGTGTACAGATATCTTAAATTCCCGTCTATATCCTACCTTCCCAACTTCCACCTACAACAGTGACTGCACCCGTTCCCATTATTCTAGGACAGCCTTTTCGGTTTTCATCTTCATCTTTTTCCCCCTACGTAGTCACGTATACCGATTATTGATACTGTGTTTTATGAACAACGTAGGCTATAAATTCATATTATTTTACTCATAATAATTATTCATGTTTGTTTTTTGGTCGACTCTTTGATTTATTTCCTTGAAGTATTTCGTTGAGCAATAGGAGTGCATGCTTGTCATTTTGTAGGTATCACGTATAAATGCTAGGGTCATAATTTAAATTTTGCGTGTAACGAAGATATTCGTATTAAAGAAAACATATTAATACTATTGGTCTTTATTCTCAGAAAAACCTTTTTCTGTTATTAAAGAGTTCTAATTATTTCATCCCGAACATTTAAATGTGCGGATTTTCCGTTTGATTATACTTATTCGAAACATTTTTCATGATTACCAACAGTTTGTCTAAACGATTTTAAAACAATTGATAACAAGTGACCATGCGTCGGTTTTACTTTCGTTAATTTTAGATTTACCATATTATTCAGAGTATATAAAAAAAAAAAAAACAACCTACAGATACTATAACCTTATAATTTTACTGAGTAAGTGCAGAATCATTTTTTGATTGCAACGAGTTATTATTGCTTGCTGTATATAAACTTAACTGCCTTATTATTATACTTTCCCAATTTCTCGCCCTAGGAGAGGCTTAACCATGGTGTGAATTATAATATTAGGGTTTTTTGTTTTACTACAACTAAATTAATCTTAAATTCATAAACAATATCTGCATTTGTATACGAAGACACTTTTTATATTTGAATGTTGACTTGATTATTATTTAGTCGTTAAAGTAAACTGTCTAATGGATTTATTTAGAAGCGGACTCGGACGTTTTGGCGTAGCCATTTCGACGTATAATCATCTCGGTGTGAAATATAATTTTTTAACTGGCCGTGTTTTTATGAACATGAATTTTATGACTTATATTAACCTAACCTAATCTAATCTAACCACTTTCGAACATTCTAACGAAGCAGAAAAAATTTGAAACAATAATGCAGTCACCAAAATATATAATCCCAATAAAAAATCTAATATAAATCTATTTATGAGAAATTTAATAAAAAAAATACAAAAGCAAAAATACTATTGTGTATTTTATTTATATCGATTATAATTTTAATTCCAAAAAAAATGGTAATAACGGTATATTAGTTAAAATTTAAAAATTATTTTTTACACAGAAATGGACTTCACGCCGAAACGGCAACGCCGAAATGTCCTAGACCGCAATATATTCCCCGCTAATCTAAGTAAAAAACATAGAAAGGACGGAACAGTTTACGAAAATAATGCTTTAATTACCCGTAGACTTGAAATTACAAATGAAAAATTATATTTTCACTTTTCTAAGAATTTCAAAACATTTGAGCCATTTTTGAGCTATTTATATAAATTTTAATTTTGCAAGGTTTTTACGTAATGTTAAATTAGAAGTAACTATGTTGATGTGGATAATATTGTTTGAACAAACAGAATACAGAAATGCTTGAAAATTTAACAGCTGGTTCATTAAAAGTTGTACTTTATGGGAGGGGGGGGGAAAGAAATTGAATATAATGTAGTATTTTTTTTTATAAGAATTTTAATATTAAATTTTGTAAAAAATCGTGAATATTACGGCATTTCAGAACATATACGACTGAACTTCGTCCTGTATTGTTTTTCGTATTTCGTCAGCAATAGTTTATCGTTGCTTTTTGATATAAATTAAATAACTATATGTATCCTACCTTCCCAACATTCGACTCCCAAGATTGGCATACCCGTCCCAATCAGCATTATTTTTTTTTTTTTTTTTACTTATATAGTTACATCATTAAAATGTAATAATTGGTTTATAAAATTGTATTTATTTATTTTTGAATTTATGTACGCAAGCCATTCGACAACATTCGGTAATCTGAAGATTGTGTACAGCCGAAATTTAGTTGTTACGAAGTAAATTTTTACACTTCTAACTTCTAAGTCGTACATTACATTTGTGTAATTTAATTTCTTACAATATCATTGTGTTAAATCTTAGAAAATCGTATTATACAAACGCTATCTATGTGTAAAATAGACGTACCAGACCCGTTTCCAACGACAGAGTGAGCTAGTATTATCGCAAAGTAGTTGATGATTTTATCAGATGATAAACCTAATACCTATTATATCATTACAGTGGAATCTCGCTGGTCCGGTCATCGCTAGTCCGGAAATTTTATATTTCGTACTTTAGTACTTATGTATACAGATACATAAATAAATATTATATAAAAATGATTTATATCAATGTCGATTGTGATCTACTATAAGACATATTAATTGATATATACGTTCTTAGGTTCATATGATTTTCTACACAGTTGTATTGATGTAATGCACATAATCGTAAAATAAATCAATACATTATGAATTTTATAAATAAGGTGTTATTATTTTATTTTTTTTGTATAGAAAAACATTTATTGGCAAGTTGAAAAAAAAATAATTCCGTTTAATCCGGATAGAGCCCGGTCCCGTCTAGTTCGAATCAGCGAGACTACTGCAATTTCACATAGTTTTATTACATGTAGTAGTAATTGTAATCATTTAAATTGTTAACATTTTACCCAAGTGATAGTCAACATATCATTAATCATTATAATATTATTAATTATTAATTGCCAGTCTGCGTGCGCCTGTCCCCGTCCGTCCGATTGTCAGACATTTTTACAACTACACGAAATGTATTTTGGACATGAAATTCACACATAATATTCACCTATCCACAACGGGCGGTCGGAAAAATGAATCCTGAAAATATTTTAGTATACAATAGGAAAAAATGGCGCAGCAGTGCCGAGCCGTGTCCCGAGTACGAACGTCCAATCGCGGCAACTGCACCCCAGTCGGGCCGCGGGTTTTTTTTTTTTTTAGGCGCAACACCAGCCGAGTCCGGGATCACATTTTAAGTAGTGCAGTGGTTGCGTACGTCATTTTAAATAAGCAACAAGGTTGATGTGAACGTAACAATACAAACGAAACGCATTGAAAACGTCTGAACCGTTTCGGTATTTTCCACTACGAAGTTTATCGCTGCCCGATTGTGTTACGTCTGCTTTGAAAACCGGTACGTCTACGCACAGCTGTAACGCAACGTCCACGCGTCAAATTTAACCGAAACGTTCCCGTTCGTTTCCCGTACAGACGTTCCGCGGTAAGACTATGGGAGTTATTGGCAACAAAACTTTGGTACATTGATATATTATTAGACAATATCAAATAATTTCCGATAAACTCCGATAAACTATCCGGAACCGCGATAACGCTGCCGGTCTCGTGTACCGCCGCGCCAAGTTGTGCGGAAACCGGACGGGCGAGTGTTTTGCGCGACAGCGTCTGGCGACGTGGAAGATTTCAACATTGCGTTCGGTGAAAAAGGCAAACAAGTATGTAGCGTGGAAGGTTTTAAATTTACATTCCGCAGACTTCTCGACAATTGTGCCGGGACGACGGTGACGCGTCCGGAGAACACGTAAGTCGTTTTTTGAATATAACAACAATCGATTTATTGAACGAAATTTTAAACACAAATCATAATTGCGATTCTGAACGAATATTAAATAAGAGCAGTCATTAAAGCTCAGAAATAATGAAAAAAAAAAAAAGAAACTACATTATAGTAAGAGAAAAACGTATAAATGACGAAATTAATTTAAAACAAAAGCAGGAATAATTAATTAATTAACTGATTGATTTGATTTTGTAAAATTAATGTCTTGTACATTTTTACCAACACAAAAATGATTTTTTTAAACAATTTTTAATTTATATTATAACCTTATACGACATGTGCAATAAGTATTTTTTATAATTGATTTATTACATTTTTAATTTTTTTTTTTTATGGTATAGTATGGTATAGTATCTACATTTCTATTATATTATTATTATATACCATTATCATAATATGTAAAATCCTAATAATTTATATTTTAAATGGCATGCAAAGAAACTAAAAAAAAAACTGTTAAATCATTTTTGACTATACCTTCGGTATAAATAGGTCATAGACGCTACTAAGTCGGTTAAAATGAAAATGAAAATGTTATTACAATGTAGTTCTCACCTAAAAATATTAGGAACCCAACTCAAATGCAGCCGAAAAAGGCTGTCCTAGAATTATGGGGACGGGTACAGCCACTGTTATAGGTAATTTAATGTATACCTGCAAGCAACAATGAACAATTGCTAATGAAAAACCGATTCTGAGCGAATTTCAGTTGATAGTGATGATTTCTCAATAATATATATGCAATATTATGGTAAAATAATTAAATAGGCATTTTATAGTTTCTTTAATAATATTTGTTTAATGTATAGATTGTTATTTCTCGGCTTTTCTCATTTGATGAGAAAATGGAAAAATGATCAAAAGAAAGATAACTTAATAAGCAATATGTCCACCATATAACAAATAATATGAAAAACAATCCAATATCAGAAAATTGCAGTCATCAAGTTCAGTAGGAACTATCTACTACTTTTGCACAACTGTGTGAACTGGTTCACAGATCAACTACTGATCTTAATAATGATATGAAAAGTTTAGATGGTAAATTAAGGATATTATCCAAATTGACTTAAGTATACAAATTCTAAGGAATAAAGCTAATGTGTTGAAAGCAGAGTTGAAGCAGCAATTTGACGATACTTTTCTATCCAGATAAACTAGTCAAAATATATTTGTTAATATTATTATTTTTTTTTTTTTGAGTAGGTATGTAACTTGTTTTATCTTTTTAAAATTATCATTACTTTAATCATTTTCATGTTAAACATTCATAATTGTACCAGTTTTATTTTTAGTGAACATAGAATGGTGAGAATACTACTAAATATTGTAACATTTAACTTGTGTCACAATACCGTACAGACAATTTCTAGTAACTGTCTTGAATCATTGAATAATCTATACCAATATAACATTTAAATAAGGTAAGATAATAAAGACTGGTGAAGACACTGGTATAGGTAACAAGTTCGGAAGGTAGGATATCGATAGAAATTAAATGTATATCTGTATTTTGTATATGTTACATTCTTATCATTATTTTGATAGGTTCATATCTTTTGGCCACTAGTCACTACTGTTAACTACTAATTTATCGTGGTTTATTTTATTATTATATCTATGACTATTTTATTTTATGTTTTGTAAGTTAATTTTAAATCGCACCATTTAATATTTACCTACTTATTGCTACATCTATAGTATTTGATTTTACCATGGACCACAACCATGCTCTACCATGTATATAAGTATACAAATATAATAATATTTCTTAATTTAATTACTTAATGTATAAGAAAATATAGTGTTAATTTATAATTGCAGATGCCATTGATTTTGTATATGTAGATGATGAAGATGAAATAATTAATGGTTAAGTTATTTGTGAAGAAAAATTAATAATATGTGTTAATGTTTCAATTTCTTATTTTAGATCCAATCTAGAAAATGTTAATATTTTCATCTTGTTTTAAAATTGGATGAAATTGAAAATCGCAGTCATCAAGTTCAGACCAATCGATCACTTCTTCTAATGACCGATATTTCAGTCCCCATGGATAATATTTTTAATTTGAGTATATATGATTAATTTAAAATATCATCCATGCTGACTAAGTATCAAAAATGCTAAGGGAAAAAGGTGATGTGTTGAAAGCAGAGTTTAAAAAATTATTAAAATAGTTAATAATACTTGTCTATTCTAATGAAGTAGTCAAAATTTGTTGATTTGTTTTTTTATATATATATGTTACCTTTTTTATCTTTATAAAATCATCATTAATTTAATCATTTTAATACTAATTACTCATAATTGTACAAGTTGTGTTTAGTAAACAAAGAATACTATTAAATATTAATATCACATTTATCACATTTAACTTGATATCATACAGATAATTTCTAATAACTGTCTTAAATAATTAAATAATCTATACCTAAATAATTTTTTCTGGTTTCCTTCAACTAATCAGGTAGACTAGATAAAATATATTTTGTATTTAATTTGTTATGCAGTCTTATTTTGAGTATGTATATTTATTATCGCATATTTTAATAAAAAAAAAAAAATGTAACAATTTATATTTATTGACCTTGATTTAAATATGTATAATGTTTATATTTTTAATATAACATTATCTATAACATAGTTTTATTTGAATAAATTTGACTATTACTATTAATAATATAGACACATTTGATCATGTGACATGGGTGTTTATTAGTGGTAAAGTAAAATAGGAGTGCATGTTCCCTAATGACTTTTCAATACTATTGATGTTTTAACAGTTTAACAAAATGATTAATATGATTATTTAAATGCGTAAATAAATATTTAGAATGAGATGATGGTTAAGATAAAATGTTACTTTGTTTCATTTTCAATAAATATTATAGTACAATATATTACAATGAAAATAATACAGAAGATAGATATTAAAATAATTAGTATACAGGATATCCTACAGTGTTATCCCTAAAAGTGGCCTTGTTTGAGAACCGATCCAAGCGCCCAGCTGACTACCCGCCTAGAAGCAAGGTAGCCAACCTGGGACCGAGGTCCGAAGACCGGAGTCCTAGGATTTTTGTGAGGGGGGAAAGGAAAAAAGTAGAATTTAAATAAATAAACACGCGTTTTCAATAATGTGCGGTTGCCAGGCCACGTAAATTACCACCGGGAAGAGTAGCGGAAGCGCTTTTTATTCCATGTTGACTGGTCCGTGGTTTGGTGATCCTGCGGGGTGCGTCCGAGTATGGATCGCGAAATGGGGAAGATTGATCAATATATATATATTCCTTTTTTAGATGCTCACACACGTGGTTGCGAAACCTAGCACTTGAAGGGAATAGAAAATAAAAAAACCAAATGCGGGGGGTTTGGCCTATCGCACATAGGATGTGGAGCGCGGGGATTAGTATAATGAGACGGACACAGACATCTGGCTGATTGATCCCCATAACTATATCGGAACGATTTTACATACGAAAAAGAAAACATTTCAGATAAATATATTCATACGGGGAACCTTAACTGGATTACCTTAAAAACTAACCAACTAACGGGGTATCGGAGAATTATTAAATCACAAACATATTACCATTCGTTCCGGCCAGCGGACCAGATCGGGACTAGCTTCATTGGTTCGTTTGAGGCGCCACCATGGAACGCGGCAAGGTACACGACCTTTTCTTGACGGCAAAATATGTGAATCCGTGCAATACACGGGAGTGTTTTATTAAGAGAACTGTGGCGACAAAGTCTCGAGACGATGTCCAGACACGAAGAAGGAAATGAAAAAAAAAACAAAAACTATTTAGCGAAGCGCGGAGACGTTCGTGGCACACGTCGCCGCGGGCCGACGTTTTTGGCGATAAGGGGAAACGTGATATGATTGGCAGTCAACCCGCAGTCAGGAATTGAATGCGAATTGCAACAGATTGCGATCGCATAAACCTTTGCGCGGGGGGTAATTATTGCTCATGATGACATAACATATCCGTCGACAATATCGATTGTAGGTATACTTGTCCTTTGATAACGGGAAATGGTCGTTTTGTGGACGGTACAAGTTATTATTTTTTTTTTTCAATAATTTAAGGTTGAAAATAAAAATGTAATTATTCTCTACTTGTATAACCCCCTTGTACAAAACCCAATTGAAAAAAATATAACTTAATTTTATCACTTTTCAAAATTTATAAAATAGCAATTTTGTAAAAGATATTCTAAAAATCCTTAAGCCCGAAGTTCTAATTGACCCCCGTCAAAAATAAACCATAAAATATTATAAAAAATATACAAATAATATAATAGTTTTGAAAATTTTTATTATTAAATTGCTATTCATATTTAAATATCATTTGATTTCTTTGAATTTAAACAAAATTAACTTTCTATACATATTTTTGACATTTTTATAAATGGAGTCTGATAGACCCCCACAAAATTACGTACGTTAAAAAGGCACGCACCCGCTTAAGGGTTAATGGAACATACATTCATACTCAATCAACAGTTTCTTAACATTAGCTTTTTGAATATCTAGAAAATGTCATGAAAACAATTTTAAATAGAATAACATGTTACGCCAAAAGGAATATATAGTAGAGAAGGGTGATATATAAGTAGGCAATTGGTCATTATGCAAATTTCTAGAAAAATTATTCTCTATTCAAATCTGTGTTGAAATAGATGGATTCCCAGTGGCGTAACCAGCGGGTAGGCCCTGGCACACACATTTTTCTTCGAAAATTAACACAATTTTAAAATCAAAAATGTGTATTGGTAGTTTTCCCTATTCAAACATTTATATTATTTTTTCTGGCATGCTCAGAAAACATTTTTTTGCTACGCCTCTGGGGGTTCCTATTTGAAAAACAAAAGTATGCACTCATTTAAAGTATATGGAGTAGGGGTAAAAAATTAAAAATGGTTTTAAAATATAACTTAAATGATTCTATAATGATTAGAAAAAACAGAAATGGAATTCACTTAAAATCCCTAAAATATTATTCCCATCAGGAATCCACAAGGTTACAAAACCAAATTTGTAACTAGTGTTGCCAAGTAAAAGTTCTTGAAATCCTGCCATAATACATAAAAATCCTTGTTTTGCATGCCAGTCAACCTAAAAATCCTCGGATTTCCTACATTTTTTTTTTTTGCACTTAATAATGGTTCCCTTGTACAATTGTACCATTTTTTTAATACCTTCAAGTTTATCTACATTCTACTACCATAATATATTCATCATAAACACGGTATATGTTTAAAAAACCGTAACCATAATATGAGAGTGTGATAATTGACAACTTAACAGGATAACAAAAAAAAATACCGGACATTTTATAGAAATATCGTATTATAATTCATAGCGTATAATATAATACTTTGGTTCTACCACATTATAGACATAACAGAATAATTTTAAGGCCATGACCGTGGTTGTTGATAACAGCACATTATCATAATTTAGGGTATTTTTAATGAAATTTTCAACCACTTATACCTACAAACATAAAATACTTCATTATTGGTATTATTTAAACGTTTATTGTCGATTGTAAAATTCAATGTTTTGACACTTTTCGCTATTTATTTATACCTTTAACGTTCCACAGCCAATAATCAGTATTGGGTACGCTTTTAAGTTTAAATTTCCCGCCGGCGCGGTCTCTCCAGCGGGTCAAATCTAAACGCCGTCGCAGTACCTTTCGCGCCTCGGGCAGGTGGTCGGCGGGGTCTCGCCGCCGCCGAACCTCCGCTCCACTTCTCGCGATATTGCTTTTCATATGTTCGTTCGCGGTCGTCGTTTGTGCATTACCAGTCCGCGGAGTTTTTGCGTTCGCCATGATGGCCGTCGCCATAAACCCGACACGCCATCGCGATAAACGTGCCGTTGAATCTCGGAACCTTTGCTCAGCCCAGCCCAGCCCAGCCCTGTCGCGCCCTGCCGCAAAACGGGCATTCGTCAGACGCGACGCGAAACCGCGTGTCCGTTTACTCCGTGCGCGAACGCCGCACCGCTTCACGTGGTCGACCGGTTCTGCCGCACCGGTACACCGCTGGCCGCCGTATTTACGTTGCAGTTTGTTCGTTCGTTCGAAATCTATGTACCCACTCGTGGTGCAGAACGTTCCGCCGCTTGAGCCGGCCGTCACGTTACCCCAAGCGCCCTGTCCGCTGGTTTTCGTTGTGCTCAAACGCCACCGCACGTGTTCGGCCCGTTTGACGAGCCGTTACGCCGCCGGTTACCGATTGTTTTTATTGTTTCGTCCGTTTTCGTTGTGACGGTTAATAACGAGTATTTCTTTCACGCTTTCGTCCGTGGCCGACGCCCTTTATATATTATTACGTCGTGATCTCCAGTTTTCCGCCGTTCATTACGGCCATAGGTGCATCGCACGCCCGCACGCGCGTTCCGTTACGCCACCGCATCTCGCCGGGTCTCCGCACCGCAACCGGTATCGACCAGCTCCTATCACCGCGACCATGGTTTCACCGCTTATCAAGTCGTACACGCGTTATCACGCATTCAACATTGTTTACAGCATTGTAAATATAATCATCTATTGCTGGTACTGTTACCCATCGAATTAGCTGTTATTTATTGTTCATTACGAGTACCTTCTTTTCATGCGATACCTACCCCGGTACATCTCCCCGATAAATTTTGTTTGTTTTTTCTAACCACTCCACTATTCCTATTACTCCTGCTGCATTCCAGCGACGGGTCACACGTTCCGCATCGGCTTCTTGTGCAGCAGCGTACGTTGCACAATCAGTATATTATAATAAACATTGCATATATATATATGTGTGTATATTATAAGAATATAATTGACTACAAAAAAGTTTTTCTGCTCGTGCGTTTTTGCAGAACAAATCTGGGTTTCTTTTCAATTCAAAATTTTTTGTTTTTAAAATTCGAAATTATTTAAGGTTTTGTCATTAATTCTTTTATAATAGTTTCGTCAAAAATATTCAATATTGAAATCGAATTCTTTTCTTCGAGAAAAAGAAAACTGTAAGGGGAGTAGTGATGTGATTGAGTGATATGAGTGGTGATATCTTTTTATTTTATATTTTGTTCGTTAATTTTAAATCGCACCATTTAATATTTACCTACTTATTGCTATACGTTTATAGTATTTGATTTTACCATGGACCACAATCATGCTCTAGCATGTATGTAAATATACAAATATAGTATAATGTAAAAGAAAATAATGTGTTAATTAATATTTGCAGATGCCATGGATTTTGTATACGTAGATGATGAAGACGAAATAATTAATGGTAAAGTTATTTGTGAAGAAAAATTAATATGTGTTAATGTTCTTCATCACTTCTTCTAATGACCGATATTTTAGTCCTCATAAATAGTATTTTTAATTAGAGTATATATGATTAATTTAAAATACTATTTATGTCGACTAAGTATCAAGAATGCTAAGGGAAAAAGGTGATGTGTTGAAAGCAGAGTTTAAGCAATTTGACAATAATTCTCTAATAAAATAATAAAGTAAATAAAAAATTATCAAAATGGTTAATNTTAATAATTTTAATACTAATTACTCATAATTGTAAAATTTGTGTTTAGTAAACAAGAATACTACTAAATATTATTATCACATTTATCACATTTAACTTGTGTTACGATATCATACAGATAATTTCTAATAACTGTCTTAAATAATTAAATAATTTTTTAAAATTTACAATTTTTTATGGTTTCCTTCAACTAAACAAGTAGATTAGATAAATGTATTTAATTTGTTATTTTGAGTGTGTATATTTAATATCGCATAGTTTAATGAAATTGAATCTTAGTTAAAATAATAAATCAACCATTATTTATTTATATATATAAGAATGTAACAATCTAATCTATTAACCTCGAGTTTAATGTTTTTTATATGTATTATAACAATTTTTATTTTGATACATTTAAGTGATAGTTAACTATCACTGAACTAGATAGATGAACTAGGTTTCTATTAACTGCTAATTTATTATTATATCTATGACTATTTTTTTTTATTTTATAATTTGTTCGTTAATTTTAAATCGCACCATTTAATATTTACCTACTTTATTGCTATACGTCTATAGTATTTGATTTTACCATGGACCACAATCATGCTCTAGCATGTATGTAAGTATACGTATATAGTATAACATATATGATAATAATGTGTTAATTAATATTTGCAGATGCCATTGATTTTGTACATGTAGATGATGAAAACGAAATAATTAATGGTAAAGTTATTTGTTAACAAATTTTAATATTTTTTAATTTCTAGTTTTTTAGATTCAATTTTTTTTTTAGAAATAGAAGACGAAGACAAAATATTTAATAGTTATATAATAATTAATATCAATTATATTTTTTTGTATAAAATTTCAATGATTGAAAAATTTAAATTCTAGTTCCTGTAAATGAGAGGCCAGCAATATATGTAATATTACCCAGTGTCAGGTTTAATACATATATATATGGATAATTTAGATTTCAAATATTAAAACAGCCGTAGTCAAAATATTAAATGTGAGTCTATTGTTTTTTTGTTCTTAATAACATACTAATTATTAGATGGTGTATGTTTATGTGTATATCATATTTGTTTTATAGAATCTAAATTAGTACAGAGTGAGATATAAATTTATTTATTATTGAACTAACTAATAAAATTATCAATTTAATTTTACATATTTGTTCATTTTTCACTTGTATGATCATATTTTTATATTTATCGTTTGTTAACTGCATACCTATTTAACATTGCATTTTTACATGCATTGGTTTGTTTTAGATTGACAACAAATAAAAATTTAATTAAATAATAATTAATAAATCAAATAATGTGCTTATAAATAAATTAAGTTTTTCTTAATTTTTATTAATGTATATTTTGGTTAAATGCTATGCATATTTTTATACTTAAAAGCACATTAATTAAATGCATGTATATTTTTTGTATTTTAGTGCATAAACATTTGTTTCTTAGCAATTATTAATCATTTTGAATTGTTTAGATATATGCAGAACCAAAATGAAAAAAAAACTATAGTGATCGCATGGGTAACGGCAAATGAAAATCAGATTTATCCAGCAATAGATATCCCAATGGTTAATCTTAGAAGGACTATTGGTTTGGCTATATCAAATAAATTCACCACAATATATAATTAATACTACTTTTTATATAAATTGTATATTTTAGTGTTTTTAGAAATCCAGAAGGAGCAGCAAATTATACTTTTCTCTTATCATAGCCCTGTGTTAAAAGTATGCGTCATCGCCTTCGTTCAGATAATCCTCGAAACTTGAATGAAGTAATTCAAATTTCAGGTGATTCATTTAAGTGAGTACACTCATTTCAAGTACACTCAAGTATACTTTATCTCTGAAAGTATTAAATTTGTCCGGAGTTTGTTTTCTAGAACATTTAAGAAACAAGTTTCTCTACAATTTTATATTTATAAAGTATTTATACAATTTATATAAGTGGCACCACTACTCTCCTCCAACCCAAACTTAAAAGGGAAATATCTTGTTAACAAATCAACAATTTCAATACACATATTTTTTTCAACTAATACTCCATCTATTTATGGAATTTTTAATATAGGTTACTATTTGAAAATCAAAATTAGGCAGTGGTTTTACCCCCAAAAATAAGGGTAACAAAAAATAACATAAATATAAAATTTTGTTGAGTTGCTTGTTTCTTAAATGTTCTAAAAAACAAATTCCGGAAAATTTAAACATTTTCCGAGATAATGAGTATACTTACTAAGAATACAAATATAAATATAATATAATTAAGTTAATGTTTTATATGTTTTTAGGTTTGATGTTTGCACCAATAATTATTTAGAATCCTTTCATTTAACATTATTAGATCAAATAGAAATACAGCCTAATATTTGGGATTAATTGATGTTAACATTAACTTATCTTGTATATGAAAAAGAATGCCTGTCTGTGTATCTGTCTGACTATAATTTATTAATACAAAACTATAGAATCACATTCTTGAGATACAGCCCCCCCCCTATATGAACTGTAATTATTGAGGGAGGATTATAGCTATTTTAGATTCTGAGTGAAACAGGAATGTATTGGTTTTATACTATGTTGTGTGTTTATTTTAGATTCTAAACTCGAGGAATATATTGGCTTTTCTATTATGTGTGCTTATATGTATATTTTTTTTAACCTTGAAACAAATTTCTTTTATAAATCTTGCAACAATCAAAAAATGACAAGCGACTTTTTTGCATTTTGGCCCTAGTTGGTACAATGAAGAGATAATTTTTTTTAAATTACCCTATATATTCTAGATAATAATGAATAATTGATTCTTTAGGTTAAATATGATTGTGTCTTATAATATATTTTAATATGTTGTATTTTTTGTAATTATTAAGTTTTTATTATTTTTATTTTTTAAACATACCGTATTTGAAAAATAATACTTAGACTCGCTGTTTTTTCTTTTTTTCCAGGTATCATTTGGGTTTTGTATTTTTCATAGTTTTCCAATGATGAAATAATTTCTTCTCCGTTGTAGACTTTTAGAAAAGTAAAAAAAGCAAATCAACAATTTATTTTCATATTTTCTTATGTAGCCGAATCGTCTAAATGTAAAGAAGGTAATTATAAAAATTACTTATACATATACAGTGTACAATTTTTTAGAGTTCTTGGTATTTACAATAAAAATGTGCTTTCAATAATAAATAAACCTATGTAAGTTGATGTAAATAAATAATATGTAAAAGTTTAACATACACATTGTGTTTTTGTTAGTTATATAAGAATCACATGAGGTGTACTACAGATTTTCTAGAGAAGGAATTGAAAGTTTAATTAACTAAGAGGCTTTTATACATATATTTTTTATTTCTGCTAAAGTTTTACAACCTCATGAACAAAAACGGCAATAAATAATATATTTGTTGAAGCTTCTTCAGCAAACAGTGGAGCATTCACTGAAGGGTGGGTTTTTAACAAAATATAAGGAATTTGAAAAATTTGAATGTACATTTGAAGAATGTATCTCAATTTCAGTGGTGTTACTACACATCCTCAGTGCGGAAATAATTTGAGAGGCCCTTTCCAGACAGTAATAAATCATAAAAAAAAAAAATTGGTGGTGAAATTAATTAATTAAATTATAAACAATTTACAAGCCACAAAAGAGTGAAGTTGTATTTAGGTAACAATTTAAAAAAGAAATCATGAACTTTTCACACAAATGATCCATTTTCTGCTTGCACACTTAAGCTTCAATAAATTCCTTTATAATTGCATCAAAATCCACCTTTTTTGATGCTTTCTTTTTCACTGATAAAATAGCCAAGCTATTAAGCCTTGGTACATTGTTGATCTTAAATACGTTTTTATCAGTTTAAGTTTTGAAAAACTTCCTTCATTAAAATACACAGAAAAATGCACTGTCAAAAAAAGTTTCAGTACTATATACAAATTAGGAACAGATTCAGTGAAGTCTATTTTGACGATGAACTGTAAGACTCTTATTGATTTCCACTCCTACGATTCTTCTTTGGGAACCCCAGCTGCTTTTTTTTATTTCAGTCATTGTTTCTTCCTTATTAAACTTTTCGTAAGTTTTGCAGAAGTTTAAAACAAAAAAAATTACACAAGTGCTCATCATTATCATTAAGTAGATGCAATTGCTGACCAATAGTGAATATTTTAAAAACACCATTGATCTCATTGTTACTTCTAGCTCTTGATGTAATTTATTAATGCATTGAAGCGTTTATTGTTTTGTTTCTTTTTCTAATGGCAATCCATATCTTGATTGTTCTCCAGGCATGACCTTTTTACATTTATCCATCCCCTTTGTACCAGTGAAATTCCCATTTGTTGACATTTAATTGCAGACATTTTAACAGCTTCATCTACTAAATCATTTCGTCTTTATAATAAACAATATTACAAAGTTATGAACTTTATTTATAAATTCTAATAATTCCCAGGATAATTATTATCAGTTGTCATTAAAACACTAATGCATTAAACACAACATTCAACAGACTATCCATGTCAAAATATTATAATATTATTATACTATTTTGTATGGAATACCAGCATTATTTTTATATTGTCATAGGGGCCTCCAAACCAAAAAAAAAAAAAAAATTTGAGGGATTTTTAAAGGCCCCCCACGAGTGTGAGGCCTGGGCAGACCAGCCCCCCCCCTAGTTATGCTATTGTTCAAAGTCAGCAATCAAGACAAAGTTTTTGGATACTTTCCCATAAAGAAAATGTTTAATTAAGTGTAGTTATTTAAATATCTCTAGAATTTTAATAATTTGTATCTTTTATCGTCTTTGTTACCATATTAATGTTAATTATATTAATAATAATTATAAATATTGTGTTTTTAAACAGATTTTATTTTAACAAGTTTGTTAAGATAACACATATTGTAATATAACTTATTATACTCGCGGAAATTAAAATATTTGTAAATATTTTTTTAGGGACATGTTGAAAATTATGGACATAATTGATAATAGAAGCCAAGAACAAAAAAAAAATGTATAATTGGATGAAATAGAAAATCGCAGTCAGATTTTGTACATGTAGATGATGAAGATGAAATAATTAATGGTAAAGTTATTTGTGAAGAAAAATTAATATGTGTTAATGTTTCAATTTCTTATTTTAGATCCAATCTAAAAAAATTTTAATATTTTCATCTTGTTTTAAAATTGATGAAATCGAAAATCGCAGTCATTAAGTTCAGACCAATCAATCACTTCTTCTAATGACTGATATTTTAGTCCTCATAAATAGTAGTTTTAATTAGAGTATATATGATTAATTTAAAATACTATTTATGTCGACTAAGTATCAAGAATGCTAAGGGAAAAAGGTGATGTGTTGAAAGCAGAGTTTAAGCAATTTGACAATAATTCTCTAATAAAATAATAAAGTAAATAAAAAGTTATCAAAATGGTTAATAATACTTTTCTATTCTAATGAAATAGTAAAAATTTGTTGATTTTTTTTTTATATTTATACGTTATCTTTTTTATCTTTGTAAAATCATCATTAATTTAATAATTTTAATACTAATTACTCATAATTGTAAAATTTGTGTTTAGTAAACAAGAATACTACTAAATATTATTATCACATTTATCACATTTAACTTGTGTTACGATATCATACAGATAATTTCTAATAACTGTCTTAAATAATTAAATAATCTATACGTAAATAATTTTTTAAAATTTACAATTTTTTTTGGTTTCCTTTAACTAAACAAGTAGGCTAGATAAAATATATTTTGTATTTAATTTGTTATTTTGAGTTTTTTTTTTTTGAGTGTATATTTAATATCACATAGTTTAATGAAATTGAATCTTTGTTAAAATAATAAATCAATCATTATTTATTTATTTATTTATTTATTTATATGTATAAGAATGTATCAATTTATATCTATTAATCTCGAGTTTAATGTATTTAATATGTTAATATGTAATATAACACATTTTTTATTTGGATACATTTGTCTATTTCTATTTATAATATAGACCAGTGGTTCTCAACCAGGGTGACATGGACCCAGATGTAGAACAGTACGACTAGATTCAAAACCATTTTATTTCTATGATACAAACAGATCACTATGAGGTACAACAGGAAGCTATGGAACTGAATAATAACTGAACCCTCCAACTTAAATTTAAAGAAGTCTCGCTCAACAGCTTTTGGATGGCCTTTTACAATGAATACAGTTGATTATCAACCAAGGCTGTTGAAGTGCACCTTCAGTTTTCTACATCCTGGTTACGAGAACATGGATTTAGTGCACTCACAAATATTAAAACAAAAAAACGCCAAAGACTCTAAAAACAACTCTAGAAGACAATATGAGACTCGCTCTTTCCACCATCAACCCTCGAATTCCCCAACTTTGTAGAAACCACTAGAATCAAATTTCCCATTAAATTTATACAAATTATTATTTTTGCTCTTTTTATTCGCCAATTTAAAGTTTAAACTTTAAAGTGTCAACATTTATTGAACTCAGCAACTCAAACATTGTTTATATCTACTTATTATTTTTCTGCCTAATGTATTTTGTTTTTTAATAAAAGAATAATTCTAAAATATATAGTTAAGATTATGTATTATTTTGTTATTGGGCCGTTAGGGTGATGCAGTGTTTGATTCTTGTAACTAAAGGTGAAAAGAATGAATAAAAAATGGTTGAGAACCACTGATATAGACACATTTGATCATGTGACATGGGTGTCTATTAGGGGTGTGGTACAATAAGAAAACATGTCCCCTAATGGCTTTTCAGTACTTTTGATGTTTTAACAATTTAACAAAATGGTCATACTATTAGTTAAATGCATACATATTTTGAAAGAGATAATAGTTAAAATAAAATGTTACTTTGTTTAATTTTCAATAAATATTATATTACAATATATTACAATGACAATAATAAAGAAGATAGATATTAAAGTTATTAGTAAACAGGATATCCTACAGTGTTATCCCTAAAAGTGACAAAATAAAGTTATTTTTTTTTTCAATCAGGTTTTGTACAAGGGGGACACATATTATGTAGAGAAGAATTAAATTTTTATTTTCATCCTTTAATTATTGAAAAATAACTAACTTTGTATTTTATCAATTTTCAAAATAGCCAAATTTTGTGTTTATATTTTTATTATTACATTTTTTTCCGTATTTAAATATCCTTTGGTAATCCATAAACACGTCTGAATTTAAACAAAATGTATTTGCTATAATCATATTTTACATATTTTTATTAATGGGGTCTGATTGACCCCTACGAAACTATGAATGTTAATAAAAAGACACGTGCCTACTTAAGGGTTAATGGAACATACATTCATATCTGATCGATAATTTCTTAGTATTAGCCGTTTGAATTTCTAGAAAATTGTCATGAAAACAATTAATTTTCAATAAAATAACATGTTATAACGCAATAAGGAATCACAATCAGCATGGTAGTTCCTTATCTTCAATTAAATATAAATTGTTTTTTCTTACCTATTTTCTGAAAATTACAGTCACTATAACTATGAAACTATTAATCGCATATGAATGTGTGATACATTAAAATTCTTAGAATATCTAACATCTTATGCGAACATTTTTCTCTACATATGTGTACCCCTCTCACAATAACCGATTGAAAAAAAAATGGACGGGAAAAGCGGCAATTGCCGGCCAGCCACTCGGGCCAGTCCGCCCCTGGATATAATTACCTAAGGTTATAGATTGATAATTGATCGATTTTAACAGTTGTTACCACAGATAAATATAAATAAAAACTGGATGCCGACTTCATACACAACAATGTATCTTTATCATTATGATGTCCACCGCCATTTGTCACTTCGGCAATGTATACATCGTGTTATCATTTTTATGACGTGCTTATCGCAGATAAATTTACAACCACGAACTACGTCAACATTAAATATTGTCTGGCAACGAAAGAATTTGTAAACGTTGTCGGCTATTTAGTTTTTACAAAACATATCTGCGGTTGTTACTGCTAACCACGAATTAATATATCTTAATCCGTGTTGCTAACTGGAGCTACCAATATGTAATAAAATACCGTATGAATATTAATAAGAGCTTTGATTGTTTCGTTTACGACTTTAAATATGTTCCTATATGATTTTTTTTTTTTTTTTTTAAATAAACTTCTTCAGTTTTGTACCTACAAATTGAGAATATAATTATTTTTAAAATATATATTTTATACTGTTCTTAATGTTTGTTTATTTTATTATATTATAAATAATAAATATTAACCATTGAATGGCTTATGGAAAAGTACACCTTAGTACCTTATTGTAAAACTTTTTATCCAAAAATAAACAAATAACCAAGAGAATTTGGATTTTGATACCTGCTAGTAAAAATAGTAAAACTACGGGCCGGTTTAATGGTGAATTTGGAGAATGGGCAGAATTAATCTCTTGCTGCCCCTGAAACCGGAGTTTGCGCACGCCAATGGTTAAAATATTTTATTATTTTTTTCGTACCTATTCGTATAATATACGCATATAGGTGACGGCGGCGGCGGCGAGAATTTACGATGTCCTGTATAATACCGCGAGTATTACAAACGCAAGTAGAATTTTAATTAATAGAAATAATATTAAGCGAGATTACGTTATTTCGGGACTTGTTTCTTGGATTGCGATGTTTTAATCGAAACGATTTAATGAAATCCGCGGCGATGGCGTCGTAAATTTCGCAAGGAGGAGGAGGAGGGAGTATAGAGGTTCCTTAGATGAGGCGTATCGCATTTTGTCACGCGGTTACAAAGAACACTGCATACGGCACGGGACCATATTTATGCGAGGACCGAAAAATTTAGGACATCCGTTCATCACTGGGCCCGCCGACAGCAAACGCAATGAGTTGTTCTATCGCTGTATCAGTTGTTCTATCTATTAGTGGATCTATCGTAATTTTTAAGAGACATAATCTAATATGGTTCTGATTAACAAAAATAAGATATGAAAAATTTGTAATGAACGTTAAATTCATTCCTAACACATAGACATATGCCATACTATATAAGTACTGGGTACTACACGAGCCACGAAAATCACTGACTAAAACTCGTGTGCGATGATGTATTTGGATTTTACATGGCTATTTTAGTAAATTATAAATGTTATAATCAAGACCGTGACTCTGAAACAATTTGGGGGGATTCGAAAACTAAAAATATGTTTAATTTTATTATAATAATATATTGTATAGGTAATTGATAACTAATATAATACAAACCAATTTATTTTTGTTTTTGGGGGGGTTGAACTCTTTTCTCGAGTACAGCTATGGTTAAAATACTTTTTACCTATGAACAATTGTTAAAAAAAAAAAAAAAAAAGTTTACTTTTTAAAGTAATAGTAACTTACTATGAATATTAACTATGTTATTATGCGTAGCTACTTAAAAAAAATTGCATAATGTTTAATTAGTTTTTTAATAGTTCATCAACCGTTCCTTTCAACAATTCCGTCTTCTTTCTCCCTTCAAATCTATCTTTTGCTCTCTTGTACGCCCTATCCTGGAATACGGATACGTACTTTGGGACCCTTTCACATCTTGCGGCAGTATGATGATTGAGCGTATCCAACGTAAGTTTCTCGCTTTAGTCCCCTCCCGATTCCATATTCCCCACTCTCATGATTATTTCCCTATTCTCCTGGAATTATGCTTATCTATTCTATCTGAACGCTGAAACTTTTTTAACCTCCTGATTTTTCTCTCTAATTTCATTTCCGGTAAAATCGATTGTCAATTAAACTCCGCTCAGAATCGTTTTTTCTTAAGCGATTTTGAAGGTTTATCGTTGCTTACAGGTATACATTAAATTGTCTATAACAGTGGCTACACCCGTCTCTATTATCCTAGGACGTCTTTTTGGGTTTGTCCGTCTAAATAAAATAAAATACGATTTTATCTTATGATTCAACCACTCAGCCAAAAATACGACACTATTTAACATAATATGTTATGCTTACATTTTATTTTAAAATTAAAGAACATATAGATAATCAATCAGAGGCCCGTAATTTTAAATTGTATAGTGGGTCCGTGAATTAGGTAATCAGGGACCAAGGGCTTGTATGTGAGCGTAAGAATCGTACCATAATATTACTGTTATTATTGTGAATGTCTTCAGTAAAATTATTAATTTTACATTTTCGTTTCTGACGTATCACCGCTCATGGAATTTTTTTTGGGATAGTCTGGGTATAGATTATTATTAAAATATGAATAATAATTCATAATAATACAACAATGCGACATAATCGAAATTCAATATGCCCCTCGGGGCAATGCGCGTGATGTACTCACTTTTTTTTTTTTGTTCTTTGTATGTATACCTAACCTAGAATAAAAAAATAAATATTTTTCCTGACATTATACTATTACGTTCGAATAATATACCGTTTTGTTACACAATAACACGATTCCGTCTCCCGGCCCGTGTCCCATTACTATTATAATGTAATAATATTATCGTTGATTTAAAAACATGCGGTATTTTGTGATCAATGATTGGAAAAAAAAAACGGTAGGTATTAAAAATTCATTCAAAGATTACGGTGCGCGTGGAAATAAGAATATATTTTGTGTTAGCTGCAGCAAACGACAACACGATGGCGGCTAGACCGTCCAGAGATTATAATATTAAACATTTAAAATGTCATTAAATATTAAAGATATTATTATTCGTTTTAATATTAAAATACTAAATATTTTGTGTATTACTTTGGCCTTACAATGAGAGTAGCTATCGCGATAACAATTGCTGTCACGACAATTGGTTATTCCAACAGGCAACCTCGAAGACCAGGAGTCTTCTAATCTTCGCGAAGACAAAATCCACGTGACGATAGCTTAAAGCATGATAGTGGAGTGACTTCCGACAGAATATCTAAATTTAGATTAAAACGTTTGTACAAGAAGTGCCGTCGTGACAGTAGACTACAGATAGTAGGTATATGCGTTTAGTGTTCACACCGTGATAGTTACTATTATTCTTATTTCTCTTAAGTAGCTATCGTCTGTCATGGATGCTCGAAAGTGTGACAGCGGTTTTTTCACAATAGTGACTATCGTCTATTATCGCGGTAGTGAATTTCGTGGCTGTCATTGTGTGGGCCAGGCTTAAATTATTATATTGTCATGGGCCATGACCGTCACATAAGGCAACACTACGCCTCAATCGGCGTGTTATCGGCGCCGTTCACAATTCGTTATTAATCTGACGATTTATCTTATTTGTGTCTTTAAATATTTCAGCCGACGACGGGTTTGCTATTCGTTTAGCCGAATTAAATTCACTATACAAATGCTAATAGTGATAAATTAAAAAAAAAAAAATAAAAAAAATACTAGTTTTTCTACACGGTAGTCGTTTTTCTTAAATGTATTTTACTTTAACACACCTTAACTATATTATATCTGTTTCTATTACTGCCTAGCCGTCGCCAGATATAAAAGTCTATAATAGTTGAAAAAATAAATATCGGCACATCTGCGTATATCCGGGTCGGTGACCCTGTTGCACGCGGCCGAGACTCGTAGCCGTTTTCTGTAGTTTACGCGACATTCGTATAATATAATATATGCAATATATTATTATTATAATATTAAAATTATACGAGTGGTGCAGTGTTGGTGTCGCGTTGGCTGGTTATTCGCATTTAACAGTGGTCGTGTTATACAATGCGAGCACATCGTATAATTTCGACTGGTTTTAGTCCCATTCGGTGCTCGACACCTGTTGTTTCAGCGGTGGACAGGCCGCAGCGGACGTTCCGTGGAATTCGCGACTTATTGACATCGTCTTCGGGAGACTGTAAATTGTACCTTTTTTTTTTTTCAATCGCAAAATAAACGAAATAATAAACTCCACAGAACCGAATTTTAATTGTTATGTAACTCGGGTACCTACATATTAAGCACTTAAAGTACATTAGACATAGTTTAATACGTATCATGTATTATGTCATAGGAAAGTAGGTATTGATAGTTAGTTGTTCCTCAGCATAGTTCGTACAATATCCAATGTATGAATAGTTCTAATAATAGTATTAAACAAAGTTCTTATAAATCTTATCACAATATCGCATAATCACCCATAATCGGAATTTGCTTTACTTACTAATCTTATCAAGATGAACCTATAATTTAGAAAAAACCATACACGTGTAAAAACAGAGGACATTTTTACATTTTTAAATAAAGAGCCCGGAAAAACGATGACATCCATACAAAGAGGAAAAATCCTCGTAAAAAAGGACGTCTGGTCATCTTAGTCAAAAGACATGCAGAACTGCTGCCTATAGATTATGTATATAAACTATTATTAGGTTAAGTAATGTATGTTCTAGACCAGTGTTTTGAAAATAGCACTAATCAGTGAAATTTACATGTTTAAAATTCGATCGACACTCAAATATATTATTTTGTGGGTATTCGTGAAAAGTTCCCTATCGAAGCTACCCACTAAAACATAAAAATATACCATGTGATTCATTTAAGTGGGTACATTCATTATCTCGGAAAGTATTAACTTTTTCCAGAATTTGTTTTCTAGAACACTTAAGAAACAAGCTGCTCCATAAATTTTATTTGTGTTATTTTTCATCGCCCTTATTTTTGGGAGTAAAACAACTACCTAATTTTGGTTTTCAAATGGCACCAGCAATTGTCTTGGAGGATTTTAAGTGAATTCGATTTCTGTTTTTTTTTTTTTTTAACTATTGTGAAATCGTTCAAATTTCATTTTACAACCATTTTTAATTTTTTACTCTTACTCCAGACATCTTAAATATTTTTGTTTAATTGGATTTGAATAGGGAATATTTTTTTAAAAATCTCGGTATGCATAATACGAATATCAGATTTACCGTTTATGAGTTGTAAGTTATAACCGTTTAGAGTTTAGACTGGAATTATCAATTTATCATTTCAAAATAGATATGCAATTTATTGCTCTTCCCTACTCCGTTTTAAACTTTTAACTTTGCTGGTTCATAATAAAAAAAAAAATCACTCTATATATGTGTTACAGTTACTCCGGTAAATAATACCGTCTCGACAAATATTATGTTAGGAACTGTCATGGACTCGAGTGGTCTTCGGTGAGTACTATTCATTGTTTTCGGGTCAAAAATCGTCCGCAAGATCGCGCTTGTTGTTCCCTCCCGCGTGCCCAGGTGTGGATAAAAGTATATCTTCTACGGTTTTGCGGATTTCGCCCCGGTTAAGAATTAAATATTTTATTTTCCAGCAAAATGTTCGTAATATTCTATACATGTATAATGATTTTTTGAAATATAAATGAAACATCGATTCGGTAGATTTATTTAAATAACATTACAAAAACGATGAAATGCAACGATGATGATGTCCGATTATCATAAAATAATATTATGCAGTATCTAACGGTAATCGGGGAAAAAACCGTTCAAATCAAAATATAGTCCATAAAAAGCACAATATTAGAATTTTAAAACGGCACAACATTGTTGTCAACATTACAGCATTATATAGTTATTAAAAATTCAAATTATTTATTCGTCGTTTATCAAAAATATGTTAAAGTCAATTAGTGTACTTCTGTTTGTGTTTTATAATTATAACAATAAAAACCGCTTTAAATAACATCCGCAAAATTATAAAATGGTTTTTTTTTAAAAAAAAAAAAAAAAAAAACCACATAAATGTATAATTAATTCGGTTATATGTTATACTTGAAACAATGTCGGTTTCGGTCGAAATCGGCAGTACCGCAATGAAACTGATGTGTTTTCGGTGTTTCTATTTAGCTGTGATGACGGTTTTAATTCAAGGTTTCGTTTGTGGATTACGGTTTTATTACTTATTTTACTATTTTATTCGTTTATTGTACGTAGGTATGGGGTTTGCGGGGCTCAATAAACATTACAAATCTCGTTCACAATTGTTGTGTATGGGGCCGTAGGATGCTACCAGTATTATACGATCAAACACGAAAAAAACCTCGCCAGTTTCGATTAAATTAACCAGTACGTATATTTTGTGTTAATGTTTGTTAATCATCATAAATTAAGTATAGTATCATCAATTCGTACAATGCGAATAAATTCGCGTGCGAGAACACAATAGTATTTTGTAATTTACATCAGACGATTTATTTTCTAACGAAAGTAATAAATTAAACACGACCAGCTGTATAAAACAAAAAAACAAATCTTGTCATAAACCGATATTCCGTCAATCATCATACAAATACTTCTTAAACGCAGAGGCGGCGTTTAGGAGGGCCACAGGGTCCATAACCCCTCTAGACATTTCGTTTAACTTTCTGTACGCGTAAATATTTTTTTTCTAATTATACAATATGGGCATGTATACATAAATATTAAAATACATTGCCCCTCCCTAGGCAGAGAACTAAATCCGCCAATGCTCAGACGATTACTATAACATAATATTAATATTGTTCACCGGGATCGTTTCGATCCGAAGACGGATATCGTTGGAAGATAACAGCAAAATTTATCGAGATCGGAGAAAATTAGGTTGTCTAGCTTTTATTTAGATTTTAATAAATTATATTGTATCGTTGAATCTTTTTTTTTTTTTTTTTGATAAATCAATGTTGCTTATATGCTAACAAAACATTCTGTGTTTGCCCGAGATACGCCATCTAGGCAGTTAATAAATTATACACTACGTACTCCGAAATTCTATTTTTTTTCCTTCTTAATTATTTCTCTTGTAAATGCCATAGATAAACGAATTAACTGAAATATGAATTCGATTTGTTTTTATTGTAAAAATTGTAGTCCGCCACAGCTGTGCTCGTGTTCTCTCTCTGATGGATCCGGGAAAAGTGATTACCTATACTTACACGGATGAACCGTCGCTAAAAACTAATCGTTTTAAATCCTCTAAAAACCTTCAACCGAACTGATATCCATACAAATCTAAATAGTGCAAAACTGAAATCACCGTTTTGTCGACGATTATTATAACGGTTATTAGTTATTACATCGGTACAACTCTTAACCATAAAACATAATACAATTTTCGACAGGTTCATTTTATTATTCGGGTATTTTCTACTTCACTTGGAAAACACCAAAAATATCTCTTTGTATTCTCTATGAAAACCCGCGTCGAGTACCTAGTGTTAGATAGCAAGTACATGTTAGTAAATAAATCATTTAAATAGGTATATTTTTATCTTTTATCGTATCTAGATAAATATGGTAAATATTTAATGTAAGATAAATAATTGAATTATCTAGATAAATCTTTTTAAACCGTTATTTATATATTTATTAAATATGTAAAATATTTAATTTGTATTAATATGATTTTATACGTTAATTATTATATTAAATCAATTGCACAATCTTTATGGAATTTAGACGACTATCAAATCTAGTAGGTTTTTAATACTCTTAACACTTGGTTTTATGAAATGTAACAATAACGAAATTACCTTTTTATTTATCTAGATTAATAAATTCTTGTTATACAGCTTTAACTAGATAATTTAATTGTTATGGATCTTTCATCTTCGTCGATAGATAATATTATTTTAGCAATTATCCCTTTTCTTTGTCTGGATATTTTAAAATATATATGTATACAACACCGAGGGTGGCCCAGGAAAATGTTTCCGGAATTTTACTGTAGTTTATGTTTTGTCACGATTGAATTATTTTAGGGAATTCAAAATTCGAAAATCATGATTTCCCGGACGGATAAAACGATAACACGATTACAAGACTATAATTCTTGATCTAGGAGCGATTTCCGATCGGTGAATTGACCGACGGCCGATGATTAAGTGACACCGACGAGATGGAAGCGAAACCGTTCGCCGATTGCATACTGCGGCGATAGTATACGTACTCATTAGAAAGTCATATAGCAGTAGTTTTTGATTAGTATTATTGTTATAGTGCCAATTGTGTTATACTCGTTTTTTTTTTTTTTTTTTTAATATTGTATTATTGTATTTTTTTTTTTTGTAGTACATCAATATTATTATTATCCATCATTATTCATTACACACATTAACATATATTAGTAAAATATAGTACTGTTGCAGACAATCGAATATTAAAAACCAAAATATCGAATAGACGCGATTCGTAATATTATTATTCGAGTATTAGCCGGTTTTTTTTTTTTTATTTATTCAAACTAATTGAATTTATCGATTAATAAAATTAAAAACGTTTGTAATCCGTATCACGGATGTGCCAGTTAAATTAATAATAAATAGTGCACTCTTCGCAATTGTTGGCACATTTTCAAATTGCATCGTATAACTTAGTTGACGTTACAAATTTTTCAATTTTTTCCTTATAATTTTAAATTTTAGATTCCGAGTGTTGCATAAAAGCTATTAGAGTTTTACTAAGAAGCATGTTTTTTCGTCTCTGGAAAAAAAAAGCACCTTTCACAGTCAGTAAAATATGTTCCGATTATTTCCTGTCCATATCTACACCCGTTCACTAGAAATAATTTTCCTAGATTGCTAGAAAACTCGTCATTTTATTGCAATGATTTACCGTCGCTTTCAGTGTATAAACCTAAATTCCCTGTATTCAATAAATTCCATTCATTCCACTTACAAAAACGGCCAATCCGTGGTATGAAATCGTGGCTCTTTTTTACACTTAATTATTGAACAATTGTATAACATAAATTATCTTGTCATTAAAATTTGAAATATTGTTTTAAGAAAAGAAATTCAAATGAAATGTCAAATAAAAATTGCTAAAAATAATTATTAAAATCTACTAACATTTATAGGTACCTATTTTAATGAGAATTAATTACTTTTTAGTGCATTTTTTGGTATTCTATGTGCGATTTTCGGCATTTTTTATACTGTTTCAATAAATTCTACTAGATTTTTACCACTTGCCCACATTCAAATCTTAAATAATATCACCATAAACATTTCTGATCGTATAATTTTTTGTTCCAATTTTAGGTTTCTTAATACGATTCGAACGTCATAATAAAATTAAATATTGTATTTTACACAAAAAGTACCTACGTTATAATTTTTTTATCGGCTCGTGAGCCAATTATAAATTATAATATTAAAAAAACGAAAAAAAAAAAAAATGCGTGGGAAATTATTGTCTTCGTCGGCTTAATAATAATTTTAACGGAACAACCATCGCCATTCCTTGAGACCGTTTGAGCTTCATATTTATTATCATTATTGATATATTATATAAAACGTTCCGGTGCGTCGACTCGAACAGATTTGTAAATGTCGAAACGCGCACGATTCGAGAGATCGTGTGCACACGAAATCGAAAAAGTTCCACAAGACAATAGCAGACTGTTAAAAAAAAAAAAAAAAAAAAAAAAAAAATAAATAATAATAAATGTTTTTCAACATTGCAGGATAACCAGAGAATTTTTCTGATTATCGACCGTCTCTCATGTTCGTATATTATAATGCGTATAGACAGTTCACACGTGTCCTTACATTAGAAATAAAAGGAGCCCGTGTTTAAAATATCAAATATGTACGCGCTAAATCAACGTAACGTATCATAATTGTTGACAGTTTTTGAAGTTATTTTTTTTTGATTGAAACTTTTTTAATTTTGAAAAATGAATTTAAACAATAAAGTATCGCCGGACGAATAACTGGCTAGATATACTCGTACTTTGAAAGTTTTAAAGGATTTTCAATAGCCGAAAAAGTGGCTGACAATACATATATACATACAAAATTTAATACACATTCCTCGATCCACTTGGAATCTACAACGGAAACGTTAAGTCTCATTTAAACACTTATAGCACTTATATTATATCCTTTCGAATAAATTGAATTATTCTATAGGATGTGATTTCTATTTTATTAAAATATAATGTTGTCACGGTCGATATATTTCATGTCCAACTTTGGGATATGCTTGTACTGACAAAGGCACAACTGGACAATCAAAACTAGAACCCCTCTAGTTGTGCCTATGGGTATCGACCCTAATTTTCCCAGACCCACGCAAAGTAATTTCCGCCGGAAGAGTTGAAGCGAACGGACGTTTTCATTTCTTAGACAATCGTTTTTATCAGCTAGGTACCTACTCTACAAATAACGCTTTTATGCTTGCGGTATGCGTCGCGTATGTATACGTAAAAGTTATAAGTGATGTAATTTTGTAAACAAATATTTGAAAGTGTTTTTCGTATATTTATGTACATGTGATATCATAAAATATATTATAATATAAAGTCCCCTGCGGTTCTGCTATCGGGAGAGCATCCTCATTTCCTCCCAAATTAAAAACTCCAAAATCCGCCTCTGCTCTCTGGCATATTATTTAAACTTGCCGTCGTCACCGGTAGTGTTTATTATTCGGAGTTTCCTCTATTGTTTAGCAAACATTCATTTCGTCTCCAAATATTTCACGAGGGCAATTACAGTGGCATAGCCGGAAAAAAAATTTAATGGGGGGGGGGGGATTTGTAAATTTTACAATAATAGCTCATTCACATAAAAATATCTAATTGTCTACTGAACAAATAGTTGTCAGAGGTTATATTTGATTAAGAATGGAAGAGTAACCTATAATGACCTTTTGGCTACCCCTCTATGCGAAGGAAAATTGATTAGTATAGGATATAAAAATAAAAATAAATAAAAAAATAAAACATAATTTCACTACACTCGGAATCTAAAACAACAAAACATTTTAGGTTTTATCTATAAACACGTATATGATACACGAATGTAATTTACGGCTTATGCAAATTCATCAATAATTATAGGTACTTATAAGGAATTGGAATTTTAAATGTTCATTAGTTTAGGTTTCTGTATTTATCATTCTCCTACTTAATTCCTAGATACGTGTATACGTAACTACTTGTTAATTCAATTTCCGTGTTAATGAACAGCACACGCAATACATCGTAAGAAATAAAAACTCATAAAGTGTGAAGTCACTACCGAAAATAAATTGTTAAATTAGACGCTCGATAAATGAAGAGATAATATAAATTACATGTTTTTCCCGAATATTGTTCGTGCTAATTTCATAATTATTAATGTTTTTTGAAAGGAGGTGTTTACTACTCGATTATCTACAACTATAAATTATCTATCGAATACTAGTATTTTCCATTTAGTCGTTTAAACATGTAATACTATCTCATTTGTCTAATTATTTTACCGAGGTTTGATTATAATTTCGTAATGGATAGTTCATCGGGTTAAATTTTTTATTTTTACGCGATTATTAAAAAAAAAAAAAAGTATGATTGCATGATTTATAAAACCGAGTAATTACTGTAATTTCAAGAATACCTATAATTGTAAAAAGTAATAATTTTACTAACGATATTATTTTTAGTTTTCAAATAGTTTTTTGTTACGTAAAATCATACGTGAACAGTATGATAACTATAATCAAATAATTTGGTGAATAATAATTTAAAAAAAGACGGACATACTTCGTACTATGTGTGGGCTATTGTTGAAGCTGAGAAGTTGGGAAGGTAGGGTATAGAGGGGAATTTAATACATACGTAATGATAAACATTGTTAACGAAAAAAGTGGATTTCTCTAAATACATGTACGTAAGTTTTCCCAATTATTACGAAATCCGTTTGAAAAATCCAAAAATGACCTCTTTAAAGTACAACTCAGATAAAATTTACTTTCAGAGAAGGTGCTATATTTGAATATCAAATCAAGATTTCTGGTAGAAAAATTTTTCACAGAAAAAAAAATAAAAATAAACATCATTTGAAAACCAATACATTCCTTGCTACGCTCTGAATCAAAAATTAGTTGGAGTAAATATCGCTAATTTTTTTAAGTGTAAAACAAACGAAATGGCTTTGAAAATCGGTTTTAGAGAAAAATAAACACAGATTATAAACTGTATAAATGACAATATATTTCGAATGACACCCCATCGGCATTATTGAAATATATTGTTTGTTAAAAAAGTCAGTAATACAAAAAAATAAAAAAAATAAAAAATTTAAAATATCATTTTTGTACCTTTAAAACTGAATATATTAAATTGTAGAGATTAATTTTTCAATTACATCAATGAGCAGTTGTCTTCAAAATTATGTTACCTAAACATTTTATGACAGATTTCACTTTGGATTTTCGCTATGTTGCCCGTTATTAATAGACAGAGAAGACAAATGCCACTGCGACAGTCTATTCAAACACGTTAAGATCAATGAAGTATTTAGGAGAGGGAATGTTAGAGGGTGTAACCTCGTCGAAATAATTTGTTTTTCCTTTTTTTTTTTTTGTAATTTATTAATCTGAATATTTCATATATATTGATATTTATACATGTATATTTACCACGTATATTATAGTACGGCTTACTGTAGTACATTATTCAAAGAAGAATTAATGGAAGAAGAGATCTGGAACACCGTGGATGAAAAATGTATGGACATGGTACAATAAAATGCAGATCGAACTCTTTAGGGCAACCACAGATAAAGAGGTGATTGATGATGCTGGTCACTATCATCCGAAACGGATAAGCACAACAAGAAGAAGAGAAAGAAGAAGAAGAAGAAGAAGAAGAAGAAGAAGAAGAAAAAGAAGATGATATTATAGCGAGCCATAATACATTTTCGTTCAATAGAGGCAACTTTGTGTTGTTCGTTTTAATAATAGAGTGAATCGACCTATTATCAAACTGATAGATAAGAACATTAAATGTGCAAATACGACGGTTGTTTTGCGATATTTTAATTTCCTAGCGAGACGTGAGTATGCGATTTATCACAATTTAAAATTACTTAAATCTAGCTTGAAAAATAATATATTATTAAAAAAAAAAATCAATCGAAGTTGCACAGATATAAGAGGAGTTCAAGGAGTTGACGGATCGTGAATTCAATCTATAAAATATTAAAATTGACGGTACAAAATGGTTACTGCTGAACGAAAATTCGCATGTCGAGCTTTTGTGACGGTCGTGGCGTTCCTTCAGCAGAGCCTTACGAGACTCGTATAATAATATTATACCTATGCTTTTAGAAGCGAATTTCTAAAACGCACGAGTCCGATACGTCGTAGAGCCGATGAGACTGTACAATGACTTATGCACTCGTTTAAGAGATTGACTGTCGAGAACAAAATTATTAAGTAACTATAATATGTAGCAGAATACACATACTATTATAATAATAATGATCAGTTGACGAACGCCTCGTGCCGGTAAAACCGGCTGTTAATTTGATATGTATGCGAGTATTATTATTATATTATTTCCATAAGGAAAAATAAAATATGTAGGCGGGTATGAATAATTCGTATTTTAAAACTCGATCGTATATTATATATATATATATGCATACTAGTTGGATCTTACTGAAAAAATGCATTAAAAAATACAAATATTCGAATAGGTATAATACTTTTCCGATGCAGCAAGACGTATAAGTGGTTTTAATATTATATTATCGGCTATCGATTAGCATGCGCTGTAGTATTATAAAATAGTGTCCGGCGTGTATAATATGTGGAAGACGGCGTCCAGTGTGTACGGACGGGTAATCGAGCTTATAGATTTTGGTGTGTATAAAAAAATATAAAAAATACGTATTATATATTATACGGATACGAGTGAACGTATCACAAAAAAAATCCGGCCGAGTACTCCTATATCGGATCGTTTGATAGAAAATAAAAATAAAAAATAAATACACGTATATTTTACTACAGTGTATGTTTTTGTATAGCCACGTTACAAAGTATAACGTACAGTAGAAGTCTCTATTATACCTACGTATAGAAAATCTTTTGATAATGTATTATATGGTTTTTATTTCCCCGACGCAGGAATAAAACAACCCGAAAACTGCACTTTCTGCAGTACATTGCTCTATATTATTTAACCACTGCTTAAATCGCGTATGTTCAGGACTTTCGTAAAAAAGTGTCTCCAATCCTACACGGATAGGCGATAAGCAGAGCTGAGAGAAAAAATAACGTATGTATATTAAAATATATGGGATGATTTTGTATATCGCGAACCAACGATGGTTTTCCACTCTGAGAATATTTTCAGTACAAATTCGATTTCTGCCTTTTGTAATTCTCCGATAGTATCATTAAGTGCGAAACTGTCATTACCATATTTCACCGGTCATGCGACCAAACTACGAACTAAATATCATTGTTATTTTGTAGATAATTTGCATGATTTGCTGGAACATTAGTTTTGTATGGTTATCCCAAAAAAAAAATTCAACTTTCAACGGTTTCGTCTCTACCATAATTTAGCGATAACTAAAAACTATAATGGTTTGCAAAATTTGCAAATCTGTCCATTACCCAGACACGCAAATTATCCGCAAAACGACTACCATGTTAAAATTGTAATTCTTTCATATCTCCAGTCTGGTGAAATGTTACTACGATTATTTAAGTTTTACTTTAATTTTGTATACAAATTTTCATTTCAACATACTATACTTATATCTATTAAATGAGTATTGACTTACGATTTATAGATGGTGATGATAAATAACTGTATTTTTCATCACACGATTCATAATAACGATTTTTCTAAAACATACAAATCTACGAATTGCGTACTAAATATTAGCAAAAAAAAAAAAAAAATTGTAAATATCCTATGTGATGGAGCGAGAGGGGGAGGTGCTAAAGTAATGTACGTCTTAGCCAATGCACTGCAGTATTGAACAAAAATATAAACCGCGTATCTCCGTAACTCTGAGTTTTTACTTCCGTTAGTACAGTTAACTGTTATAAGCCTGGTCATTAATTTTTTTAATCGGGTATCATGTGGTCCACAATAACCAAATAAACTTATAATAATTGATTTATTTTTGGTCCGTGTACCAATGTAACCCATAGACAACACCGAAACCCTGTGTGCGTCAGCCTTTATGAATTGAATTTCAGAAATCCGTTTTCGGGGCGCATACGGACCCGTTCATCTGCTTCTGTATGTAAATGTTCAGACCTCTTACATGTGACAGGTTTGACTGTATATCACGCACTGACAAACAAATAAACAAACACACAGACAAACAGATAGATTACACTTCCTTTCATTATTACATATAAGAAATAACTCAATTATTTTCTAATATTCTATTTATTTTCTCAGATTTGAAAAAAGTATCAATAAGTTAGGTTTAAGTTTTTAAAAAAAGTAACTTATTAGTTATTACAATTCCACTTTTAAATTTTTAATCAGATTTACTGCCCAAATTTGCATAATATTGATAAGTTTTTTGCAATTATTATTACAATGAATGTTGCCTACATGTAATGCATGCACTATTATATGAAAAATATGCATATTCAATTAATATTTAATGCGGTGTAATTTATAAATAACTGTATACGATTAGGAAAGCTTATATGTATAGATACCTATAATAATATCGATTTGTATACCGATTAGATGTTTCATAAAATTTTTTTTTCACCGTTAAACGTAAAATGTAAAATATTATTATGTCTTTTTAATTTATGGCGTCCAAATTGGCATTGCCTATACTTGTTATATGATCTGAAAATGACTGCAAGCACGCACATTATTGGTTCATTATTAATGCAGTGGGCGAATAGAATTTCGAAATCGTAATATATTAATAAATATTCAATAATAATATTATGATCTAATTATATTGTAGATTATTATAATTTTCGAGTTTTTATTTGATTTTATATGAGTAGAATTGTTTGGCAGAACAGAAATGCTTGCCAATTTAATACGGGGATCGTTATGAATAATAGTACTTATAGTGGTAAAAAAAATAAAAATATAATTTATTTAGAGGGTAACCAAGTGGTTTTTTTTTTATAAGCTTTTTAAATAAAAATGTAGACGAAAATAGTAAAAACCACGCCATTAAAAACATATATTAAGAGGACGTCATACCTGCATATGCTGTCTCAGTCCAACTAACGGGCAATATAGAAAAATCTATTTTACCCAAACTGCGGAGAACTCGCTTGATTTTAGTTTTAAAGTAAAATCACTTATTATAAAATTAAAAGAGGATATTTTTTCGTAAGGTGAGACAATTCGTTTTTCTATTATACTAGTTATTAATCCAAATATAACGTCCAATACATCGTTTTGAAATAAAGACTAAATCATCGTTTTTAACTGACCGTAATATTTAAAAAAAGAAACGTATCGTTTTGCCTTATTTTTCTTTATTGTCCGCAGTTGTACTGAGACAGCACATGCGGGGTATAATGTCCTCTTAATCGAACTTCGTTCAGAATCGTGTTTTGCTATCGTTGTTCACCGACATGAATTAAAATATGTATGTATATATACTACCTTCTCAATTTGTCATCTCTAATAGAGTCGCACCAATCAATAGTATTGACTTTTTTAGATTGTGAGTGGAACAAGGAATATATTGGTTTTACAATGATGTTTATTTTTTTATATTTGAACAACTTTTCTACCAGCAATTTTATTCCAATTTACAGTGATAGTACTTTTTATGACACTGAATCTGACTGGGGTGATACTTTAAGGAGATCATTGTTTGATTTTCCAAGGAGTTTTCCCAACAAATGGAAAAAACCGGGAAAATAGGTACAATATTAAAAAAAATATTATTAAAGAAAATGTTTAATGCATTTGCAATTATTTCACTATAATATGCTATATTATAATATATTGTTGAAAAAGTAACACTAGCAACCGAATTCCGCTCAGAATCGTTTTTTTCGGTAGCAATGGTTAATCGTTGCGTACAGATATACATTAATTTTCCACTTTACTACCTTCCTAACTTCTCACCTACAACAGTGGCCCACCCACGTGCGAAGTATGTTCATTTTTTTTTTTTTTTTTTAATTTAAATAACATCAAATGGTTTTGGTGTCGATAATTTGGTTTGCTGCACTGTTATAGTAAAACGTATAACGTATAATTTATATTACATATATGTGTACAATAATTATTATAAAAGTAATAATAACTACCGCAAGAATGCGTATTATTTATTTTCGAATATTAACGACTAATATTGAACTATCGTATATTATTGACCAACGTCCGTTTGGAGAATAAATAGGTACCTACTTGCGTTTCGTTTATGTAATAGCCCACTCGGAATCATTGGAGTCGTAAAATAATAATAATTCCCATGTATATACGTACCTATTATTTGACGCCGCCGCCGCGATTTTATGAAATCTCGCGCTTACAGCATTTTATGGACAACAATTATCATGGACCTTTCTCCCGATGGGGTGACGAGGGTGTGGTGATCGTAAAAACATCCGAAGATGTGCGCGACGCGGACGTTTTGTCCTATTTCACAATAATAATATTCTTTTTTATTATTATTATTTACAGGTATCGTAAATCTGCGCAATGATAGCGAGTCGGTTTTTTTTTTCTGGACGTTTGCCGCCTCTGGCGATACCGTTACTTATATTTAGATCGTATAATATTTGTCGTGCAATATCCAAACGAAACAAAAATATCATACTTCAAATATGATAGTTTGGCTTAAGACGGAAAAAACAAGACAAAAACAATGAACTTTTTTTTTGGAAAGTTTCAAGATGCCTACAAAACAGCGGTATAGTCAAAATTTGTTCACTGAGAGGGACGGTTTCAAAGACCAATAGTATCTATTATTAGTAATTAACTAATACGTGGTACTTCGCCAACATGATTTTATACATTAATTAATAATATATAAGTTTGTCAAAATGCGACCTGCGAAGGACATCAGCTGCGTATGCAGGTTAGTTGTTTATGGAATCTATAATATATTAGAATGTAATACAAAAATTAAAATTCATGATTTTTGTTTTTTTTTTGAGGAACGAAAATGTTTCCTCGGTAGAAACGAACAAAGGAACTACTTCTCCGGAATGAGTTCCGTTCAAACAAGATAAACGTGAACGCGAACCGATTCTATTTTAAAAAGAACTTCCCTAGCATGGGTCTAAACTCTAAAGTATATAAATTATTAGACTAAAATTATTAATATAAGATCAAGAATTGAAACACCCGTGTTTGTAAATATTATACTGGTAAGAGTTAAATGTATCGTTTGGAGTGTTTGGACAAACGATAGCGATTTAATTTTTCATCTAAAATTAATAAAATAAAAAACTCGATTGTTTTTTTTTTTTTTAATAAACGTCTCGTTATTTTTTTCCCCTCGTTTCTTTATCACTAAGTTTTTCGGGTGGGTTTTTTTTTTTTAAACGAATGTAGAACAATAGGTATGTTATTTTTTACGTAATCAAAAATTACGAGTACCTTATGGTATGTACGCAAGTTTATAATAATTCAAAACGTACGATTTCGCCTACACATGTATAATAATAGTAATAATACATGATTGAAGAACGTTAGAAATGTTTTCTGCAGTAAAATATTGCATTATATTGACAATGGGTCCATGTCTCCATGGTTGACAAGAACATTAAAAAAAAATAAATATCTGTTGTCGTCGTGTAAACAAAACAATATATACCTATATACATATAATATATACATCGTGTTATTCTTGTGTAATACGTATCTATATAATATTGTACGGTCACATTAGTAATATTGTTTGTTATACAAATGCAATTAATAATGTTATGACGATTTAAGTCCATTATATAAAGTATAGTTGCCTGCTTTAAAAACGTATGAAACGATAATAATATGTACTTGACGATAAAAAGAAAAAAAAAACAAACAACAGTGATCAACAGAGTTCCGTCACTATATCATCGAATTCCTACCTCTCCTCTTCCTCGCCTATTTTTTTTTATTATAGAAATATTCTTCGTAAAGCAATAAATAACCGAATACTATATGAAAGTCGAAACCCCTAATAAGCTCGTTTTTAATACTAAAGCTATTCAAATACGAAGTTGCATCCTTATGGCTTCATTTGGGAAGGGATGTTAAGGTCTGTAGGGGTATTCAAATCCAAATAAACATTCTAAAGCAAGCAATACTCCCGAATTTGAGCTCATCTGACTCAGAGAGAGTAGCTTTAAGTATCCAAAAGTAACGGAGAAAAGTATCTCTGTGTCTACATTCTAATTTTTTTAAATTTTCAATAGAATTTTGTGTGAAGGGATCAAATATTTATAGAAAATTAAATTTTTATTTTTTCAATTTAATCACTAAAGAAAAAAAAAGGAATCTTTTATTTGATCATTTTTCAAAATAGCCATTTTGTAATAAATATTGTTTTAAATAAATATCCGATATTTTCTTTGTAATAGCAGGTTTATTAATTTCTAAAGAAGGTGTATAAGTTACTTTTATTTACGGTGAAAATTCTGCATTATCAATTATCTTTCGTACATTTACTATAGTACTACGTTTGTGATTATTGATCGCGTAACGTAGCACTAGTAACATATTGAATATTATTCTGTGATTGTAAGAAGGGTCAATGTCACATTTTGTGATTGTTGGGAAATGGACTTTGAAATTTTAATTCCCTTTAAAGGCTCTGTGTATTTTATTAAATGTAAATGTTTATGTAATTTTCAATTTTTACAAAAACTTAAAAAATAAAATATTATACACTTTTTCTTTTCTGACTGATTTTTTCAAAAAATTGACATTGGCCCTTTTTGCGCTAAGCCACGAAATGATTTTGTTTATATTCCTTCTTTAAAAATTATAGCGGATATCACTAAGAAACTATTTACCGGATTTGTATAAGTATTAGATTTAAATTTTTAGAATAATACCTATGATATAGTGATAGCTATTGTGAAAATGTTGAAAAATTAACAATTAGGTATAGTTATTATTTCCTGATAATCTTTATTTTAGGAAATATTCGAGAAAAAAAACTTCGAACATTTCAAATAACTAAAACCTAAAACTCACAAACTGTGAGAATATTTTGAAAATTTGTTACTATAAACCACATTCCCTTATCGTGATGATAAATGAATTGGGCAAGATTACTGGACGAAAAATCATTTACAGACGGGAAAAAAGTGCACGTCTAGAATGGAGCAAAGCATTTTAGAAATAAACGTGTTTTCAAACTCTAATAAAAAAAATTGCATGCGTTTTGATCAGGTTCCTAAAATAGTAAATATATTGATTTAATTAAAAACCTAGTAAAATACATTGATAGGAATTTACATTTTTTACTATCATATAATAATTTTAAAACTTGTTTAAATATGAAGAACAATAGGATATCGGAAAATTGATCGTGCAACATTGAAATAATGAAGAATTTATTTATTTATGTGAACTCTCTACGTTTAATGACTGTTCCGTCATAATTATATTATTAAGTGAACTTTACATCTAAATTATTTTTACGGTATCTATTAAAGTTTTTCTCAGATTTTTTAATTAATAATTAAAACGAAACATAATGTTAGTACGATCACATGTTTATCCACGTGAAATCAAACAAATATTGAAATATTTTTATGCTTATAACGTAAACTATGGCATTCTAAAACATGATTAGCCTAACTTCACTCTGAATCATGCGTCACTGTCAATAATATTTATCATTGTATTGTAGTAAAATAAAAATTAAAAATTAAACATAAATTAATTAAGTTTATGTATCTTATCACCTTTCCAACTTCCCACCAAAAACAGTAAATCAGCAGTACCACGCCTTTTTTTTTTTTTTTACTTAAAACTTACATATATTTTCAATTGCATATATATATAATATATATCTGATAGGAACCTCTCTTTTGAAAATTGTCGATATCGTGGTGTGTATCATAACGTCGTATTTCGTTGGAATAAATCAGATTGAAAGTTCGAAAAAGTTCGATAAGACGTTTTTTGTTGCGTGATTCGTTATGATAAAACACTTGAAGATTAGAAAAGTTAGGACAAGTAGATGCAACCTTTTTCGTCGCGGCAGGCGGAGTAGATTTTTTTTGCACTTAAAACAATTGAAACGAGATACAAAAAATATTTGAAATGTATTCGAACAAATTCTAATTTGTTGGACCGGAAATTGTTAGTGTGTGCAATGCGTGGTAAAATATTATAAAATATCATTTGAAAATACGAAATGTTTCGTGCAAATAAACGAACACGTAATTGTTGGTAACCACGGACGATCGTCCGGAATCGAACGCGATAATTTATTATCGCCTACAGACAGCTATAATAAAAATAAATGTATTGGTAAATCAGATTTATATTACCTATTTGTGGCCGAGGGGCGCGAAACGAGACGGGCACGAAAAAATAATATTACTCTCAACGGAGGTATATAATTTATCGTATTTTTAATAAAATTATCATCCCGGTACGATCATCAAATTAATCGAAATGACATAACAGCGGAGAATCGTTAAAAACGACAAGACGAGTTCAAAGCTTACAAAGTTGCCTACCTGTTGTAGGCATTGCACAAATAGGTTATAAAATACGAACGAATTTAAAATGAACTGTTCGTATTGAAATTCAACCGAAATTCTATCACTTAAATCCTCTTAGAAAAAAACTCTACACCCGAGTACGGTCTCATTTTGAGCCGCTAAAAGTTTTCAAATGTAGTGGAAAAAAAAAATATATATATATACGTATATTATATTAGACAAAATACAGTGCAATAATAGTCTTTATTTTCGGGGGAAAATCGACGAAAAGGCGAAATACAGAGTTTTCGTTTTGCTTTATCCGCCACTGCATCCGCCAGGTTTCTCAGAAAATGGCTGGCGTTTCGTTTAAACCGCGTGCCCTTCAGAAAACGGGGACTTTTTTTTTTCAACGATCACCGTATGTAATACCACCAGGATAAACGATGAATTCTCGCATGTTCAATTCCGAATTTACTGTCGTTCGTTTCTATACAGTCAGTAAATACGTTTCTGATTATTCGATATAATATTTATATACAATACCTGCTTACAATTCTTTTGCCGGATAATAAAGTTTTAAAATCTAAAAAAAAAAAAAATTACCGTTGTAAAATCAAAAGATCCTTTAAGCTCCTATAAGCTCCGTACATTTAAAAATTCTCTACCTATATATAAGTATAGAATAATGTTGATACGGGTTTATTTCTTTATTTTATTATTTTTTTTTATTTTTGTTATCGACTCGAAAGTCAAATCCGTATAAACTATATACAAAAATAAAACGCGTAAAATATTAATACCACCATTTACAGTATAGAGAAAATAGTAATGCTGTGTAGTGTATACTATATTCTTCTCTATACTTTAATAAAGCCATGCAGATAAAGAAATAATTATCTCATGAGGATTGGAGTCGATCGGAGAACTTTATTGGCATAGGGTTTTCTGATAATGTACGCCATCTGTGCCTTAAAATATTATAAGGCACATGCGGGATAATATTATCCCTGCAGCAATGTTTTGATAATGATAATTTATGTGCTGGTAAGAGGCGATTTCTCTAAAAGTTCGTATGACGAAAGATCAAGGTGCGGGCGATCGTTTTTATTGGTAACGGTTTTGTATAATATTTTCGTTCGATACTGTGCATGATCAGCTAGTATAATTATAATTTTGTAAAACCTTTGTTATGCAATATTATTATATGTTCTCTGTGTAGATATTATTCGGAAATGACGTTAAGCTAAAAAGTAATAAAATAATGTCTTTTCGAATGGGAAAATACAACATTTAAATTATTAAAACTTGCGACAACAATAATTACTGCGGACAATACAAAAATACAAATTCATTTGTCCGTATACATCATGTACAGCGAGTTAATAAAAACTGTTTAATTCAGCTGTTCTTTATATTGTTTGAGTATTTTTTTAAATTTACATAACAAAGTCGATTCGTTAATTTCCCGTTGCTTTTGTTTATATTCTTTGACAAAAAACGAGAAACGCAATCTTATAAAACATTTCTTTTGTCGTATATTTTGCGAAGAATGTATTATCGCCATAAATTTGGTTATGTGGTTTTTTTTTTGGTCTTTGAATAAATGGTCTATTAGAACTGTTGCTCAGATCTATACAATACTATTTCTGTTATAATCGATTTTCTTTTTGATTTTACATAGCCATTTGAAATTGGCTAGTTTTTTTTTAGTTTTTATTTGGTTTTATGACTTAGTGTGGATAAAATTTGTTTCGGCCAAACATTCTCGAAAATTGAATAGAATTTCACTCAGTGGTGAATTTAGCGTCGGGCAAAGTAGTCAGTTGCCTAGGACGGCAAATTTTTAGGGGCGGCAATTTTACGCCAATATTTTATTATGAATACTAGTTGTTTTTTTTTTAGATTTTGTAAGGTAATTTTTAATCTTTAAAACTGAAGGAAATTACCTACCTATAATTTATAGTAATACATTTTCATAATCCAAAAGTTAATTTAATTTTATGCATATTTATCAAATGTTGGTTATTACGTACTACGTGTACAAAAATAAAACTTTTTTCTATCCGAAAGATAAAACTGTTATAATATTTTTCTTCGTGACTGTGAAATAGAGAGCGGCCGAGTAGAGAATAGGTATTATCCATATGTTTATTCTGATTGGACATTCGATTATTTTCAACACAACTTTCAAGGCGGATAGACTTGATATTAGGATATTATCGATGAGTAAACACTATATTTTATAAAAAATATTTGTTTGATTAGTTTATATAATTTATTTTTTGTATAGTAGAAAAATTGATAAATTTAATGGGGCGACAAAATACAATTTGCCTAGGGGTGGCAATTGTGTAAATCCATCTTTGAGTTCACGATAAGTTGTATGATATACGTGGGTATTGATATTGGTAGAGGTATTCGTTAAACAAATTTTAAAAATTGAACGTTTAGAAATTTCGCTAAAAGAAGACTGGCGCGGGTGACTCGCCCGGCATAAACAGATATCTTAAGCATATTAAGAATATTAAGAATACATTAATAGTGGTGGGAACGCTGCAGCGGAGCCGGAAACTCGTTGCTGCAGAAAACAGAGACAGGTGACAGTTTTTGTATTTGGCGGTATAGTCTTGACGAGGACCGACACCGAACAGAAGAAAAATAATGGGTAGTTTCCATTTAGTTTGCGTCTACGTGTTTTGATACATTTTCAAAAGTTTTAATAAGCGTGTGACGTCCTCCGATCGACGATTTTTTTTTTTCCTTTTCCTTAAGCCGATTGTTATGAATTTTATTTGTATAAAACCTATTCACGGATATTTAACCGATTCCGTAGCATTATCATATTATTATTATTACATTAAGTATTCAGTAGGTATCTGTCCTATCGGCGATAAGTGCCTCGATTGGTTCTATTATTATTATAATACGATGTCTCCGGACGGGTCATCAAACCGTCTGTACACGAACGATAGTATAATATTATTATTATTATTATTGTTACAATATTAAAAACTGCCCGGTGTAACAACGGTGTAGGGTTCGACGAATCCCGCGCGAGCGCGCGCGTAGATGATTCGACTAGGTATCAGGTAACCTGTACCGAATACCGCGGACAAAAAAATCTATTTATCTCGGCCGGCCTTGAACATCATCGCGTTTTGTTACCGTGATGATAATAATATTATTTCCATATTCCAACGATAAATTCGATTTCACGGTCGATTTTTGAAACGCCGTCGTTTATTATTATCAACAACTATACCTACCTACCTGTCGGTAGGTATAATATTATGTGCGTATGCAAGAGAACCGCTCGCGCTTTATGTTTTTTAATATTATTGTGATTGCTATTGCTATTATCATTTTTATAATGTCTGACGGGAGACAATAATAATATTATAATATACTAGTATATATTCTGGCGCGTACACCTTTACATTTTCGTATTTTTTTTTTCTATTTTTTTTATTACATATTATTACGAAATCGTGAAAATTATACACATACATATTATTATAATAATGGATAAACACACACACACACACACACGCATTTTTGCGCATACCAAAGATTCGACATTGTGGACAAACTGGTTTTTATTTTTCGGTGCCATCCTCCTAAATTTTGTGGGCTCGTCTTATACGCGTAAACACGATATCGAATAAAACCACAGAAAATAAAAAACAACACACACACATACACATACGATTAACGATGAAGACCGCGAACGGCGTATGACAATAATAATTTACTACATAATAATATAACTACCTATACACTTTATAATATGTTGTACTACAGAAATTACGAAAACTCCAATGACAAAAAAAATAATAATAATGAGCTAACATTGTTGATCGGCGCATCACTGTTGTATTTGGAAACTTGCGAAGGTAGGAGTAGGATCCATAAAGTTATTTAATTTAAATCTATAAGTGACGATAAATCATTGCTAACGAAAAACGATTCCGAACGAAGTTCGTTCAAACACAATTAGTAAGAATTGTAAAATTTACGATTATCATCGAAATTTGATTATAAAACAATTATTAAAAAAAAAAAAAAAAAAAATGACCACTTTTAATGAATTTCATATGAATATATTTAATTGTATAACATTTTTGTTTTGTCAAACAATTATTATAGTGCCTAATACCAATAATAACGTTTTGTAAAGTTTTACCACATCTAGAAAAGATAAATATAAGTTTTCTGTCAAATTTAAAGTCTCTATGAATATTTCAAACTAAATTACAACAACAACAAAAGAGTGGGTGGGCCACTGCTATAGGCGAGGAGTTGGGAATGTAGGATATAGAGGGGAATCGTATATAGTAATTGAAATTGTAGAGGGGATTTATATCTGTACACAACGATAACTTCCAGCGATATTTGTTCAGTTTTTCTTAGAGGCCGTTTTCTAACTTCAACCTTCTAAGCTATATCACACCATGTATGAACGTATAGTGTGTAAATAAAAGGTACCTACTTTATACTCACCGGATTTACCATTTACTTTATCGTATCACACAGTATACATCTGTGTATGTTTATTTGTCTGCAATATTATTTGTACACTGACATACTGTATAACACGCGAAAATAAACACTAAACAAATATTAAAATAAAATGCTAAAAAGAAGAACTATGAACGTTGCAGAATTACGTTTCGAAAAAATGATAAAATATTATACATGGTTTATCTCGGTAAATCACAATTCCTGAGAGTTATTGGTTGTTGCTGTTTTTTTTTTTTTTTTTTTTTTAAATAAAATTAATAATTATAGTAACTAATAGCTGTACCGGTTGTCCATTTGGTCAAATGACGTAAGATTATAACCGTTTAAGCGGTTTTTTTTTTTACGATTTATATTCCGTTTACTATTCGAATGTTGGGAATACAACTTTCAAAAAAAAAAAAAAAAAAAAATACAATACTCATTATCCGTAAAATAATAAAAATCAATAAACGAGACAAAGTTTCCGCTATATTTCCAGTTTCCGTAGACCGGCAATAAATTTGACTACGATGATAAAATATATAAATTCCGATATAAAAAAACGACGGTATACAGTCGTTTTTTGTATAGTTAGAATAATTGTTTTTTAATTTTTTTTCGTTGACATCATCGTGAAAGGCAACAAAGAGACTGCAAGTCGGAATGTCTATTTCACTTTGGAATTTGAACTTTTCTCAAGTTTCAATACTACCGTCCACCAGTAATAAATATCTTTAGAAATTCCTATGTAAAATAATTACAAACCCAATAAATTAATTGGTCGTACTCATACAATTTTTTATTGCCATCACAGTCATTCGCTTTCTTTCATTCTGTTAGCACTTTCGAGCCATTGTCCCGCGTAAGTTTGGACTTTTGGCCAATGTAATAATCAATATCAATCTTTAACACAATCCTATGATTGTAATCGACTGTTTAAAAAAAAGGGTGATTCTGTTGATAAGTGTGCCACTGTTCTAGAAGGAAAGTTGAAAGGAAGGATATATAGAATAGTAATTTAATTTTCATCTGCACGTAACGATAAACCATAGAGAAAAAGGATTCTGAGCAGTGTGTGATTATTAGTCATGTTGTTTCGTAGTTAGCACGGTAACTCAGAAATCGACAAAAATCGTACAACAGTCAGTTTTTCCAATTTATCCGGAAAGCTTCGAAGAAAATAAAAAAAAAAAAATTGCCATAATATTCCTATAGTTTTGTATTAGTACCTATATAAGTTTTGGATTAACGAAAGACATCTGGTTATAAAAACATTGTTTACAGGCACAAAAAAACAAAATTTCCGCGACGAAAAACAACAAAAATTATGTTACAATGTGCGTTACACGGCCAAAAATGTATTAATTTTATGATATTTTATACGTACGCGTATGCTTCGGAATTATCGCGATTGCTCATGTATACGATCACTTACGTAATTGAATCCTTGTATGATGTTATATTATTATATTATTATATCGTGTATCCTTGTCAGAAAATAAATATTTAAAAAAAAAAAAAAATCTCGTTTTTATTTAATTAGCATAAGTATACGTAGATAGAAGTTCTATTTGAAAAATTATACATCTTGGCATCCGACAAAATCTATTGGTAATAAATAGATATTTATGCACTCTCGCGGTACGCACCCGCGGGGCGCATAGCGGCGTACGCCGGGCGTATGAACAAAGTGTCGTCGGAAGACCTTCGATTATCACGTGGATTTTTCAAAATGTATTACAGACACGGGGGTTTTATAACGACTGCCGCTGCTGCAGTGAGCCGGCGACGTGACGCAATTGTGCATAGTAGCAACGAAAGCTGTTAATAACGATGTTATTATTATAATATTTATGCTCTTTAAATAAATTAAATATTGCCGTAACTATTATACCCAGCCGTTGCACGTTAAAACATGTTAATCCGTTTTTATTGTCGTTCAGATGTTCAATAATAACATGATAATATTTGTAGAACCCGCGTGAAAGTCGTAATACAATACGTACGTGTACGTATCAGGCGGGTACCGCGGACTCGGTATACGAACAAGTTAAAATATTCGACTATAGCTATTGTAGCTCGATACCGTAGACAAAAAGTAAACACAAACGAATCGGAAAAAAAGAGCTGATCCTACTGCCGCTGTTGTAGACGGCATGTTGCAAAGGTTGTCGAGATATATAATTTACGTCCGTACGGAACAGCGAATATTAATACGATTCTGAGCAGAGTTCGGTAATACGTGCATTGAAATGTGCCGTGATTTCTACGATTTTCGTCAAAATCGTTATTATTACATTTATTATTGTTGAAAAAAAAAAAAAACTACTACTGCTAGATAACACTTGACTATTTTTTTCTCCGATCACTAAGTACGACATATGATAAACCTCGTGTTAAATTGCAAAGCGATTTTGTTCGCTCATAACAATTTTATTCACATAAAATCAAATGGAAACTTAAAAAAAAAAAAACTCGAGAATGTGAAACGTCTATAAATAGTTCGAAAATCGCCAGAATTTTTATATAGAAAAATCGATCATAAAAAGTTCTAGGAAAATTTCAGAACTCTACGATTGGTAGAGACTTAAATATAAAAAATATTAAAACCGTTCATTTATATTTTTTACGGGGTTTCAAAATGATCAAAAAACTGTAAAAAAATAATTAATGACTTCTCAAGTAAACCAATTAGATACAATTCGGTTTATGTAAAGATGCTCGACACTTGCAAACCAGAACAAGATTTCTAGTATAAAAGTTGATTTCAAATTCATAAAGGTAGGATTTATATAATAAGGAGGATTTAATTTATATCCTTATATCTGATAAATCTAAATCTAAGTCTAAATGATAAAAACCATTATTTGCGAAAAACAAATGTGCACGAAGTTCGGTTAAACATGTTTTGATAATCCTTAAATTGTAACTATTGTAGGTACTAAAATATAATCTGCAGAAATACGATTGAGAACGGTCATTATTGTCGATACCTTTTTTTGACTCTTTTTGAGTTTTGACTATTACGATTGAGAACGTTCGGTTTTTATAATTCCACACAACGTTGCTAAATGTTCTGTAGTTATCTGAAAACCTAACCATATAGTAATCAAAATTATAATATACACTTCAACTTATATTTCTTGTATCGTAATCGAGTATAATGATTATGTATTATTATTTGAGATAGGCAGCATATTACTGAACCCATCAATAACTATACGATAATTTACATAAATGCAATGATAACAAATATTGTTAGCAACGGATAATAAAAATATACACATTACTAAGTACGCGGTTTCCCGTATTATGCGTTGCATGTGCGAAATATTTTATGTTTATACTTAAATAAAATGTAAAATAACCATGACCAAGACGTAAGATCTATATCCTCTGAACGTTGTGGAAATTTAATTGTTTTAAAATCCCACAAATACCGTTTTGTTAGACGGGGGAAAGACAGTATTGAGAAGTGGACACACACCAACAATAAATGCACTGTGAGTTTATTAATAGAAGGTGAAAATCAAGCTGTTAAAGGAGTTTTAGACGAGCACGGTCATTTTACGATATCCACTTCAAAAATTGAACGTCAAGTGTTATGGGAAAATTATAAGAGAAAAGTTTTGAAATCAGTTTAGCATGGACCATTAAAAACGATTCGTACGGAATTCTTGAATGACATTAACACTTCGGTGAAAGACAAAGATTTAAAATCTGTTCGAAAAGCAATTTATTGAGGGAAAAAGAAATATATTCTACTTTACCCAAGACCCTTATTGAGGCTGTTACTAAATTCCGAAGTATGAAAATAATGTTTTTAAATATAAAGGTCAACAATTTATTTATGTACACGACGAATAAAATTTAATTTGCGTTACGAATAAAGATAATCTACATTTTATGGTCAATTGCACAACTTTTTTGGCCGACGGAACTTTTGATTTTTTACCAAATAACTTTTTACACATGTATACCATACATTGTTACCAAAATGGATACTAAATTCCACTGGTTTTGTTTTTCTAAAACTTATATTTACATGTGGAAATATTTAAAGGATTTGTACTTGACAACTACGTCTAAATATTCAGAAATTAAATATTTACGTTTAGATTTTGAAATAAGCGCACATAAAACTGTACGTGAAACATTTCCCGGTGTTACGATATTTGGTTACCGTTTTCAAGCTTGGTGGTGTAATGTAAGATACTATTAAATAAATAAATAAATGTTTTGTTTTTTTTTTGAAAATAATTTGTTTTTAGATCAATGAAGACAACATTTTAAAACTATTTACAAAGACGAGAATAGTGAATTTGTTAAATGTAGGTTGAAAATATTTTTCGAATTCCTATTTTTGTCCATTCAAAAGTAGAAGAAGGTTTTATACAGTTAATGGCGTTATATCTAAATGAAATACATAGCCATAGATTAAAATTTGACTCATTTGTGATATCAATTTTGCATAAGTTTTTCATAATTTATCTATTAATTTTGACTTAAGTATAGTTCAGTAACGCTACATTTGATTTCATTCTCAATAGTACTGTTGTTTTTTTTTTTTTTTTTTTTTTTGGGTCACCTGCTATTTGATCTTTCCATTTCGAGCGTTCTCAATCGTACGCTAAACAAGGTCGAACGGTCTCAATCGTATTGTAACCAAACCAGACAATATTGTCTGTTCTTTTTTTTTTTTTTTATACAATTTTTCAATATTTTTATCGAGTCAAAAGAAAATTGTATTCACATAAATCAGAAAATAATAAGCCGATTCCTTATGATAGGTGTAATATAGGCAAATAAAACATTAAGATAAACAGTCTACTGATGCGATTTATTGTTGAGTGTTGAGTGTTAAGTATTTAAAAATATATATATTTTAATAATATAGGCAGGATATGTTTGTCATGTGATATTTTTTCGGCGACATTATTTCTTTGCGATATACTTTTTTCGCGCGTTATTTTACCGACGATACCTACGCCAAGTAAGATGTACGCCGATAGTTCATACAGATTTGAATTAAAATATTTATAAAATAATTTTTTGATTACGGATTTTCGATATTTTCATTGTATCATCAATACAACTTTGTAATCAATTTTCGAGAATATTTGAGAAGTTATAGACATATATAATCCACATAAAATTAAAGAAAAACATAAATATTCAAAATGGCTTTAAAAATAGCTTAGCATCGTCAGAATATTTTGATTATCGTACCAAGTTTAAAAACGTCGAATATAAAATATATAAATTGCCGGTGAAAATTGTAGGCCTATAGGATACTAAGATGATTTATCGTCGAATTATATATAAAAAAAAAAAACAAAAAAATAAAACAAAAACAGAAACGAAATCAGCAGAAACAGTCATGATGTTAATATTTTCGTTACCTCGAGGGTTTTTACTAAATTTAAAAAAAGGACAAGGAAAATCGAAAAATTAACTCTCCCGTTACCAGAAACCGTTCCTAATGTAGACTGTTGGTGCAAGATTTCTGGGTTGAATAGTTATGATTTCAGACAGTAAAACAACGAATAAGTATATTTCTCGCTTCGTTCTGAATCGAATAAATAAAATTCCACGTGATGTCACCCGCACAGTAATGTCCGGTCTCGATGTTTAAACGTCTAAAAAAAAATATCAATCGCGTTTGAACGGCATCGTTACACCGCGTCGAAATATACTTTCACCCGATAAATTTGAATACTTACTATGATAGTACAACGTACATAGCTCCGAATAGGTATGCCGTTCGATTAAACTATTCTAAATTTTCCTAAGTGTAGTATTTAAACAATAACAATAACAAGCGAGTGTTCAAAGAAAAAATAGTTACGAAAACAGGAAAGCAAAACGACGACGTTCAAACGCGTGATTTATTTGCAAATGCGATTTCGTGTGTCGTGCTACAATATAATAATTCAACCGTTTCATAGTTTACTTTCCGTTACAATAATACGCCGATGACCGAATAGTAATTATAATAATGAAACACGTTGCGCAATCCAAATTTTTAATTTTTCGATTTGACGGACGAATTTGACAGATAATGTTATAGTGCGGTGTTCGTGTTACTTCGTGATTTTAGATCCTGAGCTAAGCGAAAAATGAATTTGATTAATACTATGATGTGTGCTTATTTTAATTGGATTCTTTTTTTTTTTTTTCTTTTTGTTAACTAGTTTTTGATCGGAAATATTGTTCCGATCATCAACACCCCAGGGCGCAGAGGCGGTAGCGTATTTTGCCTATAGTTGGTACGTTGAGATGTAATTATATTTGATTTTCTTTGTAGCTTTCAGAACGACACGGAAACATATTGTAATTGCATTTAATCGAAGACCTAAGCCGAAAAATACAATTTTCAGCATTTTTTTTAACTCAATTAACTCAGCTATTTAAACACAACGAGTTTCATTCGGTTATACTCGTAAGTGAATAGATTTTTTTGTCCTCCGAAATATTTTCGAATATTGTATGCAAGGTTTATATTTTGTATTTAGTACTTAGTAGAAAAAAAAAGTTCAAGCGTATAATTTCATAATGCATATTTTTATAAGCGTTCGATGTTCGATGAAGAAAACGTTAAGAACACAGACAATTTAATTGGTATAGTTACGAAATAAAATAATTTTCGATTTTAATTTATCAAAAAACGTTTAACTGAACTCCGCTCAGAATCGTTTTTAATTTAAAACAATTTATCGTTATATACAGATAAAAACCAAACCGTCCTGCATATCTATTACTTGCAAAAACTTTCCTCCTATAACAATTTACTAAAATTTATCGTAAAATTGATATTGTTCTTTTACTTATGCTAAATAAACGAATTAAACAAATATTTTCTACTATAAAAATTATACATTGTGTATTTATATTGTGTAATAGATACCTATAGATTCCTATTAAAATTAGGATGTAGGTATAGTTATTTAATTATAATTATTAATGGTATTTTAATCTGGTTAGGAGGTCATTATCATGTTCTTAATTACATATTACGAAAGGGGGATTCATAGTTCTGGATGATGAACTCGACTTAACTCATAATAACAAGACATAATACATAAATAATAAAACAAATGTCAACATTCCCCCCCTACCATTATTCAAAATTCCCGACCACGCCCCTGCCGTCATGTATGTCGGGCAGACAACTAGTGATTAAATTAAGTATCCTATATTATTACGGCGAACGAAAAATCAAAATTATCGACAAACTAAATCCGATACGGCGGCGGTGCGACGACGGTCATGATATTGTTATTATTATTATTGCAGTGTACTCGCGAAAGCGTAGGTATATGGAATTTAGAAACCGACTGTTAACCTGGCGCTATAAGAGGCTATAAACTACAATAACAATAATAGAAAATGATTAACGATACTGCTATACAGGACTGTTGGGACTCGTGTTTGTCGTAAAGGTTCGCAAGATTAGTCCAATAAATTCGTTTCTCTGGTCGATCATAACGGTCAGTAAGAACGAGAGAGAAAGAAAAACCCGCACAGAGAAAAATATGCGCGCGTTTTCTTCCACAGCCTATTGTCTGGCCGATAAAAATACGGTTGTTGGAAGACGATGGCCAGGTCTTGGGTGGGTATATCGCATTATCGCCATAATAATATTATACAGTGTGTATGCAAACCGACGAGACGAGACAATGAATATCACATATTTGTAAAGCGTGTGTTACAGACGTTCGAGTTTTTTACGTTTTATTCTTGTTTTATACAGCCTCTTTATTTCCCCCACGTCCATCGTCATGCGAATTCGCCAGCGGCCGACGGTGGACATGCGCTCCCCGAGAAACCGTAGAACAACAACGAGTACGATATACGAGAGGAGGAGGAGGAGGAGGAGGAAGTTTTTACCGCAGCAGGAGAAATTAAAATGAAAAAAGGCGCTGATACGAAACGACCACCGACGTCGTTATTACGATATTTTCTCGAATCGGTTTTATCGCGACCCGGGATTCTGTATTAGTTTTCAATTTTTAACCAGAGTCCCAGCTAAGTTGTGATTGCGACTGCTTATCTGCGATACAAGATGATTCAGGCCTGGATCAAAAAGGTGGGCGGCCGAAAGGCTGTAGGCCAAGGCTCTCGGCAAAACGTCATTAAAAACTTCTTTATAAAACAATCAAGTACGGGTTTACCACGTTTATTTAACGCCTCTGATTAGAGGTCACACGTGGTTACAGTGGTCCACCGTGTTACTGTTCTGTACTGGCGTCTTAATAGAGCGAACACAACGGTTATTATTTGTAAACCGTGATTATTTTTATTTGTTTAAGCATTTCAACAAAAACGGGCTACCAATTTCATTAATCCGGTTCCATCTTGGCCGTGGACGCAATAATATTATTTTATACTATACTTCAAGAATGGTATTCGGATATTACGACCGCTGTAATAAAACGCGCGTATTGTATTGTACGAAAATCGAAAGTCGACAACGTTTTTAAACGTTTCGGGGAACAAAAAACGTATAATGGACGACGATTTGGTAATAGTTTGTGAAAATCTGGCGGTCCAAAAGTTATACGACGTTCTAATATATTACCGTCATAGTGACAATAACGTAGGCGGTCGCTCTGTATAATAAATATCGTGCTCTCCGCATTTGTTTCTTTTTTTTTACCCAGGTACCGTACGTTTATATTATATTGTGCAATATAATAATTATATGTTATAAACCTATACACGAACCGGATATCGCGACAATATTTAGGTCCTCCTCCAAATTTGATAGGTTTGTATACCTATATACACTTGTCATCCGATAGCGTTAATGATCTGTCATCATCCGATAGCATTGACGATCCGTCGTCATCGCAGCGATCGATCGTTAGAAAAAATAATTGCAAAATTGCAAAATAGAGATACTATAGGTCGTAGAGATGTGGGATTGATGTTTAGTAAATTTTTCGATAAAATTCGATAATAATTTTTATCAGAAATAAAATTAACATAATATAATAAAATAATCATAGTAAATATACGAGAATAAAAAATGAAAAATATGAAATATGAATCAATATTAATCATTATGAAGTATTATTTGTTGTTGTTTTTGTTTTTTAATAAAACAACTTGATTAATTTCTAGTCTTTGAAAAAAAAAATTGCTTAATAAACAACAAAATACTGTTTGTAGAATACTAATAACAGTAAGAAAGTTTTTAATTTTAATGTATAAGGTTAGGATCATATTGCAAGTACACAAGGTTAACAGAAATAAAATATCAATATTACTTGAATCTGTTTCATATAAAATTATGGTGACAAACGTCAATGTCCATAAAATCTAATTAATACAGTATGTATAAATTAAAAAGTGCTTAAATAAGGCTTGTAGAACTTTATAAAAAGAGGGGGTCACTCGACTTTAAAAACTATTAAAATCTCATTGGTTGATTTGTTGATCTTACACTTTTATAGTACTATAGGTACTACTTATACACGAATATGAAAAGAAAAAAAATGCATAAATTAATATTTATTATCAATATAATATAATGCCTATTACGTTCATCAGTAATGAACTTGAAAACTGACTCAATGAGCTAAAACATTTTTTTTTTGTATACTTATTGCACCTATTTAAATAAAAAAAAAAGTAGAATTTAAAGAGATTACTAAAATTCATTGCATTTTACGAAAAATGGAGAAAAATCCAATTTTAAAAATATTAAAATACGAAGTCAGATTATTTATTTAATTTGTTTTTTGTTACCCATTCGGCTACGTGCGACTCTTAATTATATATAAACCATAGTAAAAATAATAATAATAAATAGACGGATTTTGACGGTTTTATAGCCGTAAACTGCCGTAAATTCAGAATATCTTGGATGAGAATCAGAGTAGCAATATTTCTGGTAGAAAAAGTTGATAATAGTCTCGAAAATAAAAAAACTCATCATCTCGAAATCTAAAACGGTATTAACCACCACTACAGAGGGTAAATATTTAAGCCGATTAAATAATTTTAAACCGAGTTTACAATTCGTTATATTATTAATGCCATTCAAATAACGTTTTAATAAAGTTTCAAGGGGGTGGGAAGGGGAAAACGATTAGTATTGGCGATTTAGCGACACTGCACGCAGTACGATATTCTGATGTTGAACGTGAAAGTTCAATTGCTGAGCGACTTACCTGTTATTACAGGTCGGATACGTTTGACCGCAAAAACGTACCTACGTAGTTATGTAATTATAGCGTACAATTAAAATTATTATTATACATTTAAAAAATTAAAAAGAAAAATCGTAAAAATATGAAAACCAAAATGCTCTTTTTGTTAAAAAAAAAAAATCAAAATTTCATTTGACTTCGGTAAATAGTATTATTCGTTTTTTGAAGTATTTTTTTTTTTTTGTTATAGGTACCTATAAAATGTATTAATGGGAGATAATTAATTTTGTTGTTGGTTTTAGCGGTGTAATAAAAAAAAAAATAGGTCACCGTTCGAATTATCCCAAGAAATATTGCGTTCGGTGAAAAACCGAATAATAATATATTAATATACTGAATAGTTATATAAATTTGAAGTTTATAACGATGATACCACAGCATTATCGAGATGTAATAATAATTTCATTTAAACTTCCAACTAAGAAGTAAAAAAAGCTGATATTGCTGAAGAGTGTGCCATTATTTTGTTGGTAAGATAGGATACATAGAGTGATATCTGTATTCTGCAATAAATTATTGTTAATGAGACGCGATTTTAAGTGGGAATCAGTTAAGCATGTTTTGAAATTCTGTGATTTTTACAATTTCCATCAAACATTGAACTTTAAAAGCTTTAAAAAACTACACTTTTTTGATGATTAAGTAAAAAATATTATGATTAATATCGTGTTTAATTTTAAAGCGTTTCTGCTCGGCTAAACGATTTCGTCGATATAAAACCAAAAAGTCACATACCTACATATGTATTATTATAATATATATAAATAAATGTGAAATTAAAATTTTTGTCAGTCACGTATGTTCTCTGAAGCTACTTGACAAATTTTTCCGCGGGTTTGTACAAAATGATCGGCATTGTCTGAAGAAGGTTTTAAACTATTGAAATCCTTGATCTGACCAGTAGAAGTAGTAAACCTGATTTATAAGTACTTTTCATTGCTTATAAGCAACCATATGATTAATTCAAGAAAAGGTATTTTTAAACATTTAAGGCCTTAAGGGCTATAACGGTTAACTTCATTAATATTTACGGGGATTAAAACAGGGATTTAGCAGGTTAAGTCCCAACGACGATTAGACCATCGCTGGGCAGCTAAATAAAAACTAAAAACTAAAAATTTAAACTATACCAGCAAGAGAAACTTGCTACGCATCCTGAGCTTGGATTAAAATGGGAAGGAAAACGACGATTATAATTTTTTTTTTATTTGCTTATAGTAACCTTACCTAACACAAAGCATTTATTTCACGGGCAAAGCCAAGCAGGATGGCTAGTTATATACATAACTCAACAATTTCCAAAATATGTTACTGCGTCTATAAAAGCTTAATATAATCATTCTGTACAAAATTCAAGTCTCAACTGTCATGTTTAATTGAATTACAACAAACAACACAATCGTAACATTGGAATTATTGTTGTTGTAAATTATACCTTTTTTCCCTATATTTTTTCTCAATTATTAAGAAAATTGCAAGGAAAATCATAAAATTGTCTCCTTAACGCACCAAATTAATCAGACATTTTACAAGAAAGTTCCTGTATGTTTTTCGATTGGAGGAAGATTTCTCGTAGAAAATATATTTACAGACATAAAAAAAAAAGAAAAAAGAAACGTTTATCATAATAACACATGCTACACTTAATATATAAAAAAAAAAAACCACTAACTGAAATAGTTTGCACGATAGGTGGAGGTCAGAGATGAGAATTTTAGAAGGTTTAATGAGAAATTTCATGAATATTTATACGCGACGATTAATCATTGCTAACGAAAAACGATCCTAAGCGGAGTTTGGTTATACATGTTTTGACAGGCCGTAATATTTTACCAAGAATCATCTACCGAAAACCAAAATCAAATAACATACGCACGAACCAGATTAAAAATTTCAATAAAAAAGGTCTCTTGTCTTTTTTTCAAAAATATAAATAGCACACATCATAGTCACAACAGATCCCTCGCTCTGCTCCGAATTTAAAATAATTGTTATAAAAACGATACATTTTTTATCCGAAAATAACATCGAAGAGTACCTATATACTTTGAAAATACTATACATAGATATTAATAATCGTTGTAATTCTAAAAGGTACCGAATTTATAATTCGACTCTAGTGTAACGTTTAATGTATGACTAAGTTGACCTTTTTACTATGTATACTATGTATATGTATATTATTGTATACATTATAATATACGTTTGAAAATAACTCGAGTTTTAGCATCGTAATGCGATTTATATAATAGTGTAAGCGTTATTTTAACGAGACACTGAATATAAATTATTTTCTGTGCTAGATCCGCGATGAGCAAAAATATCGCGTATGGAAATATATTTTTAATGGCGTATATATACGCGCGACACCTATAATGCACACGTGCGGACGGTACTCGAATACTTTCAAAATAAATTGTACAAGGACTAAAAGTAAAAAGGGGAAAAAAATATGCGTTTTAATTAATATTTGTTTTCGAACAAGATAACAAGATAATGGTCAGGTAAAAACGATAATTGTTTTGGTTTATTCGCGAGAAAAAACGAAAACATTTTGTATTCAACATTTTTTTTCTTTGGTCATGTAGGCGTTTTTATAATAATATTCAAAATAATATTCAATGACCCGTCGAATGAGAATATACATTAATATATTAGATAGTAATGTATTATTAATGATAATAGATATTCAAATGCGAAATTTCGTAATCGCTCGTGGTCTGAACGTCATCTGATTTTCAGAATATTACTTTTTTTTTTAAATATTTATGTACGAGGAGTCGACATAATTTAACAATATAGCTTGACAACTTTCATTTAGATTGTGGTTTTTCGTAGACGTTTTCCTAAAATATTCAGCGGTAAATGAACATTTCGTTTTCAGATTCTGAGTATGTTTAGCCAAAAAAGCGATTAATTTTTCTAAGAGGGTTTAATGTAGTATTTTTTTTTGATAAGTGTTTTAAAATCAAATTTCGACGAAAGTCGTAAATATTACGGCCTTTTAAAACTCGTATAACCGAACTTCGCTCCGAAACGTTTTTCGTTAATCGTGGTTCATCGTTGGTTATATGTATAAATTAAATAACTTCGTGTATCCCGCCTTCCCGGCTATATTCACCTATCCACCCATTGTTGCGAAGTACGTCCGTCTTTTTTTCCCGACCAAATTGCCATCGCTATATCCAACGATTTAGCGTTCTCGGTCGTAACACAACTTTAATGATATACACACACACACATATATATATATATACGTGTATGTTTAGTCATATATTTTGGCATTCTACAAAATATCGTAATAATGTTCGCGAGTCGCTGTAGTAGATTTCCGGACGGTGGTAACGTATTTTATTCGGATATCTACGCAAAACACGTTTGTAATAATATATAATATGATGTAATGTATATAAAATACGTAATAGGCATTCCCACATTAATTTTAAAACCATTTGAATATAATTATTTAATTATAATGCGTTGACTTTTTTTTTTTTTTTTGTCTGTCTATTATAATATTATATTTTATACGTGTATACCGAACGGTCATAATATGTTATTAGGTATAGTATACTAGTCGTTCGTAAATTCGTATAATACGGATATAATATTATAAAAACTATAAAAAAAAAAAAAAAAAACCGCGTATAATATTATATTAATCTCGATTTCATCATTGGCGAAGTCCCGGGCCCTCGCACTCCGACGACGACGGCTGACTAACGATGTCGATAGTTAATTGACTATAATAATTATTATACTGTAGTACACTCACAAAAAAAAAAAAAAAAAAATACCAAAAACATCGTTTTACAATATGCATTTTTATCAACTATGTTTCTACGCTAGTTCCGTGCCCCGACTGAATGTTTTTAGTCATCGGCAAACTATTATATATAACTACACGCCCGGCGTGCATAATACCGCTGCGAGTCAGATTTTCGTGAACGTATCACGAATTTTTTCACGTCAAATAAAATATTATGGTATAAAATCGTTTTTATCGAAACAGGTTTTAATCTTACCACGTACGTATATATCCGTACGGGCTGAGGCAAATGTTCGAATGTTGATTTATACAACATTTTATGATTTATAACATTGATCCCGGTTATTTTATGCACGTATGTACATATGATATATAATATATTATAAATGCCTATTAAAATAAATAAATTTTTAAAAAAAAAAAAAAAAAATCCAATATAAAAAGCATAAAAGTATAATATATAATAAGAGCATAATATATTATTAGTACAGGGAGACGAAAACAGTCAGCATGCTTTTATAGCTCCATAGGTCCATAGATATTAGATCGTTTTAAATAGCTCGGTACGATAACGAGCGGAAAAAAACGATGTAGCAAAAGTGGTTGCCACGAGAACTCAGCCGGCAAATAAGTTATCAAATCCAAGATTCCTGTAGGAAGAAAAGAAAAAGAAAAATCAGTGAAACGATACAACTACGACATACAACTAGTAAATATTCAACTGATCTGAAACGTGGCCACTGAGAAAAACAGACGAAAAAAAATGGTCGTTACTTGAAAAAAAATTGTTTCAAAGATATTTGGACCGGTAATAAAGGATAACGTGACCGGAGAATGAAGATCAAGGAAAATTAGAGCCCTACTAAATAATAATAAAGAGTTGATAACGTTCGGAGTAAAGATGTTGATTTTACCGGTTAATTTTACATAAAATTTACTCTGACTCTAGATTTTTTTTTTATGGAAAGTCTGTCATCTATATACAAAATCAACCCGACGAAATCACTAACATATTTTTGAATTTTGTTTTTTCAAACTATAATGTTTGTTTGTATTCTTAATAACTTTTGCGCAATTGGATAATTTTTCATGTTGACAGTGTTATTAAGTCAAATATTGAATTATATCAACATACCATTAATCAAATATGATTGCATTTAGAATTATAATTGAAGTGAGAGGTTATTTGATTTTTAATCGGTAAAGAAATTTTACCGGGTTAAAAAACGTCAGTTAATTTACTGAGCCCATATTTCTAGTTTGGAGAAAAGAATATTTTAGAGATCATCAGAAAACGGACAAACATGACCGTGGTTAATAAATAATAATAATTGCCAACGGTGTCCCCGTGGTCATAGCGCCCAGTGCGTAGGCACCTCACGTCCCCCTCTGTGCCTAGGGGGTGCGAGAGGTACTCCTAAAAATAATAGGTGTGTTTTTATTTGATTTCGTTTTCCGTCTTAAAATAATATTTCAATTAATTATGCTGTTTTATTATCTATTTTGATACAAAAAAAAAAAACAATAATAAATTCTCGGTGTTTTTTTAAAATTCCTCGTTACTTGGAAATAAAACAAATAAAACTTTACCGACTCAAAAATATCAAATTCAATTTTAAATAAATGTAAATATAGTCCCGTGTCGATATCACGAGTATCTATTGTTCTTCCCACGTAAATTCGTACGCCTGATAAGGAAAATAGAACAAAAACTTAAATATTCAAAAAATTCGACTAACGCTTTTTTCTCGTTTCGCCTGCAGCCCATGTCGGAATTTAATCATAAATACTGCTCGATTGGATATGAAAACACACGTCAAGTATAGGTCAGTGAGCAACCTAGTTTCACTTCTTCCGTGGATTTTTATTTTTTTCTTATCACGACCGTGGAAAAACATCTGCATTATCATCATTTTCGAGAGAATCTCGTATATAAGTTTTGCATAAATTAAATACCATTATATTATAATCACACAAATCGATACCGTATACGCAAAAATATGTAGTTTTTTTTCAAACATTTTCAACATGCCTGTACTTACTTACCAGTGGCGTGCCGTCAGGGAAAGCTAGGCACATTTTCGGCCAAAAAACGAAGAAATAAAAGGTTTAACATTGATTTTGTTAAATGAAAATAATGCGACTTATTCATTTATTTACGGAAAAATAAAATTCCATATACAAAGAAATGTATGTAACATAATATAACAGTTGAATTCGCTTAGATAAAAATAATAAATGTAGGTGTACGCATAAAACATTTTGTATAAAGAGCAAAAATACGCAACATTTGACAGATAATTTATATATACAAATAAAGAATAATTGATGAAAATAATGCAAGATTGATAAAAAAAAAAAAAAAAAATAATGATATTATAAAATTAAATCTAGTGTAATATTAGAATATTTATTAAAATCACTACTATTTATTAATTATTATACGAGTATTCAATTTGAAACAATTCAACAGGGGTTCTCCGAAAGAAATTAAATTAATTTTTGTTTCCGTATAGGCAATTTCTTTACAGAAGCGCTCGTATTTTAGATTGCCCGCTCGTATCGTTACTGCAGGAATGACCGGTTGTGGTAGAAAGGGATAATATCCAGTTGAGCGCGTTTCAATGACTTTGAGAACGCAGGTAATTCCAATATTCCGCCGTTGCATATTGGATTATTGTCTTTACCGGTACGCTTTGATTATACGAGTACTACACGGATAAATTAGCTGTTGAACGATATAATATAATTATGAAAAAAAAAAAAAAGACTGACGGTACGGTTTCCCTGCAGCGTCTGGACGTGGCGTTTACCCTGTTTTCTACGTAGCGTCAGACGCCGTAGATCTTATTGTTTTATCCCGGTCTTTCAGTTTAATTTTACGAAATTAAATCATAACCACTGCAACCGTTGTCCTTTTTGCACGCAGTTTCCACGTACAAGTTCTGATTTTCAAATTTTTCAAAACGAATCAAAATTTAACTTTGAACAGTATCCAATACACACTTGGATCTCCCTACTTCGAATACATTTTTCAAATATCAATTAATTTCAAATATATGATAATGTCCTTAAACAATTTTCTTTGCGCATTTTATGGGTACTATCGAAAACGACTTTGTTACTCTCTGCCGGTGCGACCAAAGCTTCGTCCTCTGTTGAGGAAAACGAAAATTTGTGATATGTCGATACGTTGACGCTGGGCGTCTGGACGCAACACTGGCCCGGACCGGTACTGACGCCAGACGCCGCGTCGAACGCGAGCAGGGAAACCAGTCATACCCGAAATACATAATCTAGGGTCTCGGCGTTTAGAAGCCACGTCTGGACGCTGCAGGGAAACCGTACCCATCATGAATTTTATTTATAAAAAAACATTTTAAATCGTAATTTTTCTTTGTAAAATAGGATTTTTTCAAGATTTAATTTAAAGTTTTATTTTACCGCTTACCCAACATAAAATATCACGGCACGCCACTGGTACCGACGTACTTTTTTCTTCTCGTAGGTATTTCGGGATAAGAACGCACGCGATAAACGCTGCGCAATATCGTCGTCATATAATTAAAATTTTATCTCACACACACAATTTTCGGAAAGGCACTCGCGTAGTCTCACGTCCTCGTATAACAACGCTGGACGTTCAAATTTCGCAACACGTATTTCGGCGGTGCACGCGGTGGGTACCTGCAATAGTAACACGACCGTGAAACGTCCGACACGATGACGAGTCGGGAGCGTCATCGTCGTGACTACGTCCGGAAGAATAGATTTAGAAATTAGAATTTAATTTAAATTTATCACCCTCCCTGTAGGTCACATTTGTCACACGGGGCACCCAGACGGGTACCCATTTGGTCTTAATAATAATTCGCGGACTCGGGTAATCGTACATTGTGATCACGACCGTCGCACCGTCGTCTTCGCCGTAGTTGCGGGCAATCCGGAATTTAATAGAGCGGAAAACGTCAAAAATAAATCATCGTTTACGTTACGTAATAAAATAGATATTGTAACACCGCATAGACGGTCTTTTGTGCGTACGGTGTTTTGATGAGACGATTTTTTCACCGACAAATAATAATATCATGTTGTATAGACGTGTACGACGTATAATACACGTGACTATATCTTTATAATAATAATAATAATAATAATAATATATTCGTCGAACGGTAATTTTTTAAATTTATTTATTTTTTTTTTTTTATCACGACTTATAATTTATATAAAATACTCGTATTATTATATTATCGTTATTATTACTGTTATTTCATATTCTAAAATCGTATGTTACGTCGCCGCCGCCGCCGCCGCCACCGTGACAATAAAGATCCGTTTGTGCGATATTATAAGGCATGTGTACTATACACATTAGGTACTGTGTAATTTTTAATAAAACATATTAAAATCATATTGTTGTCGTCGTCGAGGATTCTTTTTTCCCGTTATACAAACTATTATACCAATCGTGTTATAATATATTGTGTTTTTAGAGACTGAACTCTAAAATTAAAATCGTTCACGTTATATTATATTTTTAGTACTTATAGTACCCACTTATCTATATACTGAAATGGATTTCTAGAAAGTAAAAATTACGCGTTGTATGTACCATATACCGCGTACGAGTGTATTATAAATATTACGAGACCGAAACGTAATAAATAACAGGGAAATACAGTTGTGCGTATTGTTATATTAAGTAAAACGCAACATCGAAATCAATGCATTCTTAACAATGTCGGTAGTCTCGTTTTGCTGGTCTTCAGTCTTCCGACCATTCGTCGGCTGCATTTCCCCACGTGTTTTTCTGCGTGAAAACTCAAACCCTCCGAATTCAATCTTCAACGGTACATAACTTTTCATCACCCGTGTTTTCAAGAGGATCGGTAACCCATTTTCCTTCTCGGACAGTAGTTAAGGGGAAAAATTTCGTCTTTAAGGTTGTATTTAAAATGTGAAATAAAAAATCAAAATTTACTAAATTGGAGAAAATTTGGAAACCTGCAGTATATACCATATGCATTCCATATGTATTCTTGATCTTCTGCTTCAAATTTCACTATTTTCGTAATCTACAATGGTTTTTGAACAAATTATTCGGATCTAAATATTATTACTAAAATAATATTACTTACTATTATTCTGTATGTGTGGGTGCCTATTGGGGAAGGACAAGAGAGGGTCCATTACCTCCCTTATAGAAAACAATAAAATATCCAAAAAAAAAATTATGTATGCTTTGAATCTATCAAAATAACTGTTATTATATTCTTTATATCGATGATGATAACCATAGACTTTTATGGTTATCATTTTATCAGTGAACGCATATTATGCGCGTCTATGGCAATCGGATGTAATAATAATACAAATTTTTTATTATCTATATCCCTATGATATCAATAATAGTAATTTTTACACATTTTGTAGGTAAATGAAAATATGAAATTAGGTGATTATAGGTATTTAAAAGTGTATTGACCATTGACATAATTATTATTGACATTATTATTGTGTTTGGTCTTCAATGTTAATTTATATATTGTCTATTACATTATTTTCTGTAATATTTTTACTGAAATGACTATGTAGTCAGTAACGTTCCAAAGTAGGTTTTTTGAGGCAATTGCCTCATGACTAAAAGGGGGAGGGTCGATGGGTGACCCAAATAACCAAAACAATTTTCGTCCCGATAACCGGGACGAAAAACGCGCCGTTTAAATTTTTTCTACGGGACAAAGCGTTTGCGGGCGACACGCGGCTCATCACTCTAATCCGCGCGAAAGAGTTGTTTCGAGGCTGTTCTACGGGCACGTACACTTTTTTCCCTCCCCCCCCCCTCGTCGCGTCGTACCGCGGAAATCCTCAAACCGCACGACCCGTGGCCGGGGTAGGGGAGAATAAAACGAATTTCGGGCGAAAAGCCAAAACGGAAACTTTTGCGCGCCGGTCAACGTACGCATAACGACGCACGCGTGTACGTGCACGTCGACGCGAACCTTTGATACGGGCGGACCGTCGCGGTCGTATTTTTTACACGCGCTGCGGGCTCGTCCGGGAGTTCAAACGTCCGGGCCTCTATCGGCCAACATCTGCAGACGGAATTTATCGCAAAATAACGTATCGCAGGCATTACACGCGCACACGGTGCCGCGTTACAATAATAATGTATAAAGCGCACCACTATGTACGTATAATACGCACGTAATAATATTACGCGCGCCGTTTTTCGAATGATAATAATGCCTAGACCGCGCGGCAATAATAATAACGTACGTTCGGAATTCACTCGGCGAATCGTGACGTGTGCCGCAGAAACGGGGAGACGACGAGACAATCGCGGATCCTGTTTTTCCGTTTTTTTTTTTTTTCGTTTTTTTTCCCCTTCAAAACTAGTTCTCGGGTCTTCCCGACACCGCATAATATAACGTGTACCGCGTATAATAATACAACAGGCGTATACGTACGTGTATATACGTATATGCCGAGGCACCGGGACGACGCCATTTGCATAAGTATTCGTATAGTTTATTGCATCGGATTTTTGTTGTTGTTTTTTTTTTTTTTTTTTTTTTTTTTTTTTTTTTCCAGGCTATATGCCAACCGTGTACAGGTACACCCAACCCATACCTCCCGCAATACCTTATAATGGTCTCGGCCGGCCGACTCGGCCGTGTGCAATAAAAATAATATAAGATATTTTACTTATATTATTATACGCGGCGAGATGTATACTCGTGTGTATGATACGCGCGCACACGTGTAATAACAATAACGTGTATAAGGAACGCGGTAAAATAATAAAATCAGAGTGGTCTGCATCGTGCGATACGGGCCAGCGTGTGATGGTGTCCTTTAGGTATTTTATTCCGCGGCGCGCGCGAGGCGAGCACCGCGGCGGTCGAGACGGCACAGTGGAAAACATTCGACTCATTTCGCGCGCTGTTCGCGAAAAAAAAAGAAAAGAAGAAGACATTTTGGGAGAGAATAGTCGGAAGGTAGGATAATACTGTATACGTGATATAGAGATGTTAATGTTTCGGATACGCGTATACGGGCGATGATTAACCATTGCTGCTAACGAAAAACCGTTTCCGAGCAGAGTATTATTGGCGGTGATTTTTCCTTCGTTGTCGCCGAGGTAACTCAGAAAATTATTATACACATTGCATTTCCAATTACTCCCACTCTCCGTGCACCGACTTGATCGAACATCTCGCGCGGGAAAGTTCCTTTAAGTTTTTTGAGCGAATTATTAACAGGCATAAAAGAAAAAAAAAAAAACAAATCGTGGTGTAAAACCATAACATTTTTCGGTTTACTCGTAATCTAAAAGAACGAACTAATCCGATCGATTGTTTATACGAAATTATATAAAAACTGGTAGGACTGCAATATTATTTTCTAAATGATCGAGTGTATCCGTGTAATAATAAAAATATTAATTATTAGTGACGCGTGTGATTTGTAAAACACGTGTACGGATGGTTACCGCCAAAAACAGTCAGATACAGTGTTGTGAATTCGCGATGACAAAACATCGAGGTTGTTAGTTTGGCGTTCAGTGTATATTAACGTGATTAACGTTATAACCAGTATTATACACCTAGGTTATAATATTTTCAAATACTCGATCTAATAAGAAATCAAAAACATTTGTAATATATTATTATTTTATCTACCGGAATATCGTAGTAACTGCAGCGATTACAATATTGCAATAGGTATAAGGTGAGTGTTAAAAAAAAAAAAAAAACAAATTCCACCAGGATTACAATTTTTATTGACGTTTATACAATATGCATACCTATTATATCACCTGGGTGTTAATAAGTTTAATATTATGTTAATATTTTAAATTATATGTTGTTTTTTTTCAATTGATTAAAAAAAAAAAAAAAATGGGAAGTTTGGAAGGTCGGGTATATAGTAGTGTTATTTAATTTATTACTGTATGTAAAAAATTGATCACGAAATACGATTGAAATCCCGTTAGTTTTACAATTTTTCGCCAAAAGTTTATTATGAAATCTTTATAAAAAAATAATTACTTAAAAATGCTTAATTGTTTTTTTTATTACCAAGTACCTACGACAAATGATAGATTTTTATGTAGATCGTTTTTACGATTTGCATTTAATTTGGAACATTACGAGTGTACGAAAAACCACTTAATAACGGTCAACTGTTTTTTTAACGACCAAGTACAACTTATGATGAACCTCTTGTTCAACGTTTAAACATAATTGTTCTGTCAAACTATTTTACCCACTTAAAACCAAGTAAAAATGAAATTCGTAAACGTCAAATTCCTATGATAAATAGCGTCAGAATGTATTTAAAATTTGATAATGTCTAGATTATGCTAATTTATGTTTTTATGTAAATTTCAAGTCTCTACGATTATTTTTAACTGATTTATATAAAATAAAAAAAAAAATCGAAATTAATGAAATTGATATTGTTGTAAAATTTAAAGGGAGTATTGCACTTGAAATGACCTTTTGTGTGTACCAATCGCGCCAAAACATTTTAGGGTTGATAGATCGTTTGCGTTATAGATATTTTCCAAAATACAACAATATATTTAGATAATTTTTTATAATATTCCTATTAATCTAATACATACAATATAATATATGTATGTGTTTATTTATTTTATTAAAAATACGGGCCGAAGCCCAATGTTATACAACGAAAGAAAATTTTGGAACAATATACAACAATTCAAGTAAACCAGGTAATACATTGTTACCAAAAGTTGGTTGAAAAGACTAGGTAGTACATAGATAACAATAACAGGTAAAATAAGTATAATAAATTGATAACATAATAATAATAATAATAATAATAATATAAACAAATAAAAACATATTTTTTGTTTCATATTTAGTAATTTATATTCGTTCGTCAATTATTTGTAAATAAAGTTAAAACTTACATTGTTATTTATTTAAATTTGAAGTTTATTAAAATTATAACAACAAATTGATTATAAAAATTCTTCACGTGTAATTACTCCAGATTTGTATTCCTTTATTCCTAATTTTTTTATTTTGAATACACCCGATTCGAAATATATTTATCTTGTTCTGTACTGTTTGTCGCAATATACAGCATGACTCGTTTTTTAAAATTTTATAGTTGCTTTTCCAAAAATACTTGGACGGAAAGATCAAAGTTTGAAGAAGATGAAGCGTGAAAAAAACACAATCACATGTGTTAGTCGTACGTTCAGAACTTATATGGTAGAATTCGACGGTCACAGTATCGGAGAGAATGTAGAATCCGATAAAATACAATTTTCGATAATGTAGTCAGTGAATTTAGTAACAATTGAATCCGTCGGTTGAATCGTCAATATTTCTTCTACAAATGCATCTTCCGCTTCTCTGTGCGGAAAGAGTGAATACAATTATTGAGAACTAACAACGGTTTACCTTATTCACTAAGAGCTTATTTAAAATACAAAACCAGTATCATTCCGTGTTATGAAATTCCCGATAATACTGTTGTAAAATGTTTAACCCGGTCATTTTAATCAGTAATCAATAGATACCTTTTAAGTTTTCAAACATTTAAATACGTTGACCGTTTATACGTCATAATATTCAATGTTTGTGGAATTATATCAAGGATGGAAAACGTTTTTAATTTGTTTCTTTTCGCTTTTGTTTATCAACATAAAAAATATCGTTTTACGTTTTTAAAAGCGTTTCGAATATTACGTTTTATTTGGTTTTTCCTCTGAAGTTAAAGATAAAAACAAAACTATTTATTTTATAATATTCTTTTAATTCTTCTAATTTTATTATTATTTAAATTTTTTAATGTATATTTTATTTTATGTGCATTTTGTATACATTAACAATATGTTTTATTTATTTATTTTATTTAACAGAAACAAGCTACTTATAGGAACAGTATGTTAGTTTAACACCACATAAGTTTCAAGTTTGGATAACTAAAACTATAAATAACAATTGCAACTTTCTCCTATACATCTTTATTATTTATCAAAAATTAGTTATCATATATCAGTTATCAGGATTACTCCATTTTCGAGTACAAAATTATTATTATCACAGGGTAATACAACTATTTTATTTTTTAATTATTCGTATAATTTATTCCCGCTTTCTTTTTTATAGTTATTCATTTATTTTTTTTCCTTTTATTGTTTTTTTGGTTTAGTTTTAGTTTTTGTTATCATTATTGAAATTCGTTCGTTTAAAATAGTTTTCAAAACTGTTTTTCAACCCTGAATTAGATTGAACAACAATATTTTCATACATGAAGGGAAAACAATTTAAATGCAAACGTAATTTTGTACACTGACCATAAAATATAAGGTCAAAACTGGTACAGTGACCCAGAACTAAAATTTTTTCTTTCTCGCAATCGGTCCACGCCCGTAGTAAATATTTTCATTTTTCTTACGTTTTTTCCCGGCTAGGTGTAAACTCTGAATGAATGACCTTTTTACCTGAAATTGAAACATTGTGTGATCTCCTACAGTCTACTTAGACCCTTTTTACCTGCCAAAAAAATGGTGTACATAAATTGCTTCGAAAATCGAAGTAAAGAAAAAAAAAAATGTATTATGAGTCAGAAAAAAGGTACACATCAAATGCGCTGATTGAATTCTAAATATATACAAATGTGTATATGTTACTATTGATTTCTAAATATAAAATAAATGTATACATGGATGTAAAATTAGTAATTTATAAATATTATGGTTGGTGACTTTGGTTTCGATTAAACCACGAGCGTGGTTTACGTTTCGGATTTCCGATAGTGTTATCTGATTTTGACAGATATCTGTTTGTTATAAAAGTGTGTACCTAGTGTTTTTCAATATAATATTCCGCGCGTTTTACGTAATAATTGTCGTAACTCGTAAATTATATTTTAAAATGGAAGTTATTTTAAATGACCGTGATAAAGAATTAATAAAGAGTATACACCAAAACTACACATTTTCTGAAAGAGAACTTACTAAAAAAGGCGTAAAGGGCGGTCCGCAGAAGAAATAACAATATGTATAGTATAAAATTGACATCGCAAAATGCGGTGACATTTAAGCCAATTTTGATACCATATAGAAACGAATTATAAATTATAATAGAAAAATTATAAATTATAAATATAATAAACTAAAAATATAAAAATTAAAATTAACCACGAAAGTTTTTTTATGTATGTTTATTATTATTTTTGAACGGCACATTTGATGTACTTATGGGCTTTTTACTTTTTAGTTCTCCAAAAACGTTCCAGTGTAATCGATATAAAGTCGTGCTAGTTGAGTCACAAATTCGTTTTGTATACATACTAGTTGTATCCCGTAAATTATAAAAGTTTAACAATACTTCCAAACGGAATCTACATTCTTTTAGACTTAGAACCATTTCAAAATCGGCAAAAGCACATTTTGGAGAAAATATGACTTTTGTAACATTTAGACTAAGTGTATAATAATGCGAATCGAAATGTGAATCCATCAATAATAAATAAATTGCATTGTTTTCCACTGTACATGGTTTATACATACATAGTTTATAAAAATGTATAACCGAGTTCATCGCTGTCTATCGTATGAACACAACGGTATAAATTAAATGTTTATATTATGTATCCTACCGTTCCAATTTCCCAAAAATAACAGTGGCACACCCGCCCTCAGTACCAGCTCTTTTTTTTTTATATAAGAAATTTAAATTTCAACATTTTAATACCAGTGCTGATTTTTCTTTATTTTAATAAAATTCAAAAGAAATGTATTATAAAATAATTGATTTTAAAATAAAAAAGTATTTTTGATCATCAACTATATTTTCTTATTTTAATAATTATTGTGAATATTATTTTAAATTGATTATTGTGTTATGTAGGAGTTTACCTTTTTTCTTTTTCCCAATTATTATGAATACTATAAAGAAAATCAATGCATCAACAAGATACAATTTGTATTTATTTGCTACATTTGAAAATCAAAGCAATATTTCTGGTAGAAAGGTTGTTTACAGAAAGAAAAATAAAAAAAACTAATACATTTCTTACTGCCTATCAGAATCTAAAAATCGCACATTCGATTGGATAACTTACAATTAGGCAATGTGCATTTTTTGGTTTGACAAGTAATTTTATGACCGTGCCTTTATACGAGTCATGCATCTCAAAGCATTTTTCATTTGCACGGTGCTGAACTGTTTTCCCGGGGGCACTAAGAGCTCCCATAATTTCTTTATTTGAAGAGGTGCTTTGGCTGTTTTCTTTTTTTACTTCACCAGTGTCAGCCCGTTCAAGTGTTTGAAAATTCAAAACCGCATTAGAGATTTCGTTTTTATTTTATTATTATCTTTTTTATTTAATATTAATTAAAGTGCACTGATAATCGACCGGACCTAGCCCTCATAGTTCAAACAACCGATATATTATATCAATATTCCAATTGATTTTAAATGGTTCAACGGCCTTATCGAGGCATTTCGTTTCAATAACGTGGATGCATCAATTATCCGTGTCCCTAATAAACGGCTCCTACTGTATTTACTTAAGGACGCGATAATGTCGTTGCATCTGTAATAATATCGTACGAAAATCGATTATTATTAACAATACCGTTAAAATTGTATTACGTGTATTTCTCAGTTAGGATATAATCTAAGAGCAGAGCGGTAAAACGAATCAATCCCCACGAGACACACCGTAGTCAATAGGCGTACGTACGGCTAGTGTATTATAGCGTAAACCTACGTAAAACAATCGCTATTAATGTACACTTCGGATATAGTAAAATATAATAATAATAACGAAGTTACCTACTATCTATTTATGTATCGTTTGCAAATTGTAAACATAAAGGAACTATAATATTTTATTATTATATCGGATGGCGTAATATTTAGCTTTGGTGTCCGGGAACGCTTTTCGTTTGCGACAATGAACGCTATCGATAAATATGCAAATAGTCAATACTAAATATAGGCATTTAGCATTGATATACGAACTGAAGAAGTGCAGACGATTTTCTAATTGCGTTGAAATGTTCCGGTTGGACATGTTCGAAATAACGAAAACCCGAATGATACGACCTCCGGAAAAAATGTTAAATGTTTGGTATTATTATTGCGAAACAACGGGGAGTTCGTAAACGTCCATAATAATCGTCGAGAAAATCGTATTATTATTTTAAATAGACTAAACGGTCTTGGAACGTTTAGACCAATGTACAGAAATGTGATATAGTCTTATTTTCGGTATATTTTATCAGTGTTATGAAAGAAACGTTACGCGGAAAAAAGCCTAGATTATTTAAGAATTATTGTTGTGGTGTCGAAAATCCACCTGTATCCATTAAAAATGGGAAAGAGAGGGAGAGAGAGAGAGAGAGAGATAGAGATAGAGACAGAGAGAAAGAGAGAGAGAAGTTTAACAATATTGTTAGAAAAAGACAGCGTACGGATTTAAGTCATATATCATATTATATGCCCTGTAGGCATTAGCTATCTCTTTCAACAATGATTATCCTGGCTAACCTAAGTTAGGGTATGACGGGGGACGCGCAGCCCATATATTTTATACCCGTCTAATAATATGAATGTGGCACAGAACGGTAACTACTTAAATATTATTCGTGTATACTCGATCGATAACATAGTAATGTTTATAATTATAGGGTTTTGAGTATTTGTTCGAATTCGGCGGTGACGAAGAACCCGTTCAGACTTCTGTGGAATAGGTTGTGGATCGCTTAAAACGCTTTGACGACAAGACTGTGCGCTGCACCTATTTGAGAAATCGATTGATTATCCATTGAATTGTATTATTCGCATATTGTTTGATAGTGCCACGGGCAGCTGTTAAAGACACTGCAGCGTTTATTAAAACTTTTTTAAATTACCGAATCGAATATTCTCCGATCGACGGTGTAACGTAGTAATTACGATTAAAACGAATTCCCCTTACGGTTTTGAAAAACTCGACGAGCGGATAACAAGCGACCAATAATAATATCTATTAGTCACCGGCTGTCGCGGATGTCGATGGGATCGGAGACCCGACCGCGGTATTCTATGGTGACGTGTTGCAGTATGCCCACTTTGGTAACGGACACGCGGTACGTAATAATTATGAAATTACATAAGTCTGTGTATAGGCATTTGTAAATAATAAATAACAATAGTTAAAGGTACACGAAGAGAGAGAAAAAACGAAAACTATTACTTTCGTTTCGCAATTTCCTGATCGCAATTATTCCTATAGACGTTCCTGCTGCAACATCGTATTTATCGTTTTTTCTAGGAAACCGTCGACCGAAAATTTAATTTTCAAAACTTTCCAGGGTGTGCACTACAAGTATACATATACACACTCACACACACACACACACACACACACACACACACACACACACACACTTCGTTTTCGATAAAATGGTTTCACAGTCGCGAAGTATGGACACCGCGGTGGTTTTGGCATCGCGAATATATTTTACCAAGTGGGCATGAGACGCTGCACTCTCTATCGCCATGGACGGCATTACAATCAACTGATCCGAACAAGACACGCATATAAAGGATCACGGACAATTTTTTTCATTCCGTAATTTTTATATTGTTTGATATTTAAAAATTATACGTTATTATTTATTACATATAATAACTGAACAATATCTACACCCGATGATGCGTACCTACTTATTAAAAAAAAAACCACGGGGGTAGATCCGTATGGTCCGCCCCCCATAAATACCTAAGCCGCCGGCGATTATTCCGTATATTATTTCGCTATTATAAACTCGCTCTCTGGTATTTTTAATGTTCCGCTGGAAATCTCGAGTCAAAGTAGGTACCTGTACAACACTATAGTCACGGGTACGGGTACGGCATTATAATATTTCGGAAGTCGAACGGGGCTAGTAGTATATTGTTACTCTAGCAGAAGATAATAATTATTGTCGGATTATTTCTGGCGGATATTTCAGTTTAATATTGTAATACCGCATACTACCCTCGACGCATGGTTGCCGTACAATTAACTATATTCATTATTCACCGTATATTGTTATCGTGTTCACGTTTAAAGTTCAGTCAGGTCGATAATAATAATAATAATAATACTGTTATTTCTGGTTTTGAAACGATTATAAGATATAGTTAGTTAACAAACTAACATAGATATTGAAATGCTCATACCCGCCTATATAACACTGTTCGTGTTTATAATTTACGGTAACAGAAATATGTATCTATCTATATCAATATATATATAAAATAAAATGCCCCGGCTGACTGATTAATCATCGCCCGGTCCAAACCACTGGACGGATCGGGCTGAAATTCGGCACACAGTCTTTCGCTTCGACTTATGATGACTGTTTCAAATTATGACGTAGGCGTCCGTTAAGAAAGGATTTTTGAAAATTCAACCCCTAAGGGGGCGAAATAGGGGTCTTTAGGTATATTTGGTATGAATATCGAACTGTTTATTTGTTTGTTTATTCAAGGGTTACCTTGGTGATACGGATGATAATTTGGTTGTCACGGATAAGAAAACTATTATTTACACTATTTTTAATAGTGATAATAATAAACTATTAAAATTTCACAATAGAATATTTTTAGTCCGGCGAAGGTGGACCACCCAATTTCCACCTATTTGTTTTCATTCGATTCTGGTACGGTCAAAACCGAAAATGAATATGGGTAAAAAAAAAAAAAAAAATGACACGGTCAACGCCGGGCGGGGCAGCTAGTATATTTATAAAAAAATAATATGTAATATTCAGTGTTATTACTTAAATGATTATGCTCGACGACATAATTATGTACGATTGGTTGGTAATGTGTTAAAACTTGAAACGTTTCAAATAGTTTCAACAAAACGTTTTAAATTAAACATCTAAAAAATCCGGACGAATTTTACACAGTGAGTATGCCACTGTTTTAGGTGAGAATTTGAAAATGTAATAGATATAAAAGTAAATAATCGGTTTTAAATAATAATTATATACATTTAGCTCCGATATTACCAAATTATTGCCAATTACAGACTGTTGTGAACGAAAATCGGATAAAATTAATTTTTTGATAAATTTAAGTTGAAAGCTGTATTAGTTTAAATAAACTACAACACTAATTCGGTACTATTATTCGTGTTTTTAACGAATTTTAAAATAAGTTCAAACTTTCAAAATACCGAAAACCGAAATAACCAAACTAGAATATTTCTTATGACTAAATTAATTAAAAAATGTTTTAAAATTGTAACCCACTTAGAAAGTGCTATTATCATTATTCGGTGGAGGCTTTCGGTTTTTATGATTAATTTTCACTGAATTATAAAAAAAAAAAATCAAAAAGAATAGAAATCATTATTGTGTGCATTTTCCAATTCTCTGACGTATTTTTCTTGGTTTCTTCCATATTATTGAGAAAACTACAAGGAAAATAAAAAAAAATTACCCATTTAATGCACAAAATAAATAAAATGCGCTGCTAAAATCACATTTGGTGTTGATGATTGGAACTAGAATTCTAACCGATAACGCGTTAACAGTTTAAACAAAAAAAAAAAAATTCAAAAGTAAAAGAAATAGTCTATCGGTAAAATTATGATTAATGTTCTTAACCGTAAAACTAACCGTCTCTCCCAATAATAATATTACCTATATGATTTATATGAGTTTGAAATTATGAAATGCGTACAGGTAACCGTACGAACATTACTGTGTCCTATTAAATTCGTTTTAATTGACGTTTCTTGAATCCAAAATGCATCTGCGCGTGATAAACACGGCAACAGGCTGCAATATGAATTATAGCGCTGAATGTATAGGTACGAAATAGTAGTTTATAGACGATTCGAATATTGTATAATATTTTAATAACGACGAAACAATAAATTACATAATGTCTAGAGGAGTCTGTAGGCCGAAATTATCGTCGATAATATAATTTCGTAGGATACCTATGTATAAGTAATAATAACGATCGTACGAAAAACACGACGGGCCAAACGAATTATGGATTGAAGGGGTCACAGAACGAATAACAAAGAATTTTACTGGAGTTAAGAAACAAAAAAAATCAAGCGATAAAGCCAAAAAAAAAAAAAATATCTGTACGTGACGACAAGCCATTGCTAACTAAAAATGATTCCGAACGAAGTTCGGTTGTACGTGTTTTGAAATGCCTTTCATATTTAAGATTTTCTTTAAAATTTGTTAACAAAACGTTTATAAAAAAAAAAATTTCCCATTGCATTACAGTCAACATTTGTTACCACTACGTAATATAAGTTAAACTTCAAAAAATAAAATAAAAAAACCTTAACTTAATTGATTTTCGGACTGCAATATTCTATTTCAACTGTGAGATTTTAATAATTTTTCTAGTAGATTTAATTATTTTGTTAGTTTTAATCATTGATTTAATCAGTAAGTGTGTAAGTACATACAGCAATTCAGTTTACTACACACAGTTTTTAAAAATTGTAACACATAGTGTATACATTATAATATTTGTTAAGTTTTAGAGAAGGTATAAATTATTAATTGTTTTTTCCCCATTAACTTATATCTTTTACTAGTTATATAAAAAAGAAAATTAACTTTCAATTTTAAATTAACTTAACGAGTTGAAAGATTAGTAAAATTGCCCATCTTTAAATGTATTTAATATTCTACTATCTCAGTTCATTATTTTTCTGGGTCTAAATTATATTACAATCATTCATTTATTATTTGGTGGTTCATACCACAGTATTATATTTTAACTAGGTAAACTTTATCATACAAACTAAAATAATGTTTAATGATCTAATGGGCTAACGCGGCGCTTTCTATAAATTGACATTATCGAGTTCGAACGTTAATTTAATTTAAACGTTAAATTGTAATACAATAATAAGGCGTGTGTTCTATCATTTGATTAATATTAATTTTATTTATTTTTTCGGGGGTGTAGGAGGTGCTAAATCCTTACACCACTTGTTTCATTCACTCAACTGTGTTAAACATAATAAATCTTTGTTTTAAAAAAAAAAAATCACAATTCTATGCACAATGAAATGAAATTAACTTAACCGGTTGATTAAAGTTTCAAATTAATTATTAATTAAAGTAAGAGTATTTATAAAAATTTAATTTTAACGTGTTAACGTTACGTCCTAATTAAGCTAATACCTATTATTATTCATTTATTTGCCCAGTCTGGAATTAATATATTAAACACGTCCATTATGCTGTTTTTCGAGTACCTATTGATTGCGTGTATATATATATATATATATTTGTGGATGCGCATTTGTAATACAGGACGAATCTTCATGTCGAGATTATTTGACATTAATAATAATTATCATTATATTCGTACAAATTACATTTATAATATAAGAGTTGACTCGTCAATGCCGTCCCGAACACAATTTGTATTAATTTCGTATTAGGTACCAGTGCGAATCATTATGATTGATTTGAACTATTAAATAATCGTTTAACGTCACAAAATCGTGTCGATGGCCGTGTAATTTTCCGCAGGGTACGTTATTAGGTAAATTAGTGTGTCAATGTACATTTTTCAAATATTGGTAAGTAAAATACTTGTAAATCAATTACAGGTATACCGAACATCGCTTTCGTATTCTGTACGATTAATAATATTATGCGATTCAATAAATTATTACATGTTATCGCCGACGGAGTTTGTCTGAGGGGAACTCGATTGAGCAAAAACTATCAGGCGTAGATCCAAGGGGGGGGGGGGTAAGAGGCGTTAGCCTTCTCTTTCAGTCATATTTCAAATTTTATAAACATCTATTCCCATTAATTATAAATTATTTATTCTTAGATTTTTTTTTATAAAAACAAAACGACACATGTCTAACATTTTGACAATTCTTAATACATATAAACGTATTATACCTATTCATAGAGATGAAGCCGTAAATCGATTTTCTAGACAAAAGCCCGGACGAATGCAAATGAAAAACTCGTCAAAGACGTAATAATTTATTTGAATCATCTAAATTTCGATTTTTATTATTTATATAAATAAGCAGCAGTTGAACAAATTATTTGGTTTAGCCTTCTGCGTTTGTGATTTCCAGATCAGCGCCTGAAAACAATCAACATTTTTGCATTTATTTCAGACGATCCGCGACTGCCGTCTACAAAAGTATGCAATAAGAGTTCAGTACCGTGAAAGTGAAATCGACAGAAGCGCCGAAACAACTTCAGATTTTGATTAACTCGAGTCAATGACTCGATAAAAAACTATTGCGCGATAGAGAAAAAAAAATTGAATATCGATATATTTCTCCAAACTATGGACATACCTAATTTACTTATTATTATTATACCAACAGATCGTGAATAAATGTATCGAATACAAATAAGAAAAATAGTTAGGTTTCTATTTTTGTTTTCACCCTAAGTTTGTGAGTGTCCCAGGGGGCCTATTATTCGGTGGGAGACGATTACGTACAAGATAAGTGCACCGGAACTTATACATTTCGAAAGGCAAGTGATAAATCGAAAAATACGAAAACGAGTAGGTATCAATTAAAATAATTGTATTTAAAAGATATTTTTTTTTTTTCGTATTGTATTACCATCATTTGTATGTATGCATTGTCGTAATTCGTATAAGTAATCAAATGGTTTAATAGACTTCCTCGAAAAATGTTGTGAAGTCATAGTGCACATCATAAATAACGAGTTATATTTTAGAATGGTGTAACAAATATGTTTAAGATCATTTCAATATATTACGCGAGATGTATGACCGTAGTTTAAAAACACTCGAAAACGTGATTTACCGTTGTTGTAAAATATTAGCAACTTCTCTAGGGAACCTATAATACACATATAGAAATCGATGAAATTTTCCTTCGACACAAACGATCAGCGTAAATTATTTTAATATCTGTAGCAGTCGTTATAATAGTAACTGATTATGTACTTGAGAGAAAACTATACACTCCGTATTTGCGACCGGCAGTAATACAAATCATAGTTCTGGTTTTCGAATTGTTAAAGTAATAACTCTAATATTTATGTATAACGTTAAACGATTCAAAAACTGATTGAAATCGATAATAGGCAACATATCGATAAACGATTGAAACAGATAACACACATCGGTAAACGATAAACGATCGAAACAGACAAGAGAAGTATTAATTTTTTTTCGAGTACGATAAATTTTCAATTAAAATGCTTAAATGTAACTGTATAATAATTATTCAATTCTACATGTTCAATTCTGCGTAGCATATTTAACACTGATTTAAATTAATAACGCTAAATTAACTTTTATGAGTATAATTTCTATTTTCTATTATAGGGGCGAAAAAAGTATTTTGCCACGGGTTGCATTATGTGTAGCCACGCCAATGTTGTCTCATTATATTACATTTACTTTTACTTATTTCGTTTAATTTAAAACAATTGTTTTATTTTAGGTATATAGCAAGTGAAACTTTCAAAATGTGAAATCAATATTAATAATCTAAACGATTTTGATAATGCATTCAGTTCTGAAGTGTGTTTGGTAAACAAGAAATGTCGTGGATTTTTAACTAATTCTGATCAAAATATATATGCAATTTTAAAAGTTTTGGAATCTTACGAACTTTGATAAACTATAAGTTTATCAAAATATGAAATTGAATTTGAGGATACTTAAAAATAGTATTTTAAAACAAATAATTTACTATTGATATTTCCTCATGCAGATCACAAGTCCCAAACAATGTGCAATATATTTATACATTTTATTACTATGCGAATGCGCCCGTGTAACCACTAACTAGTATAGCTAACCAGGAAAATAAAATAATAATAGATGTAAAAAAAAAAAAATGTTAAAACTAACAATTGATTTATATCAAAATAAATAAAATCTAGGTACCATTATTACTTTTGTTAACATTGTGTAATCTAAGTAAACGCTAAAGTAAATTTAAAAATGTATATTGCTGCAGTCTTATTATTTTGTTTATTGATACATTGTGTTTTAATAATGAAATTAACTAATAATTTTTTTGAGTTATAAATTTTCTCCCGACCACAATTGCGTCACTGTATATAAGCTATGTCGCATTGTTAAAACTGAAACACCTCAGGAACTCTGGAATGGTACAATATTGTTATAGGAGCAGTGGGCCGTTGGGTTTTAGATAATTTATTAAAAGAGGGTCTGTATACATCCAGCAGAGGGGACCATTTTTTTTCTTTCAATACAGTTGTGTAACCGGTACATCTTACATCATATTAGAAACCCATCAAAAAAGCGACTGAGGGGAAACCCCGTCAACAAGTGGTTGTGGATGCTGTATGGAAAGATATCTTAGCTAGTCGCAGAGATGTCGAAGTCGCAATGGAAACGGAACATCCAATAGACGCGGATAGACGTAGGCGGAGCCTAATGGCGGAAGCGTACAAAAAGCCTTAAAGGTCTAGTAAAATAATAAAAAAAAAAGAAATTAAATTATAATAATTACGACATTCGTAATTTAATCCTTTCAAGGTTCGCGAATTTCTCCAAATAAAAATCGCCAATACGCACTACAGCAACGTCCTCGCGGTTATGGTTATTTAAATTTTTTTACGATTGACATATACTGTGTACATAACACCGGAATGTACGCACAATGATGTTATTGTGTATTCACAAACTTTCTTCGGGTACCTATATAAGTGTACCTATATGTACGCTTAAAACAATAGTAGTGAAAAATAAACTAGATCGCACGCAATTATAATTTTTTAATTAAAACGATTGTGGTGGCGGGTACTGGGAGCGATAATATGATAAAAGGCCGTTCGTATATTGATATAAACTGTCTCGTAATGAAAACAGATTTAAATTTCAAAACACTGCTTCAGTACGTATACTTACGTGCAAACTATAATATTAATGTGTTACCGCGTTGTAGGGTTGTTAGGTATCCGAGTGAGGCAAATTTGTTTTTAGATAATTTTGCCATTCCAATAAATCTGTACTCGTATAGTAATTTACAAACACAATTACTATTATATTTCATATAATGTGAAAATTACGAATTACTATTATTATAAATGAATTTTCAGGTAAATATTAGATTCCGAGTGTATCGAGGGAGCTATTGGTTTTACAATGCTGTTTGTTTCTTCTTTTTTTTTCTTTGTTCTTTGTTCTAATCTGTGGACACGTTTTTTTCTAGTAAAACTTGCTCCGATTTTTACACGTAGCAACTTTTCTGAAACCTCAAATTGTCTAGTTTGCACCTAGAGAAGTCATTTTTCAAATATATATTTTAAAAGTACTTAACTAGGAAAAAACTTAGGAAATCGTACAATTTCACGATTTGTTCTAAAAACACGACGTTTTCTACCAGAAAAATGATTTAACCGAAAAATCACAAGATACATTTTTTGTCGCCTTTTTGATTTACTTTCTTACAGTATCATCGCCAACACTTTTGAGCTTTTAAGGAATTTTAATTTTTGGTAGCTTTTTGATGTAATTCGGTTATAAATACATGTAGAGACTTGAAACTTGGTAATGATACTTATATTGGACTTACTTAGACGTGGTAAAATTATTTTTGTATGTTACCGAATAGTTGGACTGAGACATTATATAAATATTATTTAAAATTATTCGTATATAATTTGTTTGAAAATTGCCAGAGATTCGAACCCAATAGTGCAGGGATATAATAGAAAGATTAGAATATTACGTTTCTATTATTTTTCTTTCCTATTACTTTTTGGTCGCGCTTATGGTTATCCCGGGCATGGAACTGGAAAATTGAAAAAATAATAATAATAATAACTTCTATACTCGTAAAATTGAAAAAAATAATATTTTATTCAAAATTTTGTTATACATAAAAAATGTAATATTATTTTAGGTACCTATCTGAAATTACGATTTTTCATTCTAATTTATCAATGTCTGTATATAATATGTACTTAGGTTTTTGACAAAATAGAGAAGAAAAAAAAAAGGAACGTTTTGGATTCAAAACTATTTCATCTCGAATTTCTCGTCTTGTTTAGAAGCACTGTAGCAAACAACTACAAATTAACGTTTCCTTAGGTAGGCACTTACCCTGCGACATTATTGCCATCGCAAGGTAATAATTCGATTCAATGATTTTTGTACAACATAGTTACGTACAATATATGATTCTCGTCGGGTACACATCATCCGATTTTCCGGATGAACGAATTCGTCAAACATATTTCGACGTGTCTAAAATATTTTACTGATTTTCGCCGCCCACCTTTTTCTATATAATATTTCAGTATTATTATTTTATTTATTGAACACTGTAAAATAAAGCCACCTTTTACATCAAGATCGCACGTCTTTTCTTTAAAAATAATATGCAAAACTTATTTCGGGTGGAACTTTTCCGAATTATTTTCAGAAAATCGAATTAAACGAAACAAAATTCTTGGACCTGACCCCTTTAAAGTTTCATTTATAGCTGAAAGCTAATTGAAACTTATATTTATTCTGGCCAAGTATCTGGAAAAACAAAGATTTCTAATGATCTCCCGTAGACAGGGTTTTAAAGCGTTTACAGCGTTACGATATTCGAATACAATATAATTATATTATAATCAAATATTGAATAAGTTTCTTAAGAAATAATGTCAAATTCAAAGTTTTAGTATCTAAATCTACCAATGTTGTACTCAACCGAAACTAATAATACAAAAGACAGAATTCATTATTTCATCAACAGTAACCGTAATTTTTGAACGCTCATACAGTTATGTCGCAAGTCAAAATTATTGAGAATTTTTCTATATATAAGTATATGAAGAGAGAAATGTATTGGTTTTATTATGACGTGTGTCATTTGTTGGTTGCTTTGAGCTATTTATATGCATATTCAATTTTCGTGCTTTTTTAGTTTTTGTTTGGTATAGGATAAAAGATATACCAAATAAAAAACTATATAAACATTGTTTAATTAAACAGAAGTGCTTGACAATTTAATACGACATCCATTATAAAATATACTTGGTAGTAAAAAAATAACCTAGTTAAATTTAGCATAACATTTTAAATAAGCTTAATAGACGAAAATCGTCAAAATCACGGCATTTAAAAACACGTTTAACCAAAATTCGCTCAGAATTGTATTTCGTCAGCAATCATTTATCGTTACTTAAAAACATAAATTAAATAATAATATTTATCCTACTTTCCCAACTTCCCATATACAACACCTATCAGTACTTAGCAGTCAGCAACACCGGCTCTTTTCAACCTTTTATTTTTCTTTTACTATAAAATATTGTCCGTAATAATTTTTAAAGACGTGATCTATATTTTCAAGTACCATCCATGTCTTCCATTTTTCAGTTGACTGAGAGGCAGGTCATAAGTAATGTTTACAACGCCCTTTATAAGTCTTTTCACTTGAATACGTGTTTGCGCAAGGAAAACAAAATATAGCGTTTTATACGAATAATAGCTTTATTGGTACGTTTTTCTTTTTATTTTACACAATAATACAATTTTAAAATGTGCACTGCAGGTTGTAGTTGCAGATGATTAAAAAATATACAGGTACACATATGACCATTTATATCTCTAGATAAAATCGATAAATCAATTAAGTGCAATGTTCCTATAAACCGGAATTCCCCGAGATGTGGTGCGTTAGAAAAATGCTAAAAAATCTCACGGACTGAACGTAGAGGTTTTAAACAGAATCTATGTGGATCCTGGTAAATCCGTAGGAACATTTAATATTGAGTTATAACTGCTGTTCAACGATTCCAGAATCACGTGAGGATATCTAGGAGGCAAGTAAAATAATTGTATTTCTTATTTATTGATTTCTGAACCATTCTCGGACTCAAGATTCCGAATCCCTTCGAATAGAAGCCATCGGGAGGAAGGTAATAACATAACTATTAATCTGAGAACCCCATGTTCACCAGCCTCTTTTCCCAGCCTGTTCCTTACCTTTTTATGTTATTGCAATGTAAAAAAAAAAAAAATAAAATAAAATAAAATATTAAAGGATACGTTTAAGTATTCGTGGAAACATACAGACCACGGTCATAATGTATAAGCTAAATCACGAACTAAGTTACAACAGGGAGGTATAAGAGTTGTAACAAATTGATCTTAGACTTATTAAGAAGAAAATGAAAAATAGTTAATTCTAAAACAAACACCTTTTAAGACTCTAAGCGAAGCGTGGAGTACTCATATATTGGTTTTACATTGATGATTATTTAAAATTTTGTTTATACGGTGTACACAATTTCTCCAGAAATTTTTTTCTAGTCTTTGGGTTAAAAATGATAAAATAAATAAAGGTTAAAAAATAAATATAAATAAGGTTGTTAGTGGCAGCCGTTTTAGTTTATTTTTTGTTATCAGGAAGTTTTTATTGTTTTAATCTGTTTTAATTGTCGTGAAAACGCACATTGTTAAAAAAGCAATACTATTGACCGAGCCCCATTCTTAATCATTTTTCGTTAGTAATGATTAATCGTTGCGTGCAGGTATAAAAAAAATTCCTCTTTATATCCTACCTTCTCAACTTCTCACATACAATAGATGGCTCATCTTTGGTACGAAGTATGTCCATCCATTTTTAATTTTTTTATTAGTCCACGTTACGCACATATTTGTCATAGGTATTTGCGAATAGTTTCAGGATAATAGTAAAATTAAGAACTAAATGTAAACTTTAGGTCCTTAAGTTTAATCTCATAAACCTATTAAAAAACGGGGTAAATAAACCGTATAGTAGTACTAATGCCAATGTTTTACAAAATTTATTATTTTGCTGTGAATACTAAAATACCTACGCGTACGTTATTCTAATATCTTCATACGCTAAAAACTTTAAAAGTAAAATGTCTACCTACCTACTAAATTCTTTTATACGTGCAACTTTTATTCTACATAAAGGAACGTGTTTTTTTTTTATTAAGTTTAAAGTTTTATAAAATGTTTGAAATAAATACACTATATTTACACATGAAAACAAATTTTTCTTTTTATCTTGTTGTTTGGTATTTTTGCGCTCCTTTTCTATTTCTAATAAATTTTATAATGCGTCATTATGTTTCTTAAAAGCATCATGTAATTCAGTGGCACATTTAAGGTTTCATCTCGGGGGTTGATATTAATTCACACACAATTATGATATGTCAAAAAATGACTGGGAGTCTAAGGGTCAGGACTTCAAAAAAAAAAAATTAAAATATGTTAACATAATTTATTAGTTACAACAAATTGTACATAATAAAAATTTTAATTTGTTTTTACTTAATTTTAATCAATAAAATATCAAATAAAAATAAATACATTTCCGTCATTCCATTTATACGAGATATTCCACGTTTAAGTTTAGGTAGGGGAGATTAGTGATATACTATTTGACCCGCGCACGTCGCACCGTGTTGCCATATAAATGATAATTTTTCATATTTTCCCACCAATCAAACTTAAAATTGGAATATCTCGTGAATAGATTTACGGATGAAAAAAATTTTAACACCAAAATTTATCTAATCTAATACTATATGGATTTATGGAAATTTTAATGTAGCTTACCATTTGAAACTAAAAAATTGGTACTTAGTCGTTTCACTTCCGAAAATAAGGGTAAAAAAAATAATGGAAATGTAACATTTCAGAGCTGCTTGGTTTTTAAAATTAAAATTTTTTTTTTTTTTAAGTCAATACTATGCGAAATAATGAATGTTCAAAGACAAGAGAAACACTTAATATAATTTTTTTTCTATTCGAAAGGTACTTAAAGAAAAAAGTATATTCCTAGTAGATTTACACTAAATGTACTCAACTTTAGTGTGGCTGTAACACAGAAAAATCACATATATAATCTTACGAGTATTAGAATTTAATATATTTAGTAATATTTGTATATTGTTATTATTTATTTATTTACTAGTCATAAATTTGTATATAAAAAAAACCCTCTAAAACCCATCTAGGGGGAGATTCTAACACCTCTGGAATGTGCTACTGATTTAAATTATAGAAAAAAATTATAAACTGTGTCAAATTTATCATTTTCTGTGTTTTTGAATATAGTTATCATCATTATTAAAGACGTAGTATTCTATCTTCAGTAGAAGGTTTTAATCTCCCAAGCTTAACTAAATAATAATAAACTTGTACGTACTTATAAACTATTCCTAAATATTATTATGGCACGCGAATCATTGTGAATTAGTTTTATCGATATTAAAGTACGTTGTGACTGTCATGTTTGTTTTTGTTTTAAATAATAATTCAATTTCGAATATCCCGTAATATGTATAGATGCGCTTCATTTGCATAATACGTCAACGAAAAATTCTAAAATAATACCGAGTAAAAAAAATTGTTTATTTATTTATAATATTAAATTATACCACAACTTTAAAAATACAATATTAACGTTCTCGTATAAACCGATTTCGATTATCAAAAACAAATGATTAAACCCGAAATCTGTCCGAGAATGTAATTATTATACGCACGACGGGTTTTATTTGAGTTATTAATTTCGAAATTTCCTTGGGTGTCTCGCATTTAATCAATAATTTGTTTACCTTAAGTGAATTGAGCGATCGTATATTCCTGAATTTTAGATTCTGAGTGGAGCGATACATGTATTAATTTTACAACAATTTTTTTAAATTTTTTTTTCTGAGAACAATTTTTCCCACCAGCAATTTTACTCCGGCTTTTAAGTATAGCATTTTTACTGGAAGGAAATCTGACTGAGGTAGTACTTTAAGAAGGTCATTTTTTTGAATTTAACAGGGGTTTTCATAATAAATAAAAAACAGAGAAAAAACGTAGGAAAACAGAAAAACGCACGAAATGTATTATTTTCAAATCGTAAAAATTATGACCTTTTAAAACATCTACAACCGAATTCCGTTCGTTCGTTTTTTTTTCGCGTACACTACACGCTCAATCCAAATCTGTTTTTAGAACTCGTATCGTCTCGATTAGGACTGAAAATATATCTAAAAATTGCATATATGAAGTAAAGAAATATAATTGAAATCCCGTTCTGTTTCGAATCCTCTTAATTGGCATATTTTTATTTTGTCTTCGGGTCGGACAACATAATTTTGTTTATCTTTCACACTGTTACTACTCTTGTTAAAAGTTTTCAATAAATATAATAGTAATATAATTGTTAAAATATTGGAAATATGAAAAATATGGAAAACCGTCCAGTTGCGTGTTAAAAATCAAACCGTTAATATCGGTTTAATACAGGTTCATAATATATTTATATTATATGGTATTTGTCCAATAATATACATCATGAAAAGAATATCATAACATACTCTTTAAAAAAAAAAAAAAAAACTTTGTACTAATAAATGTCTGCTGAATGTCTTTCAGGCTTTCGAAAACATCAATTAGCAATTAACCAATGATTATAATTAATAATCGTATTAATAATCTATGTCTAAAAAACAATAATAATAATAATAATGTTTCTCGTTTTCAAGGCATAGCACAATAAAAAATTAGTAAACATTACGAAACGAGCTGGTTGCATTGCTGCAGAACTACTACTACTACATTACCTACATAGCGATGACGACGCGAAATTTAAACAATACACGTTCTTGATATTGATAACTTGGTCGATATAATTAATAAAATTGCTGTGCGATAACTATATGACTACCGAATAATTTGACATTAAACCCAGCGGTCGACAAGCAATCCATTAATGCCAATGAACCATTTTTTATACCTTAAATATAAAATGCCAGATTCGTTTGCCTGTCTGTCTGTTTGTAACGCTCTTTCTCTCATACACTTAGAACGTGCATTGCGGTATTCAGGTCGAACTTTAAACACGAGTTTAAACACGAATAACCAAATTTAAAGAGGAGAATATTTTCGATGTCTGTACGTAGATTTTTCGAAAATAAATTGCCATAAAAAAAGTTACAGTCATTTTATTGAAAATAGCTTTAATTCTTTAAAATTTCGATTCTGTGCGTAGTCCAGGGATCAGTTGGTTATAACACACGAGTATAATAATGATGACGTATTGGTGTTTTTTTTTTTTTTGCGACGGTAAACAATTTTCTGCCAAAAAGGTAGGTACAAATAACTGTATATGTTACACAGTTATGTATTTTCCAAAATAATTTTTTTATTCAAGTTTTTTTCAGTTTTGATCCCAATGAATAAATCGTGGATACACCACTGATTATATTATACAATAATGTTAATACCTATCAGAGTACATCAGTCAATAGCACGGCGGCCGAGTATACATTATACGCACGAGGTCTGAATACCACGGCGCCAGGGTCATGATTTGTGCCGCTGAAATAATCGGGTGGTAAATCAACTAACGGAAATCAGTGTAGAAATGAGTGGTATTCACGGAAATATTTGGAAATTATACGGGATATCATTGATAATCGTATAGGAAAATTCGATGCAACGGCGTAGCTGAAGATCGATTGAGAGGGCGTGATTTAAATATTGCAATGCACTACGGGTATGATAACTATATTATTTAATTACCTATATGCTAAGGCCGCTAAAAAGATTAAAAAAAAAAAGACTAAAAAATGTCAAAGGATAGCTCCCTTCTATTCATCGTCTCCCCTCGCCACTGCCGCGGCCGAAAAAATCATTTAGTATTCCGGGATCTGATTTACGCAATACATTCATTGGTGATTTACCATCTGGTAATAATGATTACGATGCGATGTGCCATTATACAATAATCGGACGGTGTTGGTGCAAAAGGACTCGGTTCGAATGACTTTTACAAACTAAATTTAATTAGTTATCACGACTTGTGCTGAAACGAACATATCAATAGTAATGATAACGGTCCTACATATTGTTCAAATCAGTAGTGCCGGTAGACGTAGTAAAAAATGTGAAAAAAAAATCGGCACGAGCCATTTTGAACAAACGTCAAACACCGTTAAATTATTCGCGAAATAAAATCTGCGCGCACACGGTGTGCAATCCGCATAACACAAATATCGCGCGTATATCACGAAAAAAAAATACGATGTGTTATAAAACATTAATGTTCTAATTCTAACGATGCGCGTATCATATAACAAATACCTATAAACATTTATCTCGCGACACCGCCGTCGTATCATCGTCATAACTTTTTTGGCATTTTTCGTTACATGTTTAATTTTCATACATAAGTACATGTAATATTTCGAGTGTACCCACATCATAGACGGCTCAAATGTATTATAGTTTTGGAGTAGGCGTCAAATGTCGACTAAATTACGTGAATTCCGTTTTAGATGCGATATCCACACGGAAACAAATACTAGTTATATCACTTATATGATAATATTATGTATCTACATTGAATTTCTACTTTTGAGTTATTTTTTTTGGAAATATGATTTTGTGTTTTTAAATAAACAAAATCGGCAAACGAAATTTCTAAAAAAAAAAATATATGTTTTATGAATAGTTCCGTCCTGGGTATTTAAAATGTACATACTATTCCGTCCCGTGTTATTTATTTAGTTGTACGAGTTCCGTCCCGTTTCGCATTTTCTACACTATACTAATATAGTGCACAATTTACGACTACGGTAATAATTTTATATTATTTAGAAATAATGATAATATCGCTTTAAGTTATCGCACTAAATAATCGAATTTGTATACTTTAATATTTTTTGAATTTTTTTGGTATTTTAACATTGATAAGAAAAATGTATACATAAATTATTAATTTTTTTATATCATGTTAATAAATCCAATAAAACATTTTTATTTATAAAAGTATATACTACGTTTCGATTTTCGGTATTTAACATTTATGTATTTCAACATTGTTAAGAATGTTTTTAATCGGTTTTCATATACTAAATTAGGTACTCTACGTCTTAAACCTTCTAAACTTACCACCTTGAACAGTGGCCAAAGATGGTACAAAGTGTATCGTTTAATGGACCATGAAGTGTTATAAACACTTATAAAAAACATTTTATATAACTCGTTGTGCTTGAATAGTTTTAAACATTTATGTATTAAACGTTCGACAGTTAAATTATATTCTGAAGAGTAAAGATATGTATATATTTTCAATTCATTCTTAAATATAAATGAAAATAAACATTCTCTATCGCTTTATTAATTTATTATGATAAAAGTCGATTTATGATTAGCCAGGTATTACTTTACTGCGGTATTTACTACATTGTGGTGATTCTCATTTTCTAATGAATTACATTAATATTTAGTATAAATTTGCATCTTTTGTTAAATTGGTAAACGATCGATTTATAACACACGCCATGACCAACTCGAGTCTAATAATGTTATTATACACAATACTCATCAAATTTGGTCCTAATATTTTGTTTAATAATTACAATAATATACCTATTATATTCGATTTTTCGACATTGTGTTTGGTGAATACTCGCTCGGCGTTTTTCGGTAGAGTCGACTGGTCTGAAAATTTGATCAAGCATACTCATGCCATGTTTGATTAATTATTACAATTATGTGACTAATCTACAACGCGTCAACGTGCACACCGAAAAACGAGGTCACAGTACATGGGCGTGATTTTTTTTTTTTCTTACACGACTACGACCAACGGCCACAGGCGTCTTGTGCGGTGAGTCGGTTACTTGTCACAGACTATAAACGAGGCGGGGAATGTTTTAAAATTTCACACGAACATGATACATTAACAATCATACGCATAACGAAATGTGCTGGACACGCTCGTGTCCGGGGTAGAAAATTGTTTTAGGAGTCGGGAGATAGGCAAAATGTGCGCGTAAACTTAACGTAAATCGATAAGTACGCGTGACAAAAAAAAAAAAATGTTGAAAGTTTAAATGAATGAACAGTTGAACACCGCTGAGTTAAAAAAAATAAATAATAAATAAACCGATGAATGATTTGTTTGCGCCGTTAGCGTCAGTAATTAAATGAAAACGATTTTTTTTTTTTTTTGTAAGTTTTCCATTATGTTTGTCTAAAACCGTTGGCCATAGGACAATATTAGTTTAACAACAACAGCCATAAGTAATTAAAGCCACACGTACTTTACACCATGGGGATGCTACTGTTGAACTAGAGAAGTTTGGAAGGCATAAGATATAGTGTAATTAGTTTGTATACTGAGAGCAACGATGAATCAATGCAATCAAAAAACGATTCCCAGGGGAATACGGTAAACTGATTTATAATATAGGACATGCTATTTTCTGAAGATTCATTAAGGTAACCAGGGGAGTGATTAAAAATAAAGTCAGAGTATTGTCATTTATTGCCTGTTTTTTAATTTTTAGGAAGACTTTTACTAATCTAGGAAACATTTTAAAATAAAGTACCGTCGATCAGAAATTCCGCATTTTTTACGACATGGAAAAGTCTGAAAACTTCTACTAACCAAAAATGTATTGTTTAAGAAAAAGCAGATCTTTGAAATAAAAATAACTTATTTGGTACACTTGAAATCTAATAATAATAAACTAAAATCTAAGGAACATATTGAAGACTTTAATATAGGAAACTCTTAAAGAAGCAATAAACTATAAAAAATATACTATGCTCTTTATTTGTTTTCGTATAAATTGGCAAAATCTAAGAGTCCCGGGAGTTGTGTATAATATCAAATAAATTTCGTTTTTAATATCGTCTATGAGAAATAAGTTTGCGACGACTTTTGCTTTTAATCGGAGCATGAATACAACTGTATAATGCTACGTTAAATTTTGTTTTGGTACACAATACGGTTGAGCATAAAACATATTTTATATGTGATGTGTCTTTTTCTGTCTTCAAAGAACTATTCTCTTGGAAATCTTGCTTCAGTTATCAAGTATAGCGGCTTGCGGCTTTTTCTAAAGGCAAGTTTTCGTCAGTGAGTGCATTGAAAAAGTCGGTTTCTAATTTTCCTAGTAGTTTTCTAAATTTTCGTAATTGGAAAAAACGAAACGGTAATCTGTTGTCTAATTAAGGAATCAACTTCGACTAAAACTGATTCTTACATTTATTAATATTATCTTCGTATATATCCATCGAGCTAAAGTAATTTCTAGTAACGAGCCGATATGACTTTTCCGATAACCTATTCGATATTTAAAATTTAAAAGCTGTCATACGATAATGGGGTTGGGTGCAGCAACTGTTATTAATAAGTAATTTGATGTATAACTGCAAGCAACGATGAACAATTTCTTACTAAAACGATTTTAAGCTGAGTTCAGTTAATAGTGATGCTTTATCAATAATATACACGTCATATTTTGACAATATAATTAAATAGACATTAAATATTTTCAATAATAATACTTGTTTAATATGTACCGATTTTACCGTTTTCCTACGTTTTTTCTGATTTGTCCGTGTTTTTCCCCAGGTTTTCCTATTTATTTGAAAAATTCACTAGAAAATCAAAAAAAAAGAAACATTACCTTTTTAAAGTATCTCCCCAGTCCGAAAATGTGCTCCGATTTATAATCGGAACAAGTTTTTTGGTAAAAAGTTGTTCACAGAAAAAATAAATAAAAATAAACATCTTTGTAAAACTATAAGCTTCTGCGCTCCACTCAGAATCTAAAAGTAAGTATTTTTTAGTGTTTTCAATAGAAACAAATTAAATTGTGAAAATTACAGTTTATAAGCATAAATGTTAAATGTTAAATTGCCTAATATTAATATGGCGTTTTAAATGGCTTAAGCCATTCTACAATATTATATAACTTATACCGTTTTTTAAGACAAAAGTACATTATAGTGACTAAAGACATTTTAATTTTCAGTATAACATGTGTCATAGTATACAAATTCTTATGTCATTTATCTAAACAAAAGGATTACATAAAATAAAATTATTGAAAAAATGAAATTAAAAAAATTGACTTTAGCCCTTCTTGAAACTAAAGATATACTCCATATTATATGTAAGCCTCTGATATAAGCGGGAAATTTTTAGGGTTTTCAGACACAAGGCGATTTAATTTATATACTTTAAGCAATGATAAATCATTAAAATCATAAAATTATTTTGAGTAGTCTGGTAAACGGTAAAGGTTATTTTTCATTGAATTATTCGTGTTCTTTTTCGTGTAGACAAGGTAAACTAGAAATCAACAAAAATAAAATCGAATGTATCATTGTTTTTGTTAGTTTCTTTTGTGTATTTTTAGAAAAACTTTCGGGAATATGAACAAAATTATGGCAGGAAATTTATGGTAGGAATCATTTCGGTGTATTTTTACTAAAAAACAATGTATTTTCCCTTAAAACAAAAAGATAATATTATGATGTAGTCGAACTTTACTTTTTTACACGCCTACACTCAGATGAAAAAAAAAAAAAAACACAGAAGCAATCTATTGAGAATATATTATTTTTTAAAAATTTTTATAGGGTTCAATCGTGAGTAACTAATTCAATTAAAATATTAATCGAGCCCAACTGATAATGGGTTTAACAATTAAAATAAAATAAAATTACTTGTAGAATGTTATCATCAAGTGCTCGAACTAATTCAAAGGGTACATATTTTCGTATCTATTAGTTAAAATATTTTTATCGAAATCAATTATTATATTATTACCTTCACATCCGTTTAATTACAAAAAAAATAATATTATTTAATATTTACTGCTTAGAGGAACTTGTGATTAATGCGTACTGTAAAAAACCGCGTTGATTTATATTTTATATTTAGATCTAATTGAACGTTACATATTTTGTTTTTGAAACAGACTTAATCTTTGCAAACATCGCAGTGTATAAACGGGAGTGAATTTCTTACAGCGACCTCTTTGTTCGAGATAATTAATAAGATAATTCCACGGTTTGGTTTTCATTTTTAGATTAAATTTGCGTTTTATAATTTCGTAAATGATAGGTATATTATTAATTAGTTTAGTGTATACGAAGAAACCGGGTAAAAATGTACAACCTAACCTAATCTCACTATACTGGTTCCGCTCATTAAATTTTCACGGTTGACGATAAAATGTTGAACGAGAAGATTTTCGCAGAATGTAAGTTTTTTATGGAATCCCTTATAATATAGACAGTGTCTGCCTCGTTGTGCACCTATTTGGTTTTCGTATTAACGGGTCGGTTTATTAGATGTGGATGACGACGGAATTTCTTTAACGTTTGGTCCTACGGCATTTTCCCATAGTCGGGAATCCCAAAAGTCCGGACGGGTCTGGATAGAGTCTTATTAATCATCAGGTTTACGTTAGGAAGACGTCGGGTGTGAACTCGTCGCTTGTCTATCACACGGAAACCGTTGGAAAAATATGTATGTGTACTTTCAGTAGCACTCAGACCTCGTTAGTCGTTATAAACTTGATTTCGGTACCGAATTAAACATCGGACATTTGACTAAATTAAACCGATTTTATATTGATTTTTTCAAAAAAGCTAAATTTTACAATGCTAATAAAAAAACGGGTTTTAACAGAATATTCAAAACACTTATGCTGTAGAGACATTTAATTCAAATTTTAATGTTTGTTGCAGCACCAGAATCGAGTTTATACAACCAACGAGGTCTGTGTACAATATTGAAAGTACGAAAATACATTTTTGCTGTATTGCCCATTAGAGAGACGGAGCCGATAAAATGCATGTTTGACGTCCTCTTGTAAAATTACACGCGATTTTAACGTACATGTTATACCTGCATAATTAATAGCCGATTGCGAGTTTAGACGACTCGATTTGTAAGGTTAAATATCCGGAGAAAGATGAAATTGGTTTTCGTTTTACACGTGGTGAACATCCGATGAAATCGAACGAGTATCGTTACGTAGACAATATAATAACAATACAGGATGAGGCAAAGTTTGAGTAACGCATTATGGTTTACGAGTTTAGATTTTAATCGCCTCGTATTATATATATATATATATATACGCTCGCAGGGTATCCGTGTAACAGAAGTCCGCGGGTTTATTGTGTCTACAATATTTTTAGTGCGAGTCAATAATATTGTTTACGGCCATTTATCATAAAAAATAAAAATGATTTACCGTATTATACAATACTTTGCATAATAACGGCATGACGGGTATAATAAGCGTTTTAACCGGCGACACGTCTTACGACGACGATGACGGCGATGGCCGTCTCTAGTCATCGTTTCTGTAGGTATACTGTAGGTACCTATACACATAATGTCTCGTAGTGTTATTTCTGTACATGCGTTTATGCAACTTGAATAACGTCGTTTTCCGCGGTATTATTATTCCCGCGTATCAATCAAACTTTTCGTTCGCGGGTATACCCAATCATCGTCGTATAACATTAAGCGCGTCTCGGTCGATGGGCCATAGCGATTGGGCGTGTAGGATCTCTAATAAGATGTGTGTTGTCATCGTGTCCCGAGTTCAAAGACTACATAATATAATATAATATTTCTCCTCGGCGTATAACAGTAAAACAAATATATCGTACACAAATGATTATCTAATAATACACCGGGCTAAAGTCAAATATTATAACACACTCGGGGGGCGGTTTTTTTTCCTTTTTGAATCTCTTCGATGACACCGGCCGCGATAAACACGTTAAGCTGTCGCGAAATGAATTATATAGCCACTGTCACGGTCCGTTTCGGTAAATACTATCAAAATAGATAATAATAATATTATACACGTTACGCCTGTATTATAGTGATCAAGATACAAACCTATTAATAATAATGATACCAGTAATAAATTACATTCAGAACCGGAGACTTGTGCAACGGAACGAATCAATTATAAGTCCCGCGGTGAGTATTATATTGGTATTTCGTATTAAAAAAAAAAAATGAAAATATAAAATACTCTTGCGTTGCATAATATTATAATTATTATTTTATACAGTTGTTGGATTCAGGTGGCAGGTGCATTCGAGAACGGTGGATTCGTAAACCCGCAAAATATTATCAAAAATACATACAGTCGACATTTTTAACGCGACCTATTTTGACGTTATTATTAGATGTTTTTCTTCTAAAATCAGTTTTTTATTACAGGTTCTATTAATGTTTCTCGTAAAACCCGTCAACAAAATGCATTTATTCCAAAAAGAAGCTGTCATTTTTACGATTTTCGTCAAAATTCGAATTTAATAAAGTTTATAAAAAAAAATACTGCATTAGATTTATTTTTTTTTTTTTTTATCACCTATGATGAACCTCGTGTGAAATGTTTAAACATTTCTAATGAGCCAAAACAATTTGATCCAAAACAAAACTAAATAAAATCTTTAAAAAAAAAAAAAATGGCTAAAATGTACACTGCCTATTAATAGTGGAAAAATTGCCAGAATATTTTTTTAAATGTATCTCTTAGATAAAACGTTAATAAAAATATTATTAGAAAAATAGAAAAAAGCTTTTAGAAAAATGCTCTCTAAAATGATTTTCAATTAAATAACAACAAAAAACAAAATCGAAAATAATGAAACCATTATTTCCGTAAACTTTCCGTTTATTGAGAAAACTAACAAAAAAAAAAAAAATCAATGAAAAACTCTTTATCAAATCATTAACTAGATCGAAATTGTCATATAAAAATGTTCTTTGCAGTCTTTAAGGCAGGAAAAAAACATCATAGTAATGCCAATGCATTCCTCGCTGCGCTTAGAATTTAAAATAATCCAAGCGGCCGTTAAATAATAATAATTTAGCAAATAAATAAAAACGAGTGTGTAATAACAAATAATATTGTAATACACAATAATCTGAGAGAATACTTTCGATCTTACTCGTCGGGTTTTCGACGATAAAGTTTCGTTAGTTTAAAGTGGAACAAATAACAAACCAATGACAACATAAAATAACAATGAAATAGCAGGACAAAATACGTACGGTTTAAAAATACATTAATATTAGAAATATTTCACTTTAATAATCTTTTGAAAGACTTTTACAGTCTTATTCTTCTCGGTATAATATTGCAACGCCGTGGCTTGACGAGTATAGGTTGAAATGGGTATTTACCCGGGTCTGTCAATACTACGGCCAATCATTTCAAATACTGTTTAAGGAACCAATAACGCACGCACTTAAATATTATGTTTCTCTCCGTTTCGGTAATTTTTAAAAACAGTAATGCCGTCATCGATTTTTCAACTGTTACGTCAAGTGTTTTATAGTTTGTATAGTATTTTATTTGTAGTTTTCCGTATATTTGTTTATTTTTCTCAGTTTCATTAAACACGAGTAAAATGGACAACGATTTAAATACATTTTAACAATATGAATACATTAAATACGTTCTAGTTCGATCTTGATATTATTTATTATATTTATTCATCATTCATCACTCGGTGTCAGCGGCGGCTCGTGAGCATTGTAGGTGACGAGGTAAATATTTTGAAAATTACAGGTAGGGTAGAGGTGGTATATTATATTATACACGGAGAGATGAATACAGAAACCGCCGGAAATAGAAAACGAGTTCGGAGTTAGTAATATTACTATTGATTTTGTATTGTTTGTCGAATAAAGGCTTCAGTTATCAGTAATATTATATCGAATTTAAAAATAGTTAGTGTGCAAGGCGATCCATTTAAATGGATACACTCATTATCTCGGAAAGTATTAACTTCCGGAATTTGTTTTATAGAACATTTAAGAAAAAAACAGCTCTACAATTTCACATTTATGCTATTTTTTTGTCACCCTTATTTTTGGGGGTAAAACCAATACTTACTTTTGATCTACAGATGACAACGTATATTTAAAAATTCTATAAGTAGATGATGTGTTATTTAAAATAAATTTTATTATTGAAATATTTGATTTCCGTTAATCCGTTGACGAGATATTCTACTCTTAGGTATGGTTAGACGGAGAGTAGTGGTACATTATTAACATGCAGTGTGCCATGCCAATAAAAAATTGATGCTCCACTACTCTCCTTCGACCAAAACTTAAAAGTGAAATATCTCGTCAAGACAGAAATCTAAAATTTGAATACTAAAATTTATTTTAAATAACACATCATCTATTTAGGGAATTTTTAAATATTAGTTGTCATTCGAAAATCAAAAGTAAAGATATGTTTTACCCTCAAAAATAAAGGTGACAAAAAATAACAAAAAGGGAAAATTGTAGAGATGCTCATTTCTAAAATATTCTATAAAATATATTCCAAAAAAAGTTAGTACTTTTCGAGATAATGAGTGTACCCACCTAAACGGATCACTTTGTATGCGGGTACTTAATTTTATGAAATCCATTAATATTATATTTTAAACGAAATTAATTTTAAAACTTCAAAAAAATGGCATTCACCTATAATGAACTGTATGTAAGTATACTTATTGCAATTACAAAAGAAAATCGTAGATGAGGTAGCTCCTCAGCGCCTCGCTCGTTTTATCTGGCGAGCCGCCACTGATGAAAATTATCTTTTTAGTTGTTACGAGGTAACTCAAAACCAAAACGTTGTGTTTTTTAGCTTAAAAATGGTAGCCGGCAGCTTCGACGCATAATTTCGGTTGCGAGATCTGTTTTGTTTTGTTTTTAATTTGTTCGAAAAATTAATTAGCCTAAGTCGCACGATAATATTGTACGAAAATAGCGCAGGACTCGCTTCACCATTTTTAGTAGAATACAAATACCGTTTTGAATATTCACACAAACGCAATCCCGACTCATTATTACTATTAATTTGAATTAAATCTGTTCGCGAAAAACGAACGGGAGCTTATTTCTACACCTAATGTTTTTTCTCCGTTTCGTGTTTATTCGTTGTACTACGAAGGCGTTAATTTGGATATCTGAAAAATTACATTTATAACGACATTCTATCCGTCCAAATAATTTATATATACTGAGAAGTTTCCAGATAAAAATTTGTTTTCTGAATTGGGTTTCGCAGAGAAATAATGAATATGTCATTTCAGAACACTAACTACATGGTTTCTCGTTTAGTTTCTCGTGGAAACTAAAAAGGTCGGAACACAAAACTTTTAACGAATGAACGATATATTATTCCGCCGCTCATGACGAACAGGCGAACAATTTAAAATACAACCGTACGTATTTAATGGAATATAATTTTACAAGATTTTGCTTAGTTTAGGTAAGTCACGGGCATATATTTTGTTTATTTCGAGTATTTTAGTAAATCATTACAATATTTAAATACCCACATGGGGCATATACAAGGGACGGGGTTATGGGGACTCAAGTTCCCACACTTGGCCCGCGTAAGTTATTTAAAATTAAGACTTTACTGAATGGTATAAATGATATACTTGTATTAAAAATGCAAGTGACCCCCCAGCAGCAGACCTTGTTTAATTAAAAATTAATGTTAAAACACGGACAAAATAAAAGTTCACAGAAACCACATGATAATTGCGTAGACCCTCAAATTCAACAGTAATATTATCTTAATCTAAGGTCATCATATATAAAATAAAAATATCGTAGATGAAAGTTTTTAAAGTTATTTTTTATCAGCAAAAAAATCTAATAACACGATGATGTTAATAATGAAATTCAACTGAAATTTTATTAATTTAATCCACCCATAAAAAAAGAAAACTCCTATTCCCGTGTTCGAGTGCTCTTTTGGTCCAGAGGGAGCCGCTTGAATTGTCCAAAAGTACCGGGAAAAATTTAATACATAGGTATAAAACAGACACAATAATAAAAATTATACAATGCAATAATCTTTATTTTCGGGGAAAATTCGATAAAAATGAAATGTTTGTAACGACAACAAATGGACCGGAGGGGGGGGGGGGGTAATGCGATCCTAGTTTTGCTGCCCACGGGTATATTTTGTTATTTATTATTATTGTTATTATTATTTTTTTTTAGACAAACGCGATAAAACTTCGGATACCGGGCGGAGTAATTTTATTGTTTTAAATCGGGTAGATAGATAGGTCTATCTACATCGTTAATTAAAATATTAATTAACGAGTTTAGGTAGGTCGGAGTTATTCGACTAACTCGATGAGCTCGTATACAGGGTGATTTTTTTTTATCACGAACCAGCAATTATCTCGGAGAAATTCAATTGAATTTGATGTTTTTTCTAATCTTTATGGAATCATTTAGGCTTTATTTTAAAAACATTTTTAATTTTTTTTATTACTCTTCCATATTCCTCTGGTCCAAAATTTAAACTGTTATAACTCATAAACGGTAAATCCGATATTAGTGGAATGTATTTTAAAATGTCTATAAAAATATTCTCTTCTCAAATCCGTGTTCAAAAGGGGGAGAGGGATCCTATTTTAAAATCAAAAGTATGTACTTATTTAAGGTAAGTATACGGAGTAGGGGTAAAAAATTAAAAATTATTTTAAAAATAAAGCTTGAAAGATGCCATAATGATTAGAAATAACAGAAATCGAATTCACTTAAAATCCTCCGAGATAACAATGCCGGTCCGTGAAAAAACAATCATCCTGCACATCTATAACAGAGTGCGTGTTTGAAATACCTCCTTTACGTATGTACGAATACGCCATGCGGAAATCAACGTTCTTATTATTGAATTATTTTAAGTACGGGTATGCCAATAGTATTTAATAATATTTTATCGTTCCGGCTAGGTACGTGCCGTATACCGTCGGAACGACGACAAAGAACGCTGTACAGGTGGTCGCAAAATCGTTGTAAACGTTCATTTCGTTTTTTTTTTTTTTTTTAATTTTTGTCCGAACAATGCTTAAGTACGGCCGTGTTAATTAATCGCCGTATAACTCGCGTAATTATTAAACTACAGCGTTTCCGTTGGTAGGTTCGTGCGGCGCGGCATTTTATACACGAATATTATTCGGTACCCGTCGCACAATAAGCGCGGTTTATTCGTATCGTGCGTTTAATAATAATTCGTCGGGTCGTAGGTATATTACGGGTATTCAATTTGCATTTTTCGTGCACAGTCGTTATTAGACAAATCGCAATTAAAAAAAAAACCATTCGAACAACAATAATAATTATTGTGTGCGTTTTTTGTTTTCAATTATCTCACGGGAGGAGGGAGAGCAGTGACAAATAACGATATAAGTACGATGTCGGGTCGGTACCCTTTACATTTTTTTTTTTTTTAATCCGATTGAATCTGCCGTTTGTGAGAATACAGTATAGTGACGGGGCACCGTCAACCTGAAAACAAAATACGTCCCGTTTCCACCGTGCGTGTGTGTTTTATTTTCGATCAAGGTTAACAATAATAATATTATTGTTGTTGTTACGCGTTTCATACGACCGTTGCAAGGCGATGACATTTTTCAATCGTTTTTATAACAATAAAATAATATTATATTCAATTAACGCAGAAACGGTATACCCGCGTCCTATTATTATTAATATTTTATCGTTTAAAAACATCGAAATCAAAAAAAAAAAAATTGTTCAACCTACAAAACCGAAACAAAGAAAACGTTTAAACCCGTAAAAAAAAAAAAAAAAAAATGCAGACAATCCGTCAATGTCGTGCGTTATTTATTTCTGATAATCAAACCTAATCGTTCGAAGGCTATATGATATTATATTACGAATTACCGTATATTGTGTTATTTTCTAACTGCACTTTTGGTGATTATTACGTATTATAATGTTCAAATCTTTGCCAGTGTTCAAAATATGTACACCGTTTTAGGATTGCGTATAATAATCCGAGTCTACAAATTGGTTCCCACGACTAAAAATTAACACCCGGATCGGTTCCCGGTAAAGACTTTTAAAAAAGACCAAACACAATACTATTAAATGTAAACTATTATATACGTATAACTTTGTTTATTATTATTAATTTATTAATTTATCTAATGTAATTTGTCCCAAAGACCTTATACTAATAGCCGAGCTATGCACGTCGTTTATGCCGCGGTCAGACACAGCGGACACTTAATTGTCACCGAGTGACTATTGCACAATAATAAAATTACCGTGTTCTTATCACGTTTTTTAGTTCGATGTGATAATAAATCGTCACACACCTTGTAAATGATAAGTTGATCCCGCTTTTAGTAATCATGAACAATCAGCGGAGGATCCTGACATTTTATAAAGAGGGGCACGTTATTTATATTTTCAATAAATTAACTATAAATTATATACTAAATTAATATTCAATATATGAATAAAACTCTAGTCAATTGACAGGGGAAGATGTGTCCCTGTGCCCCCTATCTGGATCCACCACTGTTAACAATGTCTTAAATTATTTTTAATCAGAAAATGTATGTGGTCTAATCCAGTAATTCGAAACTAATCCATACGTCTGAAGTTGTACAACTATGTAGGCCTGAATGTACGAACTGGCGGGCTACCGTGAAAATGTCGGTGGGCCACTCAAAATTATACTTGGTTTTGATTAAATGTATGCAAATTTTATCTATTTTGATACCAAATTTTCGGCTGGTGAAAATCTTAAAAATCGGAGGACCGATATATTCTTTATCCGGAGCTGCATTTATGTTGATACTTGATATAGGCAATATCAAAAATATAGATGCGTTTAAAATAGAAAAAAATCGTAACGACTTTAAAAACATAAAAAACTATATTATAGATTTCAAAAAATTCTCGATAACATGCATAACGATTATTTCTTTATTTCAACAAAATATTATCGTATACAATAATAATTGTACGGAGTGGTGCACCAAACGTCAAGTTTGCTACATCACTGTCTTCTGTTTGACCGCAGCTCGTCAGCACGTGTGCAATGTACGCGATTTTCGTCTATCAATATGAAGTCTATGAATATTAAGCACCATACCTATAATAAATTGTCATTTAGATAATGTAGGACATACCGATAAAAACCGTGATAAAAATTGGTCGATACGGACGAATACCGAGTCGTTGCTCATTAATGTATTTAGTAATAATACATCAATAACCGTAATGTACGCTATAGGTACGGCGTACGTATTTGTTTGCCTTTAAAACTTATTTTTCGAATACGGAATTTATGTACAGTGAAATAAACAAGAAACTTGCCGTATTATACAATTTTAAATTTGGATTTTCAAAAAACTGGCAGACACCATTGAACGTTGGACATGTGTACAAAGAAAATGTAAGTCATATTTGAAAATAAATAATTTAAATTTAATGACATATAATAATACATATATGAGTATAATACATAATCGTTTAAAAGGCCGATGTTAAAAAAACTTAACAAACGGAAATACAGCAATAGTTAAAAAGAAAACAAGCTCAAGAAGTATTACATGAGCGCCCGGCAGAGATTATTCTCTTAAAGTTGGCTAAATCCAATATCAAAACCATAGATGCTCAAGATATAATATGTAGAATTAGAAAACATATTCATGCCATTCGCTGTAGCATTGTACCAGCGTTGCTCGAAACATCGAGCGAAGCTCGCGATAGATTAATTAGATATAATTTGACAGTTCTAAGTCGGTATAAAATGGAAAGATAAATTTAAATCGCATAATTGGGGTACCAATGCGGGCACACCATTCGTAGCAACTCTGGAACCGATGCAGCCATATTGATTTATGCGTTTTATTTCAATGATGCAACCGACCGGGGGTTTTTTGAGTGTCTGGATACCCTCCTTGAACCGTATTTATGGACATTTAATTTAACTTAAAAGAAATTTTTTATTTATTAGAAACTAAGCGGACGATCCCCTTGAAAAACTCCTGGCTGTGACACTGATTTCAAGTATTACTAAAGTCAGTTATCACCATTAATACGTAAAAAAAAAAAAAATAAATTTCTTATAATATTATTTAAATCGTATATAATGTAAAATATTCTTGTACAATATATTCTTTGTTAAATTGTCTACATAGTTTATTAAGTTTTGTAATTATAATTGTTGTAATTATTATTTTATTTCTTATATCGTGTTGAACCTTAATTGTTTACCCCCCCCTCCCAAACAAGCATTATGCTTAAAGGGGAGTAACAAATATGTATGTTGTATTGTATTTTCATTTGTAATTATTTAGGTATGGTTTTGTTAAATAAATTATTATTATTATTATTATAATTTATTCTTTCTCTGTACGAATATATTATGTCAAACATACTCGTATTTCCTGTGTGAAAGTTAATGGCAAAATGGCACGCGTAGGGGCTGGTTTAGGGGTTATATTCTCCTCTTGCAAAATAAAATACAACAACGAGTGTTAACTTCGTAATTTTATTTTGAAATTTTTAATCAAATATTATAAAAGTATAATATTTTAAAATATATTATAGGACAAAAGATTGATTTATTAAATACAAATCGGCTTTTTTTGGATCGGTCTTTTAAATTCGTGTTGACGGCTTGTAGGTATATAACAGAAGACCAGTCTAAAATTTAGTCATGAATCATGGTTGTTGGAAATAACTTTCCTGGATAAAACTTTGGGCTTAACTGCTTAAGTGGGTTTTTATGGAAATTAATTGTAAAAAAAAATGTAGGTTTTTGACTTAACTTTAAATTGTAAACGTTCGTCATTGTATTTTACCGAACCGTTTTTGTTTTCCACTGGATTTATTACATTTCGTGTCTGAATGTAGAGATTTACGATAGTTTTTTTTTTTTTTTTTTCAGGATAACACGATATTGAATAACTGTCTAAAACTATTCTGCCAGAGATGTATAATAAGCGCGCGCGTTACTCAACTTAATATTATATATTTATTGATTATTCTTTTAAATTTGTTTTAACACGTCGTTATAATGTGTCACGTCAATAATATTGAATCCATTGTCGAAGAATTATAAAAAAAATATTATGGGATGTAGTCCGAGGAAATAATATATTTTTACAATACGCGTTTAATGAGTATAACAATAACAACAATAATACGACGTTGCGCAAGAAAAACTACAATGCATTTTGATTATTTCGAAGCCGGCAGCGTTCGTTTGCGACGTGTATGAATCTAATTATTATTGTTATGGCATAAGTAAGTTCTATTTTCACGAATAACTGCATGCCGACCGATGATAAATAACTGCACCGTGCTTTATTGCATCCATTTTATACGCATCGTAAATATCGCTATATTTAGATACCTGCACAATAGTAACAAATTCAAAGTGTGCTCTCTAACCACCGTATAATATGCGAAGAATTTCGTAAGAAATATTACTTTTTCCTAGTACATTTCGCGCGATAAGAAATTTGTTTTTTTCTTTTATTGTTTGTTTTAGCCATTCATTTTTCCGCGTCACCCGATTATTTTACTTTGTAATTAAAAAAAAAAATGTATGTAAACATATTTAGAGAAATTAAACGGCATTCCGTTTAGCATTAACTGATACGTAATGTTTTTCTCCTGTCAAAAACGAAAATAAAAAAAAAAATAATAACGAGACGAAAATACCGCGTAATATTTTGTTAAAAACACTGACAATTATTGGAGACTGGAGAGACAGAAAAATTAAAAAAAGTTAATGCCCGAATGATAATTTAGCAAAAAAAAAAAATTTAATTAATTTTTATGTAACTAAATATTTTAAGTATATTAATATATACATTATTTTTTTTTTTGAGAAAAATCAACAGTTTTTCAAACGTAAAATTAAATTTACTGATCCACCGTACGCATATTATTTATATAATATTATAATATAAAGTGTGTCCGTTTGTTCGTTACAGGTTTGTTTAACCAGGAGCAACCAAATAAGGCGTGTGACACTAATGTAATTTAACCAATGCGCCACTTTCACTTAACTCTTAAAAGGTGGAGGGTAGGTAATTGATTTTCGGTCTTTTTATTTAAAGATTTTTTTTTATTCGTTTATTTCTGGTATCAGTTTTGGTTTGAAAGGAAATCAGTTGTTATATTATATCGGGAGTATACAAAACAAATCACCCGAAAACAGCGGAGCTTCGGTACTAGAATAGAATTGTCTCGATGAATACAAACATAAATGGTCAAAATAGACGAGACGACATAGGCTGTTATAAAAAATATAACAATTATATTAAATACTACTACGTAATGTATAGCTAAAATCACAGACAAAAAAAGCAGACATGCCGCCCTGATATAATATGGTGATTAGGGTAAGGATGTAGAATAGAGGACAGTGCTCTGCGCGGTCCGGCCATTTCGGTATTTTTGATTTCGGTATTCACCGAGGCCCGGTCAGGTTCAGTCCACAAATTTATTTCGGTCCATATACGGCACGGAACGAAAACTAATAACGCATACGTCATATTACACGCAGCACTATAATTATGCTCGATCCACGCGGCATGTCCGGTCCGTATCACTAACGGCGGTGTTAGATAAAACGATGTGTTTATAATAATACAATATTTACACCGACAATTTACCGATTCGTGTCCGTGTAGCTCATTCCAGGGATTTTTTTTTTCATTCTCGGCGATAATATTTTGCCGGACGATACAAATACGAACTGAACACGGAAATGCGGTTATCAGAACGTGTAAATAACAGCCCATGCGGGTTTAGCGTTGTGCGCACGTGTGCGCCTGCAATTAAAACTAAAACATTGTGTTTTCGTTTTCATTATTGCCACGAACGAATACCTTTTACACATTCAATGATTTCTGTAATTTTTCACATTATACTTAATAAATCACAAAATACACTGACCACAATTCTTGTTTTCCATTGTTTTTGCACCCAAATATGTTTTTTTTTTCGAGTTTTCTCCGTTTCGTTTACAGTTCTTCGCGGATCTTCGTACAATAATATAGCAATAACTATTATTCGGATTGGTTTAACGTTCGAATGACAAGATAAGATCACGAAACCGTGCGCAAAAACCAACAGTGGTGTCTGATATCACGGTAATAGACCCGATATGTCTGAATAGTTTTATATTATAATATAGGCTCTGTGGTAACTAAACGGACTAGTGGTGTAGTTATTGGGAGAGGGAATGATGGAGATGGGTCCTTTCATCGTGTGTGTTTATGTTATACAATATGTACTTTAGTATACCTATTTGCAATCGAGAATTCAGAGTGGAGTAACATTAGTCGTGTTTTTCTCTTGTAGCCAAGGTAATTCAGAAAAAAACAAATATTAAATACACCTGTGTATTGACATTAACTATGTTAAATTTTAAAACTGTATAGAAAAACTATGAGCAATTGTTTTAAATAAATTATCATCGGGTTAAAATCTGTATTTTTTAATTTTTTATGGTACGATAAGAATAATTTAGACTCTTCAGAACATTGTTTTTACTAACGGATAATATATTTTTTGGAAAAATGGACTTAGGGAGTTAACTAACTATTGAAACTTCAAAAAAGAGAGTAAATTACCTGCAGGTAAAAATTCTACATCAATTATTTTAACGGATTACTTTGTTGGATAGATACAATAAGATTCTTAATTTCGTGAAGATTAAACAGTCAATGATAATAAATTGATGGCAGGGTGGCCGATGACCCCTCAGACGAATAAAATATGATATATACTTGAACATTCTACTCTTGAATACGTTTATCAATTTAATTATAATACATTAATTTAGTACAATGGTAAAAAAAAAATGGACAAAATATGAACGCTGATTGTATCTATTATAATATACGCTATTTGATTAGTGGTTTTGTGAATATTACACTGAAAATGATTAGATCGGCCCATCAGTATCAGTATATTATAATATTATTATAGATGAGCTTCAAAAGAAGAAGGAAAAAAAACTGGTTTCCAACGATTATCGTTATTCACAAACACAAATATTTCGACCGACGTTTTTACACGCGTCCTTCGAAATTCTATTTTTAAAGCGTCTCTGCAACTTTATGGATATTGCTGCAGGTAGTGACGAAACTTAACATACACCATCATAGATTTAAAATACGTATTTTTACAAACGAATTATTTTGGAGTAGGGTTTTTTTTTTTTTATGATTATATCTGTGAACAATATGAGTCACATAAAAGATAAAAAAAAAAACCGTTCATACGCACTAGTCGTGTTTATTGTAACGTACAATCAAACAAAGTATTTATTAGGATTATTAAATTGTTATTTGACGTATTAAAAGCCAAGCGTGTGAAAAATTAATTCTTCGTTTATGATTTTGAATATTATACGTCCGCGAACGAAAATGATTTTTGAACACTGAGCGTAGCTAAGAACGTATTCGTTTAACCATGGCGTGTGCTTTTATAATAATCAAAATGGAGCGAAGCATTTACTGGATTTACTATGATGTGTGCCCATTTATTTATTTTTGGTGTGTCTAAATCACATTGTCATCTGAAATCTTCCTCAAATTAAAAACTACAAGGCACCTTCTTTTCGCATTTTGGATCTAGCTAGTTCGTTGAGGATGCCATTTTTTGATTTTCCAGGCATTGTTCTTAATAGCTAGAAAAAATCGGGAAGTTTACGACATTAACGATATTAATATTTTCGATTTTGTTTTTTTGTTGTAACTCTGTTATATTGCGGACCTGAAATTTTCATCGGATATCTATATTAGCATTTTCTAGATATGGTAAAATTTTCAAAACAATCAATTAAAACGATTTTTGAGCTATTTGGCATTTGACATTTTTGAATTTTTTATTTACGATAAAATTGTGTCGACCGATCCGAAATGTTTGGTAACTTAACACGAAGTTTAAAGTTAGAAGTCAAAAAAGGAATGTTGAGTGTAATGTAGTCGTTTTTTTTTGTATAAGCTTTTTGAGTTAATATATTAACAATAATCGTAAAGATCTGTAAACATGTTTTACAGAACTTCAGTCAGAATCGTAGGTATTTTATCAGCAATGACTTATCGTTGCGGACAGATATAGATTGAATACATTTATGTATCACTACTTAAAATTATTATTACGAAATAAAAAACTAAATTACGCATCGTTTTTACGACAGTTGTTTTAATAATTAATGATTATTCGAAAATACAATTAAAAGAACAATATTACGAGAAAAATATAATTTAAAAAATAAATAGATGCACCTATATAATATAATTATGATTTTTAATTTTTAATTTGGCGTGGGATTATATGGCGAAGTAATACGATTTTTTAACGGTTATGCATGTTTCATTAAGATTAAATTCCGGTTTTGATTAAATGAAAGCGAATTTAAGTGCGATTATAATATTACTATACAAATATCTTGAAACAATATTGGTAGACGCAAAAATGAAAATTTAAGAAAGTCGCATTTTTATTATATCAGCAAAAAGACAAAATCGTTCTACGAGTTACCGAGGTAGTATAATACAAACAAAACTGGGACGTTCTATTCTCGTCTGAAAAATATGTTTAAAAATAAAGGAAGAATTTCCCGCATCTGACTACGCTCGTGTACATTTTACGAGTACAACGGGTATTCAGATTCGGGTAAAATACTGTCGTTGTAAAGTATACGAAAATAAATTAAAAGGCGAAGGCCCAAGAGGAGTGAACTGTTGGGAATTTTGAAAAATATTTTTAATTAAGTACCTCCGGGTGGAAATTCCACCCAAGACAAATGTCTGAAAAAACCGATCAATTTTACTAAATGAAAAATGTTTACCGAGAAAAAATCGCATAGTAAAATATTAAGCACACTAAAAGAGAGTGACAAAAAGTATATTTTTTTTTTTTTGTTAAGGAATGAAATATTCTTTAAAACTATACAGAATACAGTGTTGAATACTTCTTAAAAGAAGTATTTTAATAATATTTCGAATACTTTATTTGAAGTAGGTACTTCTCATGTCTGATTGGGGAACGCGGATTGTCACATTGTCGTAATATAATATCGTTAATTTTATAACTGCAGTTATCACATCTAAGTACTGATCGTGTACAATACGCTCGTAAAATAAAACGGTGTGGTTTTTTTTGGGCGTTACACAGTCCAATCGGAATTCGCGTTATCTACTGTACTGGTGACGGCATATGATAGTGCGCAAAAAGTATGCACAAGAATGTAGTCGGACGGAAAAAATTATTAAACGAATAATTTTAGCAATCGGATTTTTGACGAGTTGATTGATTCACACGACGGTGTTCTTTTTTGTGTTCAATTGATTTATTCTGTCCGGTGTTCTTATACGTATTCTATTCTTGATTAATCGATACACATAATGTAATTACACGTAACTTACATTTAATATTATATTCTTTAAAAAAGTACGGAGGAGTATGTTGTCGATCGTACGACAATGACGTGGAAAAAGGTACAATGCAAATTAAAAAATGAGCAGCTGGAATGTTTTTGAATTGATTTCTCCCACGCTTGAAGTGTAATCAAAATTTACAAGGGGATGCTGTAGGAATATGGCAATAGGATATCGTCTACAAAATCGTTGGATATTTGTTTTTTGTTGTTCGCTTCTATATAAATTCGAAAACATTCCGCAGTCGTATTTGAATTCGATAATTCGGTTCCGAGCGAATTTCAATTTATCGTATACTCGGCGTTACTTATATCGGTACACTGGTGGTTTTATTTGGCTTCTACGCGAAAATGATGCTTCACTACTCTCCCCCTATACTCAATCTATACTCCAAAGGGGAATATCTCGTGATCTCGGAAATTCAAAACATTGATATTGAAACATATTTAAAACGATCCGTCGTCGTCTGTTTACGGAATTTTTAATATAGTTTGAAAATTAGAAAACCGAAAATGTTGGCACTGACGATCGTCCATTAGGGTGCGGTGGTTTTGCTTTTAAAAATAAGGTTGAAAAAAGGGAAATTTACTTTTTGCATTTAACGTAATGATGCTTGATTTATTAATCATCCGGAAGAACAAAAAATAAAAAATTCCGAAAAAAGTATTAACGCTTTCCGAAATATAATGACGTGTGTCTCGTCGGGGATTGATCACTCGGTCGGTATACATATGCGTATTTTTCGATGGTATAATCATGGCTTGATAATAACTTCGTATAATTCGCATATACAAACAATGGCAGATTTGATATCTTTCAAAAAATGTCACCGTCGTTGTCGACATATTTCTTTGCTGCGTGATTATTAATAAATAACCAGATTTAATTACGCGATAAAACAACGCTGTTTTAGAAGAAAAAAAAAAGACACCAGCCAACGCTCGAATCATAATATTGTTTAATAAACCGAAACGTATTTCCGTAATAACAACGGGGAAAAAAAAAAAAAAAATAAATTAAAATAATTAAAATACAAAGCTATTGTTCAACAGAAGTTTTTAACCACCGGTGTACGTCGGATTTCGAATGAATCTTACATTACAAAATGTTGTTTTTTTTTTTTTTTTGGCGAAAATTCCAGATGAAATATTAAATTAAACACTATTATTTATGAGCGATAATGGATTTTAATCATTGAGGGTTATTTTTTTTCTACCACGGTATCTGACAAAGTTTCAACAAAGCCAGCTTATTCGTGTATACTATATAGATAGATAGGTAGATGGATGGTCGTAAGGTTAGACCTTACGACCACATTGACGTATTTACCTTTTTTTTTCAGTCCTTTGGCAATTTTTTTTTTACCGCACGCTTCAGAACAGTCTTGCCGCTCATCGAAAAAAAAAAAAAAAATGATTATATGATATTTTTTAATTTATTGCGTTGTAAATACCTATTCGCGTATACGTACGAAATGTAGTTGATTTTACAGTATTATTTTACTTTTATTATTTTTACCGACGACAAATGAAAAACATCGGTCAAAACAAATTTGAAGGCCACGCGCCCGGAATTGTCAATCTAAACTTCCGGCGGCGTTTCATTCTACTTATCCCGGTGTTAAAATTCACCATTGCTCTGGACAGATTAAAAAAAATAAAGATCGAAATTAGAGAAAAACATACAAACAATCCGTTTCTATTTACGGTTTTATTAGTTTTAATTGCCGATTGGTTTAATAAAACGAACGGGGCTATTTTTTTTGAAAATCCACTTTATCACAAAATGAAAGACATTTGTAATATAATTAGTCGAAATCGTTAAACGAATTTCGTACTAGTATATATACAAATAAAAAAAAAGAAAAACATCCCGAATTAATTATATTAATTTCATACAAAAAAAATATTGAAAATATAGAATTGATTTTTGTGTGGGTGATTTTTTTTTTTTATCACGAACCAGCAATTATCTGGGAGTTTTTTTTAAGTTAATTTGGTTTCTGTTTTTTTCTAATCATTATGGAATCGTTTGAGCTTTATATTAAAACCATTTTTAATTTTGTACACCTACTCCATGTACCTAAAACAAATACATACTTTTGATTTTCGAACAGGAACTTTCCCTTTTGAACACAGATTTGTATAGAGAGTATTTTTCTAGAAATGTTGATATGCATAACACTAATATAGGATTTACCGTTTATGAGTTATAACAGTTTAAAGTTTAGATGGTTATGAAACGGTTATAGATGGGCAATTTTTAGTGTACAATTTGAACGGTTTTAATAATGTCGTTGCCGTTTTATCGTTGAAAAAAAAAACTAGTTGCGAATAAAAATATCGATTCAAATCGATCATTACTGTTGTACCTGGGAAAAAAAGCCGTTTTTACGTATTGGTATTGAAAAAATAACTATATAACGAATTAATATTGCGCGTGCAGGTCAAACGCGCGGAGAATTATTGAAATAACGTGTAGGTAGAGACAAAGGATAAACATATTATATTGTTGTAATTTTAGACGATAATAAATTCGTAAATCACACGCACTACATGACGTACCGTCGCCGTTCGCTGGCGAGCATTTTTATTTTCGCCGACCGACGATAAACCGTAAAATATTTATGATACTATACCGCTCTTACACGCAGGTGGTTACCGTGAAAGCGGATATTCTTTGCGTATATCGGATAAGTATTATCGCGTAAAACTACGTCCGTATGTGCGGGCGAACGACGACTGAGGATTAAAATAGCGGCAGCAGCAGCAGCAGCAGCAGCAGCAGCAGCAGCAGCAGAATCAGTAAAGGCTGCAGGGCGGTTGCATTATCGCATTAATATTTTATTTATTCGTAAACTGAATACGTATGCGTATACGTATTTATCGCGATGTTATGAAAAGATTTTTACCGGCCGGAAAAGTTAGCGTAATATTATTTTAGCAAAAAGATAAACTGAAAAACACATTTTTTTTTTTTTTTTCGGTCGATTCGCATGATCGGTTGATAGTTGATAGTGAAGGGCTAATGAGTTGAAACGTTAAAATTTAATTTATTATTGACACTTGACTATATTAACTCGGTTTTTTCACTCCAGTGTTCTGTTATCCGTAAACAATTTTTGTATCAGAAATATTGCCCCGATTTTCCAGAATATCGACTTTTCTGAATGAAAATGTTGTCTTGCCGATGCATTGGGTCTTTGGGTTTTAGTTAGTGCATTGAAGAAGTAGGTATTTTTTTTTTCAAGTTTCCTTGTATTTTTCTGAAAAATCAAGAAAGAAACGGAACAATTAACGGTGATATCAGTTTTATTTTTTCAATTTTGATTTCTTTTTCTTTTGTACTTCGGTTAAAAATAATCATAGAGACTTATAATGTCCGTAGAATACTTATATTAGACTTTTAAAGACGTAGTAAAATTTAAGGTGAAAATACATTTTTTAACTGAATGTAATTTGAATGTAATACTCGGCATTTTTTTCGAAATGAGTGAAAATAATTTCTCATTCTTTATAACACTTTTAATAGTATTTTTTCTCACCAGATATAATATTGAATTTCCATTTAAAAAATATACTAGTGGCGGACTGGCAATGGGATTTCGGGAGATAAATATTTCTAGGCTGGCGCGGGTTACTTGAATCGGTAAATATATGAAATACACTTGTATTATAGATTAATCTATGGGGATAATTTCAAATTTAATTAATAAAACCGATTAAGAAAGCTTACTTTATGAGGGCGTTTCAAACCGTATTTTAAATAATTCATTTATTATAATTCCAATTTTTAAAGACTTCAATAACCTATTGTCTTAATATGCTTATACATAGAAATAGAAAAAATTTAATATTTTTTTTTTTTGTCTTCTTCTCCTCCGCTTTTATTAAAAATTGCTAACTATTTGGGATCGGTAACCTTCTCGTTCTAAATTGTTTATTGTAATTCAATCAATTGAAAAGGTTCTTCATTTGAAAATGGGAGCAAGGTTTCTGGTATAAAAAAGTTGTTAACAAATACGAAAAAAAAAAATACGCATTTTAGAAAAACCAATGCAATCTTTGTTATATTTTGATAAATTTTAAAAAAAATTGTGGGACTTTGCCCAAAAAAAAAAAAAAAAATGGGCCACTAGATATTTGAATCTCCGTGAATTGATCTGGTATCAGGCCGCCACTAAACTACACAGTTCGAACTTTCCCATAGTCGGTCACTCGCTGCGTTGCAAGTACTATAATTATTTTCGTTCAGTAAACACGCAAAATAATATTGTTATGGTAATTGTTTTTAGAGCGTTTTTTTTTTTTTAAATTTGTATTGTTATTATCGTTTCAAAATAAAAAAGATACGATGGTAAGTTATTTCACGCACTACCAAAACAGATTTACTGAAGTCTCGGTAATTTTAGTTTTATATTACCGGATCGAGAAACGTAACGATACGGTAAAATCGAGCGGAGACGTTAAAAATCGATCGAAAATAATAAATGTACAACTGGGATAATAACAGTAAGAATGTTACAACTCAATCATAATGCACGTTATCAGATGTATCGATAGACGTGTGGCAATAATAATAACAATAATAATAATACGAGTAACATCGTTTTATTCGTTTATGGAATGAATTGTAAAAACAAACCAACGTCCTCCGACTCAATACGACGGACGAAACTTATGCAACAGCGATTCCGGATTCGCTTCTCTTCTTCTTTTTTTTTTTCTGATTGATGTTTTTTAATCGTTTAACATTAGTATTTATAATATATGGATGTAAAAAAACCGACCGGATACCGTATACGTCTTGTACTACCATATTAAACATTATTTTTTTAAATTTAAAAACGAAAATATTCGCATGAGGATAATGTTTTATTAGTACAGTTCATCGAATTTAGAAACGGAACCGGTTGTCCGTGCGATTCAGGGTCGAATATAGCTAATGAGTTACCGAACGAAACTCGGTGGGCCGTGTTAAATTTTATATTGTTTTCGGATCGATGAGAATACATAAGCAAAACAAAAAAATACGATAAACTATACAATATCATCTTCTTCCCCTTCGCCTCCATCAAAAATATTTGTGGTTGTCGGTCTCCCTCTTTTCTACTTGATCCATCTCGCACGCACCGCCTGTCCTCATATCATTTTCAATCGCATCAAATAACTTTTCTTTCGTACTCACCGAACCCTTCCTAGATGTATTTCGTTGCAATTTTTACTGCATCAGGTTCCTCTTTTTTCGTGACACGCCCAAAACCATCTCTGTCTATTTTCTCGTATTAAGGTAAACTGTACAACAAATAATAAAATAACACGAAGTGATTAATTAGTAAATTGTTGCGTCATTGTTGTTCGATTTTGTGTTCCATTGTAATTCGGTGACGCCCATCTGGCTATTTGTAAATTTAAAAAGAAAAAAAATTAAAAATATTGTCGTTCAAACGTTTTATGGAAACAATTGGCGCTACCGAGATCCGGGCTGCAGATACGCGTTATGATTCCCCGGCCTGTTTATGTACTTGTTAAAAAACAAACGGTCTCGGCTCGGAAATCCGAAAACAACGGTAGCCGCTCGCGTCATTTCCCAGCTACTCTTATGCGGCGTATTATGCCGCGTTATTGTTCATCAAGCAGCGGTGTCCGGAAATCGAGTGGCGACGCCCGTCTGGAAACGCGCGAGTGACCGATCGAACGCGGGGGCGAGCGGGCCGCGAAAGGACGGGCCGAGGGTCGGAGGAGACGACGAAGAGAATAAAATAACACCCGTAAAACATAACGCCTTTGGAACGAAACGGCCTTTGGACGGACGGACGCGCGTCACTTATACCCACAACGCGGCTGCACAGTAGGCGTAGTGGACGTAGCGTACGCGTTATAATATTATCGCGGCCGAGGTCGGGCGCGGAACGGTTATTATCACGCCGTGTGTTTTGTACGGTATAACATTATTTTAGTATACGTAGCATACGTGTACGTATTACTTATTACTACTGGGCGTCGTAGGCGCGACGCCGGTGCGTTTGCAGGTATAGCGTTTTGGAAGCTATTCCGAGGTCGCGGTGACGTTTAGAAACGGAGAAGAAGAAAAATAATAACATCTGAACGAAATGGAAAACATCCGCGGCGTCTATTATACACGCGTGTTCATAACCGAACGCCCAGCTGCCGCGTTGCATCATAACTGGTCCAGATGCGGTCCGCGTGATTAACAGTGCGTTTCTAGAGAAGATTTCCGATTTTTTACGCGGCACCGGGCGTCGCGCGCATTATAATAATAATAATACGACCTCACTTTTTTTTTTTTTTTTTTTTTTTTTTTTCTGTTAACCGCTGCGGCGGTCGTATACTTACCGTGCATGATCGCCGTCATCTCGCACACGGTCTCCGCGTATTATTATATTTATTTATTTATTTGTGTTTTTTTCCTTCTAACATTATAATATTTATCGTGATGACGATTGTTCGCCGCGGTCTTATTCCACGTATTATAATAATAGTTGGAGGACGCTGTTATACGCCGTGCGTGTCACCGTGGTCGTCTCCGTCTTACGACCGCGCGCGATATAGCGAACTTGCGTTCGACAGGGCCGATTTCGCGCCATTATAGTATGAAAATCTGAACGGGATCGATCCGTCATCAAACCGAAAGGAAGACCGTGTTATTAGCCGTGTTTGTTCGACGTTTTAATTTTTAAGCGAGACATGCACCTATGTTTCGGTCATAGTTTTTGTTATTTCACACACTCGTAACTTACTCGAAAATTAGAATTAACGAAAGAAATCCGGAATTACCACAACAGGCCATGTACGATTTAAGTTTGATTTTAATTTCATTTACTCTTGTGCTAAAACTATAAGAGCATAAAATTGATTATTCTCAGCGCGAATTAGCATTGTGTCGTGCGTTTGAAAGACGGAGACGACAAACGCATGCGTCCTATTGTAATATGATGTGATGCTGCAGTATTTCCCGCACGCAATATGTATGTGTGTGTGTGTGTGTATGTATGTGGCACTGACACTGTTTCTCGTGACAGTAATACGATTATTATCAATTATTATTATTTAAATTGTCTCGTCCGTGATGACTATTAGTATAGGTAATAGTAACGTAGGTACAGTAACAGTCGTAAGTCGCACGTGTCCGCGACTCGAAACGGTCGTGGTGATAATATTGTTCAAATATTATTATGTTTGCATACGTACTACATTATCAGATTCCGAGTTGTACCACGATTTCTATGGTAAAAATACAGTTATTTACCTTATTTTCTTGCATCTTCGAAATTGAGTACGTTAAACGAGAAAATGTGATAAGGCCAGTGGCGGATTTTCAAAATTTTCTGGGGAAGCTCTTGAAAAATGTTATGTATTTGAAAGAAAGATATCTATCATTAGAGGTCTCTTTTTTAGATGACATTTTACTGAAACTATATCGGTGATTGAAGGGAGGATCCTGTAAATTCACCACTGGACGAAAAAAATACAAATCAATACAAATAATAGGTTCCTATCATGGGGGTACAATATCAAAATAATAAACTTTTGTATTGCAATCAATTTAAATGTTTAGTGCTTTAGTCTACTGTACCAACAACATAAACGTATTTAATTAAATTTTTTAACAAAATAAATTTAGTCCCGAGACAATCAATTTGTATTCAAATTGTACAGTTTAAATATTATATAAATATTACTGCAATTTATAAACTATATAAATCCAAAATTGTATTATGATAGACAGAATACTTTTTCGAGTTTATCGAATTATTACATTACCGTTCTGATAGTGTTATTAAACAACAGTTATTCAATTGAATATAATTTGTTTTTGTTCCGCTTTTATTCGCCACGATGATAGCCATCCATATTTGGGAAAGTATTTTGGATGTTCAGGAAAAAATGTCGTTTTATACGTCTCGATTAGAGAATACAAAATATAAATATTAACATATCATTTGTTTAGTATTTGTCCCAAGTCTGGCTCAAACTCACCTATTTACTGTGGTTTCTTTTCAATAACTTGTACTTACCACGGTGGATTCCAGATGAAAAAAATAATTTTATTGTTAGCTTGATTACAAAAGGTAAATATTTTGATGAACATCCAAGTTGCTATTTTCCACAATTATTTAAAATTATTATTTAAAAATAAATTATAGTTTTACTAAATATTTTAATACATTGTCAATAGAATTTATTGAAAATATAATGCAATGTATGGATTTAAATGACCTTTCAGATTGTTTGGGTTTTGAAAATGTTTACATTTGCTTACATTATGCAAATTTCGGGAAGTATATTTTAATAATTATCGTGTAATGATGATCGTGGAGCACCCGAATTAATTTATCCTTGACCTAAAAAAAACCTTGGGACGACTCTCACTGGACCCGTGGAAATCAAAAGTCGTGAATCGGCAAAATCGTGGAAAACCTAATGCTTTTTTTTAAAAAATTTTTTGGATTATTTTCCAAGGTTTTTGATTTTATTTAAACTAGCCTTGATCTCAAAATATTATATAATTTATATCGCTATAGAGTGTAACAGTTTATTATCTTTACGACGAACAATTATGAATTCAATTAAGTTCAATAATATTGGGATTTCAATGCAAAGTGCATTTTTTTTGTGCTCTAGAACAATACATGTCAAGTGCATAATTCAATTCATATATTACAATAACAGATACTTGAAAAATAAAACTGTAATTTCGTTTTCGTATTACTATTAATATTATATTTGCTTTATAGACTTTAGTAAAAATGACAAGTAGTTTTTTTTTTTTTGTTATTCTTGACCTGTATCACCAATATAATTTAAAATTTCCATATTTAAAATTTGTATTTAACTATTATTTCTGGTGCATTATTTATTGATATTTTCCAGGGCATTTAAATCTGAGCAGTATTAATTTATTATGATTGTGTTTGTATTTCGATTAATCAATTTACTTTTTTTTTCTGAGGCGGGGGTAAAAATTCAGGTTTCATGTGCCTACACCGTGATGCATACATTTTTATAAATATTTAAAAAGTATAAAATATATAAAATAATAAAAAATAATAATTCCGTCTCAAATGTCTTTACTGATGACGATTTATGAGTATTTCACGGTAGGTAGGAATTCAATTGTCATTAAAAAAGATTTTTTTATCAAGTTTTTGAATACGATCTTATGTGCAATGATTTTAGGTAGATGTATCTACAGATACTTTACTTACATCTAAAACCTATTTGTAAAGTTCACAAAAAAAAAAAAAAAAACCGTGGTAAAAGGAAACGTACAGAATACACGATTATTATACCATAACAAACACAATACTTGTTAATGTCTAGTTAATCGTTCGATATAAATAATAGTAATATACAATTGAATTAGAAGTTTAAAAACTTAGTCTTATATAACTAATACGTTCACATGCAATTTTGAAATATTAAATAATTCAATAATGCTCATAGCGGAAGAAAACCTTCTTTAGACCAGTAAAGTAATAAGAGAATGGAGACGGAGGAAAAACAGAGAGTTGCCTCAGATTATGTTACGGAGATCAGTATATTTATGGATACACAAAAAAGGAATACGGCTGTGATGGGATTGGCATGGGCGTGGAGAAGCCAAAAACCATTACTAACTACTGGAACAGAACCCAATAGAATAATACACATAAAATTATAGCCCAATAATAAAGATTGAGGACAAGGTATGAAGATGTATTAAAAAAAAAAAAAAGAGTAATACTGAAGTTGAGAGCGGCTACTGTTGAAGGTGAGAAGTTAAGAAGGTAGGATACGTAAGGTTATTTCATTTATATATGTAAGCAATGATAAATAATTGCTTGACGAAAGATGATTCCGAGCGCAGTTAATACATAATTTTTGCGATTTTTCGTTTGTATTTGATTTCAAAACACTTATTAAAAAAAAAGTTTACTAAGAAAAAACGTGTCCACAGACTAGAACAAAGAATAAAAAGAAATAAACAGCATTGTAAAACCAGTAGCTCCCTCGCTACGTTCGGAATCTAAAAGGAGGTAAAACAAATTTGACGATTTTGGCTACAGCAGAGATAACTAAATCATAGCCACTCCTTCCTCCCCCCTCAAAAAAAAAGTACGTGCTCGAATTATAATAAAATGTATTATGCAATGTTCTATATTATGTATCATGCCATTATTTATTCAGTTTTTAAATTTTTTTTTTTTTTTTAAATTAATTAGGCGGTACTCTGCTCAGTTGATTAAATACCTTGCAAAATATTTAACGTTATTCTCATTTAGATTAGAAATATGTGTAATATTCGAGCAACGTTCAATATTTATATTGACTAAACACTTCATCTATTGTTTTTTTTTTCATGGCGAAACAATAATTAATGCATTATACATTGTTTAAAATAATATTATATGTTTATCTACATATTATCAATTAAATAAATGTAACGTATAATTTGGAGCCAATTACTTTCTATACCACATATAAAATGAGTAGGTAGTATGGACGGGGAACAATATTAGATAACTCACGAAAACGATCGAGGGACGTACCCAAAAAGAAACAATTTTTTTTTATTAGATCGTAAATCGTCACTATGTCGGTCGGTACACTCGATATTAATAATCCATGGGTATGTATAAAAGGAGAAACTGGTTGACTGACTGACTAATCTATACAACCACAGCGTAAACCACTGGGGTTAGAAACTTGCGATGTTTCCGGTAGATACATTTTGTACCGTAGACGTCCTATAAGGACGAATTTTTGAAAATTACATCCATGTGGTAAAATAGGACATGGGAATTTGTTTGAAAATTCACCATTTTCTTAGTAAAATTTATACAAATCAGTATTTCTTTTTTTTTGGTTAGAAATTAAGAAATACATGTTTTAGATTTTTTAGATTCTGATTGGAGCGATGATGTAGGTTTTACTATTGGTATTACAAAGATGTTAATTGTTTTCTTTTTTTTTTTTTTTACTGTGGATAATTTTTCGTCAGCAACACATTTTGCTTCGATTTGTAATGATAACGTGTACGTAAACCGTATGATATTATTCTTTCCTATTGTTTATAATAGAGAGACTATATAATTGCATTGTAACAAAAAAGTAACGCAGGTGTTTTGTCGGTTGGCTCTATTGTACTTATGGTAGTGTGGTATAGTGCAGACTAAAAAACGGAACATGCGTGATGTTGATATCTATCGTGAAACGAAGATTGAAATCATGAGTACCTCTGATTTCGACTTAATGAAACAATTAGTGGCCGATACGTTTTCGAGTCTTCTTCGTGAATTTTAACGAAAAATATATACATGTATATTTTTATTTGATTTTTTCAGAAAATATCCACTTCTCCCACTCTTAATCCTCTAGTTATGTTATTATGATAATATATACCTGTAATAGAATCGGTTTTACAGGTTCAGCCAATATTACAGGCTGTGCTGCACCTGAAATTTTCACCTGCCACATACAACTTTCTGGCATTTTGACAATTTAACCATATAGGATTACCCTACACAAATATAGTTAGTAGTGCAATACGATGGTTTTTTTGTCAGATGTAATTTCGTCGGATTGTGGTAATGGTGTTATTCCAAATGTTCAATTTCATGTTGTCTGTAGTCGTTATCGCGTGACATTACGACGAGTAATAGTTCTTATAGTCTATTAGGACATATGACATATGGTTAAATCGAAGACTGGTAAAAATATTTCATATATAACAGTTTGCTATTTGTGAAGATGATTTGTGCACAGAAATAAAATTTTGAGAAATATAGGTACCAGGTTTTTCGAGTAGTACTCAGGTCATGATTGACTACAAAATTCTAAGTAGTGGCTTTCTAACATTTTTGAAAAGTTTACAGCTAATATTGTCGCAATACCGTGAACGTCATCTTTGAAAACGTATATACTGTTGTTAAAAGTAAACTTCATACAATAATGGATCCAACAGTTAATATGTAAAAACGAAATTACAATATTGGAATCGCAGTCCACAGATATGTATAATATATTAGCATACGCATATCTGTGATTGAAACATAATAATATCAGGATACCTATAGAATTATAAAAGAATCGGAGAAATATTAAGTCCGGGAGGGAGGAGCCTGGGCTTCTAGGTTTCCCCCCTGTCCCCGAATGAAGTGTATTCAGACGCAAATTTGAAATTCGAAAACATCGAAAATTACCGTTCGGTTACGCATGTTCCGAACAAAGAACACGTAGTAATGAAATTAAAAATAACAATAATATCCATATAATACCTATATGTTGTTTAATTGATTAAGTTAATAATACGCATAGGTAAACCGTATCTATAATATTATAATTTCGTATAGCTTATAATAGATTGCCTATATAATTGTATCGTAACGATAAAGTACGCCGGTGTTTTGTCGGTGGCGTCTGTTGTACCTATGGTAGTGTGGTATAGTGCAGACGACGAATTAGGATACACAGAATACCGACCGGCAAGGTCTTATCGATGTTTTTCTGAGTCCGCCCGATTCTCACTATTTGGCATGACAGCTAGCGCGTAAGGGAATATTTGGTATAAGTTCGAGCTTTACGTATTACACGTTCGTTCGATACCCTGTATGTCATAATTCGTGGTGAAGACTAAAAAATGGAATACACGTGATGTTACAGCAAAATTGATTTTGGATTTTCAATGAAAATACACTACTGGCATGGGTGACTGTTAACAAAGATTATAATTTGCACTGGCTGTTGAAAATCTCCGAGCACCACTGCTTGTACCTAAAACTATATTAATATAACTATACATTATGTTAAACTGTTTAACGCGATTTTTATGTTTTTGAACCGTGGGTATTTGTGGTATTTTGTCTGTCCGCTACGGAAGTTATTTTTCTTATTATTTTTTTTTTTTTTTTTTTATAATAACGAAAAACGAATATATTAAAATCGGAACTTTTGCATCTATGCTATCGTCTATTTATATACAAACCAACGAATTTATAAATACTAAATACGCTGTTACAATACAAACAATTGATAGATACCTAAAACTTAACGTCAAAAGTTTTTGGATTTTGAGATTACGTCCGCGGAACGCTGGACGTATGTCAAAACTATAGTATAAAATATTTATTAAGCCGGTCGTCGCAGCGACAACCGTTCTTACAAAAATAACACGGATGTTATTGCTGGTTGAAAAACTACTATCGGAAATACCGTTGGTTAGTAAAATAAACAAACAAATCAACTGTTGCTTCGCCGGAAAAAGTTAACGAGGGCCCGGCAACCGAATAAACAACCTCAGTTTGCGTTCCGAACAAATATGTAAGAAAAAAATTAAGAATATCAAATATAAAGTTCAATATATCTAATAGCATAGTTTTTGTTTTTAGCTTTTTCATTTCCCTGCACATTCACGCGAGTCTTTGTCTTCGTATATTTTCCAATTATATGATCAACATGATGTCCACCGTGGTTTCGGTGATAGAGAGCATGCTTTTCACGGCGATTTTGACGTTACTGGTACTGTGTTGGCTATGCGAAAAAAATACGAACATTGCCGTCGGAGTATGGAACACAATCGTTCTAATAAGGTACGCGCGTGAATCCGAAAAACCGTTTTATATTGTTTTTTGTCCGTTTTAAAATGAGTAATCGGTGTCTTATATCTGGCGAGTATATGCCAATAGAAAATCGCCCCTCGTCACCGTTACTCGTCGGCGAATAAAGCCGACGACCGCGGTCCGCCTTTGCCGTCACTCGCCGGCTGTTCTCCTGTGAGTAATATACGTGAAAAATATCGTTTCCCGTGTACGCGGCTGAACTAGATTTTTATTCGGATTTTAATAGCCCGGCGTAGGTACCTACGGTTTTATTCGCTGACGAACGGTGAGTGTAAATTCGCCAAACGTTATCCGACGTTACTTGTAAATGCAGACATAGGCGATATTGTACGGATATTTTTTTTCTATGTTAACTATCTAGGCATATAATATTCATTTTTATTCGGTATCTAATGACCGATTCATCAACGCTCGACCCGAACCGCCGAGGGGTCTAGAATCTCGAAATTCAGTACGGAAGTTTATTATATTTCGTACAACGATAATATACAGGCAACTGTAAACTATATGTTATAGAAACTCCACAGGATTTTTAAAAATTCGACCATCGATGACCGGCGCACGCACATACGTTTTATTCCTTAAAACACGGAAATTGCGTTTTGTCTTTATTCTCTTTATTTCTAAATTCTATCTTTTATGCATGCGAGAAGAAAACTGTACTGTGTTCATTTTGTTACATTTTTTAATTCGAGTGTCTTAAAATAATCCACGGGCGTGAAATTTGTCACTGGCAAGACCGTTGCTTTCAAACCATACCTATGGAAGTAAAATTCTATTCGAAATTTTGATGATCCGGCGAGAAACAAACGGTTATTAATGATATTACCCCGAAAAAATATAGCGTCATTAAAATATATGTTATAAAATACAGAAATATATATTGTTTTTTGGTCTAATATCCTTCTGTGTTATACGAGAGAAAAACTCAAGTTTAATTTCTAGGATTTTTTATTTCTTCAATAAAATGAAAACTTACACATGTTTCTAAACGGAAAATTCGATCTGTATTTTCCGGAGTATTCGTTGAAAATACCTCCTCGATTTGTGTCTTTACTAATTATATTTATTATAATATATTTGGTGTGTTAGATTAAATTATTGTAATACCTATTAATTCATGAGTTTTAAATTTAATTACAGAGACGCTTGGCAAGTGATCGAGAAAGATATATACACAACGTTTAAAGATGAAGATCCGTTCGACAATGAACCTCATTTAGCGGTTTCTTCCAGTAATCAATTTGGTGATCAAACTTCGTGTTCTATGACGGTTGACCTCGTTTCACAGTCGTTCCCCATTTGCCGCTTTCCATTTTCACAGGGAGGAGAAAATACCGCCCAGGAACTCGGTAAATATACATTCTAGGATCGACTTCTGTATAAACACTCTGACAAGTACACACCTATTTCCTACTATATTATTTTTGATTTCATGTAGAAGTCGTAAGAAACATGCAAGTTGTTGATTTGACAATAAAAAGAGTAAAACCAGTCGAAAATAGTACAAACTATTTGCAGTTTATTTATTTTGATTTGAATTTGGAAAAGGGAATATTGTCAATATTTCTCGTACGTATTTAATTTTGATTTGAGTATTTATTTTTTTCATCTTATGTAGCAATTAAACTTATTTTCACTACTTTTGACCAATATTTAATATTTAATAAAATATAATGTATGTTACATTGAGACCTTATAGTATTGTAATTTAAAAGAATTAAATTGTTTTAACATTTTGCAGGAAATGTTTGAGTATGATGATTTTCATATTCTTGATCAGTTAGATTGCGGGTATTATCGTATTGACGATTCAAAATTGGAGATATTTGGGATATTCAACGAGGAATTAATTGTCCTGGAAATGAGACTGTAAGTGGTTTTCTAAGGTTTTAGTATAAATAATTACACTTATCAGTTAAATTGTATAATATGCGTTTTTTTTTTTTAAATTTTATTATAGAAACGTTTGTGAAGTGATAATAAAGGACGAGTACACCACGGGCAAGATAACACAGGATATAATGCCGCCCAAATTTTCGGTACATATGTATCAAAATAAATTTCAATGACATTTTAATTTCCCGTTTATTCGAGTATTTTATTTTTACTAACGTTACCTTACGTTTACCTTACGTTTATTTTACTATTAGAAAGGCGGATGGTCACCGCGCGGTCGCCACAAGCTCAGCTCCCCCATCGTTCAGCCATCTGTAACAGTGTACACATCCGCCGACAGTGGCGGACGGGTTTTCCCGCGCCGCGCCATCTGTCTGTCCGCAATATAGAAAATCAATGTTGTTGCGGTTAAAAATAAAACAGCATATTATTATTGTTATTCGGAATCCACGAATAGTGACAAAAATATGTTTCTTTTAAAATATTATTTCGCGCGCTTACGATGTATTTTAAATTCCATTTTCAATTTGATCAGAGTTTTACGGAACCCCGAGAAAATGACGCCATGGAAAATTATACTCCCGGGGGAAAAATCCCCGCTTTTCCATTCCCCGGATCCGGCCACTAATATACACCCGGGTTAAATATTCCTCTGCGTTTACTCGTTTCGTGTGCGATGAAATTCAATACGTTTTCGCAGTGACGCGAACTGGTCTTAATTTCTGGCAAAACAATAAAACGTTTGATTAATTGTCCACTTCCAGCAATGGTTTTTTTTTTTTATACAAACATCAAAAATTAGTCCCGGTAAATGTATATAGATTCCATTAGTTGCTAAACACTATACTGCTCGGCGTACGAGCGAACTAAAGGATGTCGGTGGATCTGATTCTCGCGATTTATCGCGACGTAAGCACCTAATCCTTTCAACATTTGTGTGCGCTATCACGCATGACGGTACCTACGCGTCTGTTCGGCTATAACATCACGTCGTAACGAAAATGAAAATTTTTTTTTTGCCTATTAAAGAAACGTTTATTTTTGAAAATAGTATTTATGGTTATGGCTAATCGGGTACTTTCAAACATTTTCGACAAATTCGTCGTTACCGCGAGTGCTACGTTAGCAAGGTCCGATTTGCGCCACTGCGTTGCCGGCGAACCCTACAAAGTAACCCTATATACATAATGTAAGGGCTGGGTAGGGTCCGAATGACCTTTTTTTTATACGGTTCATCGAATTTCGCCTAAATTTGAAGGTAATACATTATCATATGTCTTCACTTATTAAACATACAAACATAAATACGTGTAATATTATCGTCGTCCGTGATTATTTCTTAGGCGCCGGCGCACAACTCGAGACCGCGACGACAGCGATTCGCGATCCTCTAGGACCGCGGGGCCGGTTCAGGGCATTCAGGTATCGGGTATAGGTCGGTAGTCAATTAAAGAAGGAAAAAAAATCGAATGACACAATGTTAAATTATTGTTCTGTTGATAACGATTATGTATATTTTCGACGATGAGATTCAACAAATACGGTATAAGATCTGTGGAGAAGCAAAAAAAAAAAAAACATTACACACAATATTGTTATTGACGTACAGTTATACGGTGTGGGCAATATCCACACAATAATATTGTAATATCGTTATGCTAAATTAGTAGATCGACGAACAAGAAAAAAAACAAACTAATACTGAAATTTAATATAGTGTGAAATCTAAAATACTCTATACGGTTTCGTACAAATATTGGTGTTTGAAATATAGTAATCTGAGGATCTAAAGAACAGTAAAAAGAATCGTAGAAACAATATGTTTGGGGGGGGAGGTATTAGGCCTCCCTCTTGGATCCGTCTCCAGATAATATGTACACAGACGCAAAATTTGAAATTTGAAAACTTCGAAACTTACCGTTCGGTTACGAAGATTCCGAATAATGAACACAATAAATTAAATTATAAATAATAATAATATCTATGTTGTTTATTTGATTAGGTTAAAAATACTTATAGGTAAACTGTATAATATTCTACTTTCGTGTAGCTAATAATAGAGAGCCAATATTATATTTGCATTGGAACGAAAAAGTAACGCTGGTGTTTTGTCAGTTGGCTCTGTTGTACGTACGCAGTGGCGGTTTTTAGGAGGGGGAGGGGGGTTACGGAGCCGATCACCCACCCCTTCTGCACATTTTATTCTTGTCAACCGTTAGGTGTGTTCTGTACGTAAGCAACGATAAACCATTGCGTAATAAAAATAATTCTGAGTGGAGTTCAATTGATAGTGACGCTTCGTCAAAAATATACATATATATATATATATACATGTGATACTATAGTAAAATAATAAAAATAGGCATTATATATTTTCTTTAATAACACTTGGTTGATATTTTACCGATTTAACCGTTTTTCATTCGTTTTTTCCGGTTTTCCCATGTTTTTCACGGGATATCACATTTGCTGGAAAAACTTTTAGAAAAATCGAAAAATTACCTTAAGGTTCCTCCTTAGTCAGATTTTCTTCAAGAAAAAGTGCTGTTATTGTAAATTTGAGTAAAATTGCTGGTAGAAGAGTTGTTCACGGGAAAAAAGAATTCGTAATATTTTACTAATAAATTATTTCGTACATTTTCCCATTTTTCCGCAGTTTTTTTTTCGGTTTTTAAAACTATTGAAAAAATTACCGAGAAAATGGAAAAATGACCCCCTTAAAGTATCTCCTAAACAAAAGTTCAATTCAGAACAGTTGCTAAATCGTATACATCAGAGCAAGGTTTCCGGTAGAAAAGTTGTCCACAGATAAAATAGTTGTAAAACCATGGAGCTTCTTCGCTCCACTAATAATCGAAAACGAAAGTTAAGTGTAATTTATAATAAGGCCATAATCAAATTTTATCCTTTATTCGATATATGTAATTATGATATGGGGCCCAATAAATTTAAAATCGCCCACCCTCCTTGATGTTGAATAAAAACCGCCTCTGTAGCCATATGAAAGTGTGGTTCTCGTATAGTGCAGACTAAAAACCGGAATATGCGTGATGCCGATATATATCGTTACAGTATTTATTTTCAACGAAAATACACCTCTAAAAGTGGCATAAGTGACTGTTCGGAAACATTATAAAAGCACTGGGTTTCGAAAAATTTCCGAGCACCATTGCCTGTACCTAAAATTATATTAATATCTACTTAAATGTTAAACGAGATTTCTATTTACCTAACCGTAGGTATGTATGGTATATTATCTGTCTGCTACAAAGGTTTTTTTTTTAATTTTATTTTTTAATAATGAAAAACGAAGATATTAAAATCGGAACCTTCGCATCTATACTATCGTCTATTTATATAAATGCACGAATATACTTATAAATACTAAATACGCAGTTATAATACGAACAATTGATAGATACCTAAAACTTAACGTCAAAAGTATATGGGGTTTGAGATAAAGTCCACGGAAAGCAGGACGTACGTCAAAACTTCAGTGTAAAATATTTATTACGCCGGTCGTCGTAGCGTTGGCAAATGAAATACCCAAACAAATCAACTGTTGCTTCGTGGATACGGTCGCCGGAAAAGTTAACGAGGGCCCGGCAACCGAGTAAACAACCTTACTGTGCGATCCGAACAAATTGGTAAGAATAATATTAATTAAGAATATCAAATTTAAAGTCCGATAAATCTAATAGTATAGTTTTTGTTTTTGGTTTTTGTTTTTAGCTTTTTGATTTCCCTGCACATTCACGCGAGTCTTCGTCTTCGTATATTTTCCAATTATATGATCAACATGATGTCCACCGCGGTTTCGCTAGTAGAGAGCATGCTTTTCACGGCGATTTTGACGTTACTGGTACTGTGTTGGCTATGCGAAAAAAATACGAACATTGCCGTCGGAGTATGGAACACAATCGTTCTAATAAGGTACGCGCGTGAATCCGAAAAATCGTTTTATGTTGTTTTTTGTCCGTTTTAAAATAAGTAATCGGTGTCTTACATCGGGCGAATCACCTCGTCATCGCTACCCGCCGGCAAATAAAATGGACGATAGTGGTCTGCCTTTTCCGTCATTCGCGGGTTATATCCTATAAGATATGTACGTGAAAAATATCGTTTCCCGTGTTCACGACTAGCCTGGATTTTTATTCAGATTTAAATAGCTCGGCGTAGGTACCTACGATTGTATTCACCGATGAACGGTATGATATAAATTCGACTAATGTCATACAAAATTACAGCTGAATGTAGATATAGCTGATTTTGTACGGATATTTTGTATTATATTAACTATCTAAGTATAAAATATAAATTTTTAATGGTTATCTACTGACCGGTTCATGATCGATCGACGCTAACCGCCGCGGTGTCTAGAAAATTGAAATATACCACGAAAGTTTATTGTATTTCGTAAAACGATAATAATATATAAGCAACTGTATACTCTTTAGTATAGAAACTATAAAGAATTTTTAGAAATATGGCCATCGATGACCGGCGCTCGTACTTAAATTTTATTCCTTAAAATACGGTAAATTAGCGATTTAGTTTTTTTGTTTACTTTTGAATCACATTATTTATGCTTATGGGAAAACAACTGTACTACTTTCATTTTGTTTTTAATCTGAGTCTCGTAAAATAATCAGTGGGCATACGACTTGTCACTGGCAAAGCCGTTGCCTTCACACCTTACACATATAAGCAAACATCTTTGCATAGAGTTTTCTGTACAAAAAATCGCGTCTTTACTAATTATATTTATTAAAATATATTTGGTGTGTGTTGGACATTATTGTAATACCTATTAGATTTATGAGTTTTAAATTTAATTACAGAGACGCTTGGCATTTGATAGTTAAGGATGTGTACACCACGTTTAAAGATGAGGATCCGGTCGACGAAGAACCTGAATTAGTGGTTTCTTCCAGTGATCAATCTGGCGATCAAATTTCGTGCTCCATAACGGCTGACCTGGTTTCACGGTCGTTCCCCCTTTGCCACTTTCCATTTCCACAGGGAGGAGAAAATACCGCCCAGGAACTCGGTAAATATACATTAAAAAAATTCAAATATACACCTAACTCCTAATAAATTATNNNNGACTTCATGTAGAAGAAGTCATGAGAAACATGCAAGTTGTTGATTTGACAATAAAAAGAGTACAACCCATCGAAAATAGCATAAATTATTTGCAGTTTGTTTTTTTTGATTTGAATTTGGAAAAGGGAATATTATCAATATTTCTCGTACGTATTTAATTTTGATTTGAGTATTTATTTTTTTCATCTTATGTAGCAATTAAACTTATTTTCACTACTTTTGACCAATATTTAATATTTAATAAAATATAATGTATGTTACATTGAGACCTTATAGTATTGTAATTTAAAAGAATTAAATTGTTTTAACATTTCGCAGGAAATGTTTGAGTATGTTGATTTTAATATTATTGATCAGTTGGATTGCGGGTATTATCGTATTGACGATTCGGAATTGGAGATTGTTGGGATATTCAACGAGGAATTAATTGTCCTGGAAATGAGACTGTAAGTGGTTTTCTAAGGTTTTAGTATAAATAATTACACTTATCAGTTAAATTGTATAATATGCGTTTTTTTTTTTTTTTAATTTTATTATAGAAACGTTTGTGAAGTGATAATAAAGAACGAGTGCACCACGGGCAAAAATGAGGAACCGGACATCGAAGAACCCGTGTCGGTGGATTGTTCCGGTAATCAGGCTTGTCATCAAACATCGAGTTCTTTGACGGCTGACCTCATTTCACCGTCTTTTCCCCTAAACGTTTGGCCTACGGAGACAGTAGATAATGCCGCCCAAATTATCGGTACATATATATTCTGGGATAGACTTCTATATAAAAATTATGACGAATACTCACCCGCCTCCTAATAAACTATTGTTGATTTGATGTAGATCCGGATGGCGAAGAACCCGATTCAACGGCTTTTTCCGGTTATCTTGGTTGTGATCAAGCTTCAAGTTCTTCGACGGCTGACCTCGATTCACCGTCGTTCCCACTTTACGTTTGGCCTTCAGAGACAGGAGATAATGCCGCCCAAATTATCGGTACATATATATTCTGGGGTAGAATTCTGTATAAAACCATGACAAATACCTAGTTGCCTCTTAATAAATTATTGTTGATTTGATGTAGACGAATCCTGCATGGAGACAATAATTCAAGTGGTCAATTTGACAATAAAGCAGGTCCAACCCGTTGAAAAAGCTCTAAAATATTTTCAATTTATTTTATTTGATTTGAATATGGGAGAGGTAATAATACCATCGATATTCGTTTAATGTATTTATTTTTTTCATCTTGTTACAATTATTTTTATTTCCACTATTTATTTATAACCAAAATTTAATAATTTATCATAGATAAAAATAAAATATACATGTTATAATGTGATTACAGTTACGTAATTTACAAATTTAAATTATTTTAACATTTCGCAGCAAATGTATAGGCGTATATATTGCCACTTGCATGATCAGTTGGTTTGGTGGTACAATCGTAAAGGCGATTCAGAATTGGAGATTGTCGGTAAACTCTATGGAGGGTTTATTGTCCAAGGAATGAGACTGTAAGTGGTTTTTTTAGTATAAATAATGACAGTTATAAGTTAGATTCCATAATATGTGTTTACATAGCAATTTACCGGACGATTGGAAGCCGAGTGCTAGGATGGTTTTAAACCATTTGGAGAACTATGACCTTCAATATTTAAATTTCGCCCGATCAGCATTCGCACAATTAAACCAAGATATACCAAAGGAATGTTTACATCTAATCAAGGTGTGTTAAAAAAAAAATAAAAATACTGTTAATGTATTATTTTATACTTATAAAATATCTTAGAATAATTAATCGAATTAATATTCGATTCACAGATTAAACAATATGAATAGTAAATAATAATATAGTAGGCAATGGAATAGCCAATACGTTTCGCAAATTATCATTTTCTTATCAGAAAATCGCGGTATTTACAAAACTCAGATAAGAATTACTTAATGATCACTACCACCATATTATGTTTTTAAAATATGGTGGTGGGTAACACGTGCATCACACAAATATGCATATCGGGAGACTACAGTCGTTGGTTTTGGTGAATTTTTACGATATTATGTATACCAAACATACCGTATGTATATGTAGCTAACAATAAGTAATAAAATGCCAAAAATAAAATAATTTATCAATAAATAAATAACCATTTTGTGTTAGTGATACTATAGAAATCGTCCCACAAAAGATATTAATATAACCAAACGTACCTTATGTTTAATGTACCTACTTTCATTTTCAGGAAATGATGGATAAGCCACGGATAAACAACATACGAAAAAAGAAGTCTATTGTTCTGCCATCTTATGCTTATAGCTGTGAATATTTGTGAAATAATGTTTATACATTTTTTTCTTTAAATTATTGTTTGTTTAGTTGATTACTTTGATGCATTTTTTTTACATTTTATTTTATACCTTTGATACCAAAGTTCAATTTGGCCACACGTTAAACGAATATTGAAATCACGCGAACCCATATTATGTTATTTTTTTTTATTATTATTGTTTTTGTATTTGATTACCTTGTTTGTTACATTTTTTGTATACCTTTGCTCTATGTTATTATTTGATTAATTTTTCTGGTACCTTTTTATGCTTTGTTAAATATCGGAATAAAACATCTATTCGTGTGTTGGTTTTTCGAAATATTTTGATTGATATGAATACTAAAACAATACTAATAAGTAGGGTTTATGAAGCTATACAATGTAGCTGCTATATAATTTTGACGTTGACATGAAAAACTCCATTATGTGCTAAAACCTGACTTTTCCGAAAATACAATAAATCGTTTTAAAAAAGTTAAAAATTGTCAGTGATTGACCAAAATAAATTTTAAACATAAAACTATTTGTACAGAAAAAAATTTAACTGAAAGACCTAATGATTACGGATAATATTATATTGTATTCAATCAGTCAATCAGGAGATTTCAATGTTACGTAGGAGGTATTTTACAAACGATTTGGTGTAAAATATTTGTAAGAATCGGTATTAGAGAGCCTATGAAATTATTATGTAGGTTTCCTAGCTAATAAATATCTGTTTATTTTTAACACGCTTAAAAAAATACAGTTATCAGAAATTGAAAATAATCGAGTGCACCTATATCGATGGCCTACGATCTATTTTTACACTTTTTTTTTTTTTTTTAATTAAAAATATAACTAGAAACCGAAAATTGGAAGATAAGAATTAATGATTTTGGTTTAAATGTACCCATGTATGAAAATATCTACATTCAAAATTTTCCAAATAACAAATGGGTAATTTTAATATTTAAAACTTAAGATTTCTGGTTTCGATAGCAGAAAAATTATCAATAACTGAATTAAAATCAACCGTTTTTGTGATGTACTTTTGTAATCTTATCAAATATGAAAACCCGAAAAAAAACTGTTCAAAAACTGGAAAACCTATGAAATATACTAGTTAAATATTACGATTTTTTTCTGTGAATCACTTTTCTAACAACAATTTCGCTCCGATTTGCAATGATTGCACTTTTTCCAAAAGGGAATCCTACTGGGGAAGTACTTTATAGAAGTCATTTTTCGATTTTCCCAAAAGGTTTGTTAACAAGTGGGAAAAACGGGAAAATCGGTACATTAAACAAATACCGTTTAAGAAAATATATGATGTCTATTTAATTATTTTACCATAATATGACAAATATACTGTTTGAAAAGCAATACTTTTAATCAATCTGCACTTAGATTTGTTTTTCTTTAGCAATGAATAAACGTTGCGTGTACAGATATATTATATTAAAATTACCCTCTACCTTCCAAACTTCTCTCCTAAAACAGTGGCTTGCCCACGTACGAAATATGTCCATATTTTTATAATTCATCCTCAAAAAAGCTAAATAGTTAATGAAAGTCTGTATAAAAAACCGTCACAAACCAAACTGTTGGGTTTCTAAACTTGAAAATTCGCACAGAATTTCCGTTATACAATATAAATGACCGCTAAAAAAGATTTTTCAAAATTTAAAAACATGAAATGTATTTTAACGTAGAACATCTTTAAGGTAAGTTTTTTTCAGAATTCATCCTTTAGTGGGTTAACGAGTGATAAAGAAGGTAAAAAGGAGTTACAGGGGTTTTAACAAATTTTACGCATTGAGTAAACCTATGGGTAGTAGTATTATTTATTTATTTATTTATTTAAATTTTAAACGGGTCCAGCCCAATTACATAGATTATAATAATACCAGTTGTACTATATATTACCCTTCTTTTAACATCTAGGAGAAAACGTAACTACTGATCTATATATTTTGTACAGAGATAATGAGGATGGAGGGCTTGGAAATAACATAGTCTACTAATCATCGTAGAAAAACATCAAATTTCTGTGGAAACTCACCTCATCTTAAATTTTTAAAAATGTTCAAGTTCTAGGGGTTTGACTTAGAACGATTGTTTCTGTACCTTAAGGTAGGGTTAAATGAGAAGTGCTACTTATCCTCTTTCCGTATCCTATTTCAAAAATCACCTTTGGCTAGAAAAACTAAGTAAATATTACGAAAAACGATTCTATTCGACACATACGCGTAATTAGTGTTTAAACCGATAAATCCACCTAATTCTGAATTTTACCCTTTATCTAGTTATCTTGCATACCTTCCATAGAAGAGACATCATATAAGTCTATTCGAATGACGTCACAAGTAATACAAGTTTTATCATAATACTCAATACGCATTTATAGACTATGAGTTGATTAATGAAACTATCGGCTTTACTCTAAGATGTGTGAGAGTTATTTAATTTGGTCAATATATATTTTTTTTCGTATAAAAACGCTTCGATTTTTGGTGCGAGATTTTCTATCGGTGATAGTTCTTTAATCGAAACACATCATAATCTCCAACAGTTCGATCACTTCACTCTCAGAATTGTTTTTAATTTGCAATAATGTATTGTTTCTTACAGCGATATATGATAAGACCTATAATACATTAATCATTTCTATATCGCACTTTCCAGCCTTCCCCACACTCATTTTTTGCTCATTACGATAATCGGTATTTTATCACGAGATCCGAGATCATTAGAATTTTCTTATATAGGAATGCACAGTGCGCTTCCGATTAGTTTGGTTTTAAATCGCCAAACTGTAATCTAATCGAATCTCGTTTTGAAATAAACACACAAACACCTTAGCCGCCGTGATATTGTTATGCAACAACCGCGATAGAATTCCTCGGTCTTTTTTTCGTTTTTTTTTCCTCTGTCTCGTATGTACTAAACCAGCATTCCGCAGACACTCGAATGTACGAGTATTCTTCAAACGGAATGCAATCAACGATTCACGCGGCCAGCAGATATTTTTTTTTTTTTTAGTCACGTCGTTTAATTTATAATTTTCAGGAAAAAATAAATATTATTATTATGTAATCGATAGTTATTTTCCAAAAAACAAATACTTACGAGACTACATATTTATTACACTTTACACGATTGTCCGTTTGTAAAAAAAAAAAAAAAATTATATTTAGGTTTTACATCCTTAGAAACGTTATTCTAGAAGCCAAACAAACGTTTTCGAAGTTCCCGTTTTGATGGACTATGGAAATTACACCGATAACCGAAACAGTTTCGAGAGCCATTTTATAATATAAATCGCCAAATTTTTAGTTAAGCAAAAGTAGTACCTATGCACGAGAGCCAAGAAAAATTGAAAACTCAAAACGAGTTATAATAACATAACACATTTAAATACATTTGCGAAGATTGGCGATCTCAGCCTGCCTCCCTTGACTCATCCGTAGCATCCCTAAAATTATTAAAAAAAAAAAAAATAATTATGTTCTGTACTACTTCTTCAGCCGAAAATGATTTTGACGCCAAAATTAGAATATTTTTTTTATTGTACGTGTTTATGTGTGATAACGAACGAGTACACGGATATAATAATATTTGATGCGCGCAAGGTTAAAATAATAATTTATGTGACTTGATCGGAAAATCGATACGGAATAAAAACAACTATACCCATATTCGTTTGTGTATGAGCTTATGGAAATTATATATTTATATTTATTTCTAACTCACACTCTATATGCTATTATTAAAAAAAAAAAAAAATTAAATAACAATATTAAACATTAATATTTCATATACCTAATAATTGTATTGTCCAATTTTTACTGTACTTTTTTTCCATAGTTGTTCTAATTAAGTCAATCTAAATTGATTTCTAATTTTTATGAAAATCGTACAAATCGCGGCATTTTAAAACATTTTTATCCGTACTTTGATCAGAATCGTTTTTTGTTTACAATGATGTATCGTTGCGAGAAAAATTAAATTACCCTATTATACCCATATACCCATGAGCAGTATCCAGTTGTGTACGAATTGCTTTTTTCTTTAAAGCAATTTTTAGAAATTGAAAGTAATACCGTTGGTATTTTTCTTGGTTCCGTATAATTAAAAATTATAATAAATCCTCGTGTGTAACTAAAGATAATACAATAATTACTCGAAGTTTTTTCTTTAAGCTTTTTCGATATCAATCAAAATTGCAAAGAAATAAAATATGTATACTTAGAAATCGTTAACTACGTGTTACTATATTTTAGACTTTTACTCCAAGAGAATTGATAATTGACTGCGGGTCAACCATATTTTACACTGATCGATGTGAATGGATTTTTTTTCGCCGGTGACTAAACAAAGGTTAAAAAAAAAAAATAATAATAATGTTCGGTTTTTTTTTTATATATATATATACTTAGCTACCATATTTGGAGTAGAATTGTCAAAGGAAAAGTATAAAGACGGAGAAGAGACAAGGTTATGCGATTTAGGATGAATCAGTACTAGAACGTTTAAAAAGAAAGTCCACTGTATAAATCCACCGAACGGATGAATCATTAAAAACAGATATTATAAGATACTCGCCCAAAGCACCCGTGAACCTTGAATTTGATTGATTCTAGAAGTGTTATAACAATATAATATTATATTCGTATAATTTTTATGTAACGCTTGAACATGTTATACATGTTATAATTAAGTACATATTATATTATTTTAGTGAGTTTCTAAAGCGAGCAACATTAATTTCACTCTTAATAACGAAAAACAATTATAATACGAGTAGGCATATTAAGTTATCATAGTTTAAAATGGTTTTTAACAGTTTTATTAACGTGTAACCATAACGAGAGTAGAACGCTAAAAAAAAAAAAAAATCTTGGTCACTTTTTTAATTACGGCTCAATATTTTACTACTTTAACTGATTAACGATGGGTACTAAATGGATACCAAATAATATTAAATATTATATTATTTATATTATTTGATACTAGGGAGATTAATAAATATTATTGTTATCGACCGCTAATCTGGTCACTACATAAAATGGGATGAATTCCATTGATAAAATCCTACGCTTATCTATCTACTAGCATAATGGCGTTCAACAAGATGCTAGGACGTATCTCTACCCTAAGGGCAATGCCACACGGTGGATTGATCGCATTCATACAACATACATTTTAGTAGATCAGTTTAGTTTTGTTTACATTTTGCTAATGGAATTTAAGTAATCATATTACGATTTCAGGTTACAAATTGCTATTGTCACGAATTTGAAAAAATTATTTGTTTCGAGAAAAAAATTATTTTTTTAGCGAATAAAAAACTCCAAAAAAGGAATAGTTGTACGCAGAATACGTATTTAAATATTTTTCCCAAAATAGTATTCGAATACAAAAAAAATATTAAAATACTTTTATTTGAATACAATATTTATTCGAATACTTTTCAACATTGTGTATTAGATACCTACTACCTGTACCTCATCCGGTATTGCTCGTGCCAATTTTTTTATTCTTGTTAACTATATTCCTGTTTTGATTTGCCCGTATCAATATACTAAACGAAAATAGATTGGTGGTAAGTGGGTAAACGGCTAAAAGTGTTCCGGTGTGTCATACATTTATTTCATTTGTGTTAACGTAGATACCCGCACAGTTCAAAGATTAAACTATTTATCCACAATGATAACGATAAAATTATGAGAACGCAATAGTATTAAAGTTTTATTACTGTACCATAAAATACAATGATTCGAAGATGACCCACCCAGTGTGGCGCATAGGTTTCTGGTTTTTTTTTTTTCATCCATGCTACCAAAGTAGCCCATCATATTTCAAGCCAATAATAAACCGGCGGACAGTCGCATAGGCTATTTATTTTAAGTTATTATAGTTGTTATGGCATTTTTACTTCTGTTTATTATTTGTTTTTTTGTTTTACACTTTTTTCATTTCATCCGTGTTATTAAGATTATCCCTAATTCAACAAAAACAATTTAATTTTCGTGCCAAAAATACCTAACCTGACTTTTCATTCCCTTCAAGTTTTATTTTCTCGACAAAAAGTAGCCTATGTTTTATTATTTTTCTCCTATGTTCCCATCTATCTCTATACCAAAACACATCAAAATTGATTTAGCGATTTAACGTATTAAAACGTCACAGATATTTTCACATTTATAATATTAAGTTAGGATTTGACCTATTAACATGATAACGAAAAAATACATTTCTCGCTATGCTTTGTTTATAATGTGTTTATTTTTACTATATTCTGAGCATTTATTTATAGTTTATTATTTATTTATTTTATTTTATTGTGCATTATGTATCGTTAATAATTATTTATTTTGACTAATGAGTGCAAATTGATGGCTCATTAGGTTTTTATTTTTATTTCTGAAAATTTGTTTAGTAATATGTATCCGAATTTGTATTGATATTATTACTCGGCCAATACGTTAGACGGTTGTTACCCGTCTCCGGAAAAAATAATTTTCTACCTGGAACATCTTCACTAGTAATATTCATGTATAACAATTTTAGATTCTAAGTAGAGCGAAAAATATATTCGCTGTGCTTATATACGCGAAGAGCCGGAATTATGAGGGATGCCAAAACCAGGGTTTCGGATAAAATCTAGGCAAACAAAATATTATAATGGGAGTGAGATGACAAATCGAAACCGGGTTTTTAAATATTTTAAACTTTTATGTATGGCTTACACTTGAATTTAGGATTCTTTTTATTTGTTATGGTGATTTTAATGTTTGTCAACGAAACCTGCGGCTAACCGAACTTCACTCAGCGTAGTTTTTTAATGGCAATATTATACTATTAATCGTTTCTTTCGATAAAAAAAATGTTTATCCTGCCTCGATCATTTCACACCTACAATAGTGGCGCGATCTAAACCACGGCGTGAGGTGTGTACGGGTAATTTTTACGAAAATAAAAAGATCAAAATATTCGGAACCGATCTGGTGAAACCGAGAGGAGTGACGATAAAGAACATCGCGTAGGTCGTTTTGTAAAATACTTGAGAATTACGCCGTTTACATATATACGTACCTGCTCGAGAATCGTTACGTTATCAACATTAAGTTTTTTTTTTTGTTTTTAGTTTCTTCTTTATGCGTCTTTTTCATTTCGCACAATACCGTTAATTTATTCATCGGCCGTCACCGGCGATATCAAGTGATAAACAAATATCACGCGATGAGTAAACACGAGCGGTTTGGAGGCGCGTATATACAGCGGTTCCATTTGCATATCGCAATATAATTATTATTATTGTGTGTGATAACGAATAATACGAACGCACAGAATGCATGCATATTGTATGCGCTTCTCGAGAACTCTCGCTACTTGTATCGAACCTTTCTTGAACTCGATTTAATTTTTTTTTTTTTTTTTTTTTTTTAATTTCGATTAATTTCATTCGAGTCTGAAATATATTATCTATTTAGTCATTATACGGTCATATATAATGTATATAATATTATAATACCCGCGCATTACGAAGGATTTTGTTTCGCCTTCGAACGCATTATCAATCATATAATAGTATGTTATATATTATATTAAAAAAAAAAAAAAAATGATCAACGCCTGTCGATTTTACTGAACCATATATTTAATATGTACCGAGTGAAGGTACGTACATACGTATATACACATAATACCTACTCGTGAATGTAAAAGACCGGCACAATATGTAAAAAAAAAACCCGCCATCGATCACTACAACACACGCACAATACACGCACTCTCGCGCACACACAATATGGGTACTCAAAAATATTATTATTATATTACACTTTCCCGGCCAAAAGTGTATAATAGATACCCGCCGAAGTCGCGAGAACGTGTTTTTAATTTTTTTTTTTTTTTTCGTTATTATGAATGTTGGTAATACTAATTTCACGAGCATCGAGCTAAATACAATTTTCTTTCCCGTACCTAAGGTGTCCCTGCTTAGACGGCGGGGTATACGCTGCATACGACAATTCGATATTATTGACAAAGATGTTATATTACGGTTTTAAAAACGAATATTAATTATACGCGATGAAATAAAAATGACTGAAATCTATATCGTTTACGTGGCCGCGGTTCGGGAAACGCGGGAAAATCGAAATTTTTTTTTTTTTTTTATAAAATTCCCGGTGTACTTGGACTACCTTTTCAACTACTCATCTCTAACACTGGCCTAACCGTGAACAATATTAATTTTTTTCTCGATTTTATAACTGACAATATTACCGACAAGAAATTCCGATACTCAATACTAATGTAACAATGCGTTTTTGCTCAACTAACTGCTCTAAAATGTCACAACTATTAATTTTCCTTTTTTTTTAATTCCCTGAAGTTCGGAAATTTCCTATGTTAACAGTGCGCGCTTCTGCTTGAGGAAGCCTCTGAAGTTTATCCATTTCGAATACATAATATCAAACAATAGTTTTATTATAATTTTTTTGTTTTCAATATTAACACGGGTCCACTAGTAATCAAAATTAATTAAATTTTAATATTACTCATGTAAGTAACAATTTAAAATTTCGTTTTCATTTTTGGTTTTTTTTTTTTTTTAGAAGGAATTTGAAAGATTGCTCGGATCGTTTCACCGGTATCTTGTTCGTAGACTATAATGCGGGTTCGTTAAAATAGCTTTCAAATTGAATATTATAATATGCCGACATACACATAAACACACACACACATACATACACATACGCCTCAATTTATAATAGCCCATCCCAAACGGTGGCATACCCACGCACAGCGAATAACGACCCGATTTACGTTTCGTTCCTATTAAAACTTTCAAAGGCGATAATAGTAACTGTAAAAGTTTACGAATGGCTGTAATAACGGACTCATCCGGCGAGTGCCTAAAGGATCCTGTTCGGGGTTTTGTTTTTTTATTTTTACAAATTGTTAACAACAAAATTACTAATAACATAGCTAATACTAATAACCAGTATTACTAGTAACATTTACAAACAAAAATTTTTATCAACGGGCCTGGGCTCGGCTTGTTTTTGTTTTTGCTCGAAACATGATTTACGGGGTTTACCTCCTGCCTCGTAGAGACGCCAGATTACGATAATTTTTTGTCGGAAAGAGGACAACATCTGACACGGAGTATTGAACGTCGATTTTCGATTTAAAACAGTGACGAATGTACTATATTAAGCTCCGTTCCATTGCACCCTACAAGAAGTCTTCTTTTTCCAAAAATGAAAACATTGAGAGCGCGATCGTACGTGGCGGAGGATTTAACACTGTAAAGTATGTTTTCGGGCATACGAATCAGGTGATCCGCGGTCTCCTTAAGGAAAAAAAAAAACAATCGACGGGAAATACAAATAATATACGACTCGTTGATGAGATATGTTTGGCGATAAACATTGCGTTCGGGAGTATACCCAAAGCGCTATAATATATTACAGAGGTTTTTTTTTTTGTTTTTGTTTTTTATACGCGTGTCTTATTGAAAATTTAGATACAGGTACCGAATATTATGATTCGTCGTTATATATTTGCTGTGAGGGGAGAGGATAACTTAATGCTATACGCGTTAACGAATAAATTATTTCGGAATTTAATCTATTGTGAAATGTATTATGCAGCCACGGTATACCTATATTATACTCGTAACCTATTCGTTCAAGGTAGATAAGAAATTAAAAATTGAAAACCGCAATAAGTTATATAAGCGCGACAATAACGCTGCGAAATTGAATACACGCGAGGAGACGGTCCGGCGTGTGTGATAATACTAATGTAATATGTGTACGCGTACGTATTATAACAATGCTATATTTACATATTATTGTTTGTTTATAAAAGATCCGTAGTCGTCGTCCGACAAACACTGCACTGTACAATCGCGCGTGTTTTTTTTTTTTTTAAGGTTTTGTCACAGTAAAAAAAAAAAAAAAAACCCATCTCCTTAATCACCCAATTATATGCGGGCTAAAAATTATGCAGTGTACAGCAGGAACCGCGTGGGCTACAGATTATTAGTTGCCTGCTGTTATTACAATGCTCGGTATATCATAACAGTATTATACTAATTTATTATTCTTAAAAATGTCTATTACTTAACCGCGTGGTCATAATAATCGTAATAATAAAATATTAGTTATATTATAGTGTACCGCCCATACTGGGTATTATAGTATGATACTATCCGCGGTCTGAGAAGACGAGGTCGGGACACTGCTATACAGGCACAAATAGTGCAAGAATCGGTGATATCAATTTCCCCCTTCTCATATTGCCCCGACGGATTCTAAGCCTCCCTCCTTAATAAATTACCGTTGTACTAAACGTTTTCAGTATTTGGTTGAAACGGATAACAGATAACATATTATTAGCAAACGAAAAATGATTGGAACATAACGACAATAAAAAGTTCGTAATTTTTATCGGAAAACAAGGGACAATATCAATAATTTCATTTTTTATTATCAGTGCAATATATAATTTTAAGTTTTAACGTTAGTTTTCATATCAATATTTGGAATAGAACAACTCGTTAAAATGATTTACAACGCGTTAATCGGCAAGTTTAATATTCACACGTTTGTGTGGTTTTCACTATCGCGATATCACATAGTACATTAGTAATTTTTATTTGTAGATTATTTAAAAATAAACTTTGTGTATATCGTTGTTTACAAGGATTATTTATATTAATTTATTACTATGTTAATGTGTTCGAATTTCGGCCTGTCGTGACGTGGGAATAGACCCGTGGTTAGGGGGTCGCCCCGACCGATTCGGACTTTTGGATTTTTTTTTACCTAACCAGTTTTGTCACAACTAAACAAAGACATGTTTTGCATAGGTAACAATATTGTTTTACGTTCAAATGTACCACATCAGTGGTATAGCCAGAATTTCGGAATTACGGGGGAGAGAGGTGCAGAGCCAAAAAATAAAAAAAATAACTCAGTTATTAATAACAATAATTTATTTTAGTGTTATGACAATTGTTTAGCCTTAAAATATATTAATAGTTTTCTAATGGCATCATTGTGAACACTTATTGCCATGACCGCACTACTAAACCCCGTCGGCCATATAACATACTCAGTGTATTATAGTATAAGGTCTATGGTGTAACCACAGAATGTGCAGATACCTATGATCTAAACCAGATTCAAAGACCATTATTATCATAAACCATCAAACCGTTTTGATGAAAACTGATTAAAAAAGTTACTATCAAACAAATTAATAAGAATTGAGCGCACCAACCCATTGCAAATGTTTCAAGTGCGTAAAATAAACTACATAAATACGTAAATACGGCTAATGCGGAGCTATGGTCCACTGTCACCGTTCGATGAAAAAAACTATATTTAATATTCCTATCATAATAATTCTATAATATAATATGACAGTTGGATTATTGGATGTCCACCGTTCGAAAGACCTACGAATTATGGTTTTCACGAAAACCAAAAGGAATAAGTGATAGCTGACATTTGACTGCGTAATAATTTATCAACATTTGTCGTCTGTTGTAATTTTTCGAAATTGCTAATATACGTAAAGCGAAACGGTTTATCGGATAGGTAACAATCGTTTTAGCCTAATAAATTTAGACTGCACAACTAACGAATAAAATAAATTACAATAATCAAGCTCGGAGATTATAAGCACCCGCCGGCATTATCTCTCTATTCGATTATCAATGGTGTTAAATTTGGATACGGTCGTCGCGGAAACTTATCGTCGGCTGTACACGACGAATGTGTTAGTTACTTTTGAAACAAGTTTATATTTCCTTAAAAAAAAAAAAAAAAATTAATTATCACCACATAAAATACACAGCAGCAGTTGTGTATTTTAACTAACTACAATACAATCGATACAATATCGAATAATTGTGACAGTCGCGTCCCGTGGAATTTAAATTGAAACCCACGCACCTACACGGTAAAACGTGATGTTATGTTTATATTTTTTCCGTGCGTACGTTGTTTGGGAATTAATTATTTTAATTTATACGCATTAATAATATTACAAAGATCCACATTTCACGAACGATCCAGCGCGGATTCATAATTTATGCTAATGAAATAACGATGATAGTTATTCTAGTACTTATACATATTGATATTTGAAATACCTACGTATTGTTGTAACAGTCTGCCTGTTATTATACCTACAGTTATTTTTTTTCGCCGTCAATTAAAATATTTAAAATGCCGATTTTCAACCCGAACAAAAAAAATTGCATTCCAGACTTTTTCTCTGTTATTGTGCAATTGTTTGATCGAAATGTCTAATTCGAAGCATTTTTTTTTACTTTTGATTTTATTCCTATGTATAGCTGTACCCACATTCAATCGGTATAAAACTCTTGATTGTCAATGAGAAATCCCTAATCGCAATAATAGTTAGTGTCGGAAATTCGTAACGGGAATATTAAGTACTCGGTTCATAGTTTGTACCGCGTGTTTATGAATTATAATTTACAATACGTGACTGAATAAAACGTTTCATTAAGAGTACGTGATACCCGAATTTACTGTCTCAGACAGAATTAAAAAAAAAAAAATTGATGCTGGGGACGAATTCAGCCAATGAATGTTGTAAGTGGGAAGTTGGAAAGCTATAGGATACATAAAGTTATTTCATTTGTATTTGTGCGCAACGACAACCAACGAAAAACGATTCGGAATGAAATTCGGTAAGACATTTTTTGAAATTTTTTTTTAATTTTAATGATTTTCGTCAAAATTGTATCCAAAGACGCTTATAAAAAAAAAAAAAAAAAAAGAACTAATGTATTAAACTCAAATTAGTTTTTTTAGACCACTAATTAAAACTTGTAATGTACCTTGTGATAAATTTTCAATCATTTTTCTTAAGTGATATAATTTTAATAACAAATACCTACCAAATAAAAATACACATATACCTAAAACCAAGAAAATATCAATTACTTATACATTTCTGAAATGTTTTGAAAAGTTTACCACGTCTGCAAAAGACCAATAAAATAATTTGGCAAAAACTGCAAATATCTGCAATAAATTTGTACCCAATAAAAACAAAAAATCAAAATTCTGTACACGTTGCCGTATTCATAACGTTATCCCCGGTTTTTCGTAGTTTTTTAAAAAATCAAATAACGACTTTCTTACTTACAAACAAGACAACATTTTCTTTCAGAAAATATGGTATTCTTGACATTTAGACAATGATTTTTGGTAGTTGAATATAATTTAAAAAATTTTAAATAATGAAATCGTTGCGCCCTAATTTAAAAAAATCGTATTTTTTAAGATTTCTAAATTGTTATAAAAACTGCTTTAGATAACAAAAAATGACTTTCTCCGTCAATGGCTGGATTTCAAATGGAATAAAATTGATGTCTTCTCATTTTTAAATTGGAATAAGATTTCTGGTACAAAAAATTGTTTGACAAAAATTTAAATAATTAAATTGGGATGCCAAATTGCCGTAAAAATTATTCAATTTAATTTTTTTGGTTTTTCCCAATATTGTTATGAAAACTACTTTGCATGTCAAAAAACGACTTTCGCTTTCAGTGGCTATACTTTAAAAAAAACAAAATCGATAAATTGTCATTTTTCGATTGGAGCAATAGTTCTTGTAGTAAACATCGTTTGCATACATTTAATACAATGAAATCGATAACGTCGCGGCCCGCGTGTAAATATTTACCATTTTACCTACAATTTTGTTCTTGGTTTTTCACAATTATATTGAAAACCTTTTGAAAAATCAAAAAATTACTTCTTTAATTTACCAACTAGAGAAAATTTTATATTAGAAAAGATATTGTACTTCGTACATAGGATCAAGATTTCTTTTCGAAAAGTTGTTTACAGATTAAAAAAAAAAAAAAAAAATACAAAAACACACATCATAGTAAAACCAATAGTAACGTTCCGAATTTAAATTACGGCTTTTTTGTTTAAATACAGGCAACAGAATTTAGAGGAAGAGAATATTTTTGTAGGCACCGCTTTACTTTTTTTCCAAAACATTGCCAGACGAAAAATTTCCGGAGCTATTTTAAAAAAGCAACACTTACATAGCCGTAAGTCTTTTGTTGACAAATATTTTAGAAAAAAAGCAACGCGGTGTTCGGATTATATTATCGTCTTTAAATTATGTTACTCGTGTTTAAACTTTAATTTCAACGTAAACGCCGTGATTATAATATTTTAAGTTTTACTTATTTGCTAAATTGCTAATTTTGCTTTGTCGCCCGTTAGTCGGACCGAGGCAGTGTGTAAACGCGGATATCACGTTCTGTAATTATCGATCGACGATCCAGCATCACGCATATCAAAAATTATAATCTGCAAATTACCAACAACATTATCACTTAAACGTTATCCTAATAACATTGTAACTACAGTCTTTTAAAAATATCATTATAACTCATTTTTCAAATGCGTTGAAATATCTTAACGTTATGAACTTTACGTATCTACCATGAATATGGTTAGGTGTGTACTATGGTTATTTGGTTACATGGTTACATTGCGTGACACTTCAGGGACGAGTTCGGCGCATCCATTTCATACCTGTTTAATGGTAATTTAATTTATTCGCTAAATACCTGTTTGTGTGGGCCCGTGCTTATATAGGAGGCCCGGGGTGAAATTTGAAATATTTTCATACCATATTATATTATAATTCGTTTGTTTTTTTTTCCGGGTTTCAGGCCCGAATTTAAGACTGGGTTAAGACCTGCCCCCCTCCATAAGGACACCACAATCTATTCGTATATATTCAAAGTACCTATATTAAAACAGTGATAATACAGCTATTACCGATATGAACGAAATTTTAATTCGACCGGAAAAGTACTGAAAAAAAGAAAAAAAACGGAAATATTTCGCACGATGAGTGGGCCATTGTTGAAGGTGAGAAGTTTGGAAGGTAGGATATAGAAAGGAATTAAATGCATATCTTTACGCAAAAATTAATCTTTGCTAATGAAAAACGATTCTGAGTGGAATTCGGTTATACTTGTTTTAAAATTCCGTAATTGTATTTACGATTTGAAAATAATACATTTCGTACATTTTCCCGTGTTCCCTGCGCTTTTTCTCGGGTTTCCCCGTTTATTGAGAAAACTCCTGAAATATTAAAAAAAAAATGACCTCCTTAATATACCACCTCTTACAAATTTCTTTCCTGAAAGAGGTCTACACAATCGAAAATCGGAGCGAATTGATGGTGGAAAAGTTGACCACGGAAAAAACAAAATAAACATCATTGTAAAACCAATACATTGCTCGCTCCGGTTTAGAAGAATATAGAATGATAATCACGACGACGCTTGTATTGGCACGTCATTTACACTTGTATCGCGTTTGTCGCCTACAATAAAACGAAATACTCGTATACAAGTTTTGCGGTAACTATATTACAGTAGTACGTATACGTATATAGTTAGAGACACGCAATATTGTATTTCCGTGTGTCGTATCCACATTAGATTAATAATAAATTATAAATATTATTATCCTGAAATAATATAAACGTTTACGTCTCGGACTTTACGTCATAATAATATTGTACGAGCGGGTAAAATATTATTATAATAGGCAAAAAAAAAAAAAAAACCTTAGCCAAAAATACGAAAATCAATGATTAATGGACTCGTGTTTTCTTTTTTCTTATTATTAAAATGTCTATACGCATATTATAATAACGTGGCAGTAATAAAACAAAATTGTCGGACAAACATAATATTATCATACATCATATTATTATTATATTAGGCATGTACGCACTTTCGATGGGTTTTATGTATTAGCCGCATAATAAAAGATTTATTAAATTTTGATGTGGGCGGTTGCAACGGGCCACCGTGGATACAATACAGTAGGTAGGTGTACAGCGTATAGTAATAATATGTTTTTCATTAGTATGCATTTGATTTTCGCATCACTTTTTCCACGCGCCAATTGAATGACATTATTCGGTTCGTGTAGGTGCGCAATCAGCGTTTGAAATTCGAGGACGGAGACGCGGACGGGACGGGATGCGTCGTCTTCCGTTTTCGAAATATTTCGCCGCAGGTACTTACGGACATTTTTCTTTTTTTACGCTTTCGCGGTCTCCTCTCGCGTATTAAGAGCACTGGGAAGTTAGATTCGCGTTTAACTCGTGACCTCGATTTCTGTATCGCCGTTCAATCAACACGCAGTTAGAGGGTTTCATTACCATTGTTTTTTTTTTTTTTTTAAATAGCATGATGTTTATATAATATATAAATATTTGTGTAATAATCGAATAAAACAATTTCCATCCTTCTACAAATAACTATACACTTGTCCAGTGGTCCATCGTAGTTGGCGTTGGACCACTGTGAAGTTAATTTGTATATCAAAGTATTCACGTACAATTTTGTTTCATGCAATTATCTATGTTGGCTACACTTAATGGTACTGAGAGAAGGGCTACCTATAGAGTATGTGAGAAAACCGAGAAGCATAGTTTTGGGAGTTAAAAGCTTAAATAATTTACAAAGCTATAAACACGAAACTAAGTAAGAAAGACCTGAATTCATAATTTATTAATCATTTCCATAAATTCATCAATTCATAAATTATTTATTGATGTCCATATATATGCATAGATTTTACTACTTGTCCCATACTTCTCTCGGGATTTAAAAATAACAAATTTATTCTAAAAGTAATTCATGATACTTTCATTAAGGTCTACTTGCGTATCATATTGTTATTGGTATAGCGATAACCGTAAAGTTATAATAAGTAGTTTGAAAAAAAAAAAAAATACCATACGAAATAAACCTACGTAAACAAATTTGAATTTTATTACTATGGTATACGAAAGGAAACGGATAGAAAGTTAAAAACTTTATCTAAATATTATACCAAAATTAGTGTGTTACCCGAGTTATACATATAACAGTTTCAAACAAAATTAAAATTTGTATTAACTTTTTAAAACTTCTGATAATCAAGACGTTGTTTGCTAAATTGGTGAATTAACATTCTCCCCTCACTTAGATAATGAAATTATAATTATGTTTTTATTATATTACTTTTTACCAACTATTATACAATATTCGTATACGGTTTTCTTAAATTAACACATAATTACGTACAATTAAGTTTTTGGAAATTAACCTAAGCGCGGGTTTAATACCGCCGTATTCGAAAGTTATAAATTTAAATAAATATTATCTACTTCAATTTAAAATTGTTATTATATTTTACGTTCACGTTTATGAAATTATCATAATTTTTTTTTAACGATCCTATTTACTCGGTTAGTTCGTATTGTAACTGATAAATACGTGCACTGCAGATAAGTACGTTACGCTAATATTGTAATTAAGATGAGTTTGAAAATATCGATTATGGTTTTCGTGTACATAAATATTTTTAGTTTACCAATTTTACAAATAACGTTTAATCGTGACCGTGAGTCATTAAAAATGGCACAATGATTTCAGGGTGAACGGCAATAAAAGATGAGTACTATACCTATTTACAACTGCCCTGTAGCTATTTTGTATAATATGAAGCTATGTAGTTACACGTCTTTGATAAATATCCTAGTTACTTTTTTTTTTTTGCAATTTTACTTGTTCACGGTGGTATTTTGTAATGAAAATATACTGTAGTTATTAATAACGGAAAGGCGTGTGTAAATAACATCGCCAGAAAACCCCTCTTTACCCAGTATGTGATTCAAGGATGAATTCAAGTGGAATATTTAGGATCCAGGTTATTAACAATCCGGATTGGGAAGCATTATTTGATAAAATATGGTTTCAAATGGAGCGTCTGTTTAGAGAGATTCAAAAATTATTCGATTCCATCCTATAATTCCTGAAAACCCGAATGATGTTTTACGGGGACACTTTGATCGAATTAAAGGTTACATAGCTCATTTTACCGACCTGTTTAAAGAATTATTAAAGTAAATCTACAGCTTTGTGGTTGCAATTTGAATTTAATCAAAAACAAAAAAAAAAATGTTTCTACATTTGTAGCAAAGCTCATTTTGTATAAAAAACAAATTCACGCAGTGTCCAATTCTATCAATAGAACAAAAAAATGTATGTTTAATGATTATGAACAATACATATCGAGCCTATTTCTCTTTGAATTGTTGTTTACATATTTTACATAGTAAATAGCCCACGAGATTAAATTTCAACACTATTAGCGGAATCGCAGTTGAACAGTTTGCACGTTTAAAATTGATATGTTATTTTTGTGTGATGTTTCGTCGTAAAAAAAAAAAAATCACGCGGGTTAAACGCGAAAAAAATCCTAACCATAATGATCGTAAACGAAAGTTATGTTATGCGACATTCGATAAATACCAGTGGGTGGAATTATTATTATCTCGTTAGACGATTGTTGATTAATGATTTTTCGATTTCTATATACTTGAAATCAAACTACTGTTGTACGGTTGTCGTACGACCATAATAATACTAAACAGCCAGCCATACATCAATTCGCTGATGTTTGCGTTAGATAGATATATTATCATATATTATTATACCTCACATCTTTTGAATCACCACATAAATTAAGTTCACGACCGTAGTTATATAATTATTCGATTAATATAGTGTTTTTTTTTTTTTTTTATATTTATTCTTTGACATACTCTTTGTGGACTAGGAAAACCGTATTTCTTGAACGAGTCGAACATTTTACCATGTTTGTGCATATGCGATGTGACTTTATAATTCGTAATTATAACCTAACCTCTGGAAATTTTTATCTCTGCAATCGTCATTCCATCAATATCCTCAGGAAAGTTAATGCAGTAATATCTTCTTGCTTTCCACATCGCAGTTGGTGAGTCATTACTTGAACTATCGTCAAGCTGCCTTCACCGTGTCCTTCCATAGCCGTTAGTTCTGCTATGCAAAACTCGCCAATAGTCGGTAGTAGCGGTTGCTGCTTCTTTCCGCTACCTCTTATTAATCGATTTTTACGACAAGCAGGAGTTATTGTAGATCTGTTCTACCCCCGGACCTACCCAAAAAAATGATACCTAAAATAACCTAACCTAATCTAACCTAAATGATATAAAATAATAAAAGCAGACCTAAGAAAATTGAAAGCTTTTGAAATATGATGAAGGGTCTAGAAAATGTCCTGGACAGAACGAGCGACTAATGAATACGTATATCAGAGAAAAATTGAAAAAAAAAAACAATGTCGACGATAATCGTGGAGAGAAGAAAGAAGTGGATAGGACATAGTATCATAAGAAACAATACATGGATAACGACTATAATTGAGGAAAAACTCGAACGGAAGCCAGAAGATATGAAGACCTAGGCAGTCATAATATATAAAACAAATTATGTTGAATATAGGAAAAGAGCCGTATAGACAATTGAGAAATGTTTCATTAAATAGAAAAGAATGGAGAAGTATTTCATCGAGAAAAAAGAAAACCTAACTTAACTTAACGTCACGTACAACTATGGAATCCATACTTAGATCATTCCTAATTTGTATGATATAGTTTATTGTGTTGGTGGCGGCAATGCTGTATACGTGGGTAAGGTTTTCAACCTCTCTCTGAAATTCGTGGAACGTTTTTAAATATGTTTTAATAAAATATCCTACATGACCAAATATAAGTGATTTAACCTTAAAACTTTTATCACCTAAAAAATAATTTTATGTAGGCACCAGAGTAGAGGCAGGTAGTAAAGGAAAATGTGTGAGTGCAGTAGTAAAGTACATATTCCAATTGGCCATGAAAATTTCGAAATTTAATTTCGTAGACATTTTTTTCCCATTTTGTTTTCTATTTGTTAGGAAACAGAGTAATGCGGTTTCGTCAACTTAAACAATTCGCTACAAAATTGTAAAATCACTTTGAAACGTATAGATATTCGTTTCTCTTTTACGCGCACATCGTGATTTTGAACAAATTCTATGGTTAGATTAGCTTTTATTTAGGTTAGATGAACAATTAGATTAGAATATTTCGAATGGATTTATTTTTATTTCGTCAAAATATAAATAAAAATTGCCTATATGCTACCTCTTAAAATTTAAGTCCTGGGATTTCTTGTCTTTGGTTAGCAACTATTTTATATACACCCCTCCCATGATTTTTTGGATATCGTGTCTGGCGTCAGGTGTGTATCAATAAATTGATTGATTCGTGTATCGCCGTAAACCTAGAAAAACTTCATAAGTCGAAATGCTGTCCTTTTTTTTTTAAACTAAATGTTGGTAACTTTTTAAATCTGCCACAATTTATCACTTTTTCTGTAAAATTTGGTCATAAATCGACGTACGGGGTTTTTCTAGACAGACAATAATATTGTTATGGTTTATAAACAATAACGGGTAGACGGTGATACTCGAAAATGTTTAATCTGGAATTTATAATGTTTTGTAAACTATCGCTAAACTGGTGAAATTTCGCTCGACGCGAACGCGGTTTCGGATCATGGTATAATACGGCAGTTGACGTTAACATAAACTTTTCTCGTTCGGTGAACATAATAGAGGTCTCGATTTATTAAAAACGTGAACTAATGAATACGTGAAAACGGACTCCGCGTATACGCGAATGAAAAATGTTCGCGCGGGCGTACTTAACGCACGTGAATTTACTATCCGTGCTTACGCGTTTTAGCGTTATACGCGTGAACACGCATTAATGTGACGCGCACACGTGAAATAGGGAGCTCTAATACGCACGCCGGCGGTGAATCGATTTAATTGTATAATATTTCAAACGAAAATATGACAACGTCAGATCTGCGCGTGGCGCATCAAACGAAAATCAAATATTATTACATAATTACATTTGCGTCGGTGAAGTTTTAAACTGAATCTCGATCAAAGTGTTTTATTATAATGTGGATGTTGCAGTTTATTTTTTGTAAAACAATCTCCATAATAACGTTAATTTCGTAAAATAAATCTTTATTATTATTTTGAAATTGCATCGCGTCCTCGCGTTATTGGTAGTACGATATCGTACGTAGTAATTAAACAAAAATATCGTACCGTCATAAATATTACACGCGAGTAAATATAGACTGTGTAAATAACACTCGCCGGGTTTAATAAAGACGTAATATGACTTCGGAGGCAAGAGTTATTGGGCACGGCAACATAAACCAACGTCGTACGTAGCTAGATAAAATATTTTATGCACCTACAATTTTAATTCAATTTAATTCTAATATTCGTTTACGTGCGTCGAGACGATGTGCCGCAGTGCGATGTGCCGCGGTTTATCTCGATTCATAATATAAATTTGTAGATTTTTCAACAATAATAATTATTATTGTATCCGAGAAAGACTTTCAGAGTCGAATATTATAATAACTGTTCGTTTTTCGGCCGGGTCTGTTTTTCGTTAATTTTATCGGGTTTTGTTTTTTTTGTTTTTTTTTTTTTTTAATTTATGACGTCATAATATATGCAAGATCCACGAGGATACACACAACACGATGTATTCGCTTACCGAGAAGAATACGGAGAAAAAATAAAACCGCCGGGACGTAAAAATTGTATTGATTGATTTTTAACGATTCGGCGTCATGATTAAAATACATTACTGTACCGAGTGTATGAAAAGTAACGTCAGCCATTCCGAAGGCCGAACACCAGTAAGAGTAATTGTCAATCGGAATTAATTTTTATAATATTATGTTATTGCTGAAACTATAAATATCGTATGTAAACGCGTAAATCATTATGTACACAATGCCATGCATTTGTCTTAAGTACAGATACAATATTGGCACCAGAAACAATTATTGCAAGTAACTTTTTAGACATTTTGATCTTCTTGTCGAAAATATGATCGCAATACTCTTCTATAATATATATATATATATGGGTACTAACAGTTTTTAAACAAACCCAAAACGGTTTTTTGATTATAAATCAAAAATTTGAGATTCCGAGCATTGTATTGGTTTAACTGTAAAATTAAGTAACGTGATTTTTGCTGTTTGTACTTTTAGATTCTGAGTGGAGCGAGAGGCTTATGGTTTCACAAAGATGTGCACAACTTTTCTACCAGAAATCTCGCTCCGATTTTTAAGTGTAGCATCTTTTCCGAAAGGAAATCGGTCGGAGAGGTACTGTAAGGAGGTAATTTTTTGATTTTCCAAGGTGTTTTCTCAAAAAACATGAAGAACCGAAAAAAAAAACGGAGAAAAAACAAGAAAGTCAGTACATTAAACAAATATTATTAGAAAAAATATATGATTCCTATTTAATTATTTTATCTTAATATGACATATTATTGTTGAAAAAGCATCACCATCTACTGAACTCTTCTCAAAATCGTTGTTTCGTTAGGAATGGTTTATTTTTGCTTAGAGGTATACATTAAATTACCTATATCAGTGGCTGCACCCATCCCCATTATTCTAGGACGTCTTTTTACCACACATCTTATCGCTCCGATTTTCAAGTGTAGTATCTTTTCTGAGAGAAATTTTTGTTTAAACGGTATATTGTAAAGGTCTTTTTTCTGGTAATTTTTCTTAATATTTGAGAAAAGCCGGGAAAAACGATATAATTTACGACAATAACGGTTTCTTTATTTTCAATGTTTTTTTTTTTTTTACAGTTTTGTAGGTACCTATATGAGCTATATACTTAATAGAATATTTTAAATTTTACGTTTTTACTCGGTGCTGTATTATTATAGTTACAAAATAACCGTTAACCGATTAATTTGAATTCGGTAATTAATTTAATACAGGCATTGATAATTTCACTGCAGACCCGCGATTGTCTACAGACATTTTAAGTAAATTCGGTTTTGGTATTTATTTATTTTTTTTTCGTATATTATGGCATATTATAATCAATTGATGATCATGAAACTGTTACCCTTATTCTGTCTATCATAGTAAACGCAATAAATCAAGTAACCAAGTATACATACAGACGGATAACAATGCAATACAAATGAATTGTTATATATTGTGTACAACGTGTACAAGGAAAGGAATGGGAATATAAGAACTATACCTACAATGAAATTGTTAACAGGCGGAATACAAAAAAAAAAAAAAAATCACGTTCTCATAACACGACTATACATGAGTAACATTGACATTTGACAGTATTCGTTGATATAATCGTTTACGACTCCGGATGTTCGTGTCGATGAATATTCGATTTATCGTATAGGAAAACCCACGGTCGCATCGTGGGTAAGTACCGTTCTAGGGCAATCGATATTTTCGAAACCCTCAAACCCCCTCCCAAACTCTTAGAACTAAATTGTAGAGGCACGTCATTTTACACGTCAAGTAATATAATATCGTTTTTTCCTATTATTATATTATTTGGTATTATTAAGTTGTTCATTTTTACAAGTTTCGCATTGATTACGTTTACTTCTGAGACCAAATTTCTCGTTTTTAACAAATTTAAAAAAATGAAAGAAAATTGCATGTATATTTTTTATATTTTGATATAATTACAATGTGGTTTTTAATAACAAAAATAAAAAAAATCCCGGATTTTTACAAGCCCGAGAGAAGTTCATTCCGTCAACCAACTTTGTGTAACTTGTTCACAAAGTCAAATACCAGTCAGCGAGCTAACAGCAACAGGCCCATAGTAATCTTCAACATTTTTCCTGTCCTCAAAACGGACCATATACCATCAGGTCCTCGACCGTTTTAACATTTTCTCCCCGGTGCAGCTTTGCAGAGTACGTCGATACCCAGTGTGGCGTTTATTTTTGCCAACACTCACGATATTTATTCGCCGAGTTCTAGCCAGGGACGTCATTTTAGTTTTTCGATAAATTTTCATACGTATTATAACATGACGCACTTACCAACACAGTAAACGCACACCGCGTAATGCCCACAGATACACATCGTATCGTTACGTAACTATCGCCGCGATAAAGGCCGGATGACTGAGGGGTCGCGGTGACATTGTTGGGGAAAAAAAAAAACACCGCTAAAACATAAACGGGTATTACTTTGTTGTACTGTGCTCGTCGCGCTAATAAAAAAAAAAAAAAAACAGGTTTTTCGGCGTACGTTGGCAATGCAATTATTAATACCATTCGTTGTAGTCATTGTGCCGATCAACGCGGTTATGGTATTGTAATGGTATACATGCATAAATAGATATTATCGTGGCATTTGGAAAGGATGTTTTCCCGGAATCGAGCGATGACGCGTTATCCGTTACCGCCGGACGACCGTCAAAACGCGCTGTTCGGTCGACGGACGGTCGAAAGTCGTCCGGAATCCAGATCCGTATACGAGTCGGGTCTTTTTATTTGTTTTTTTTTTTTTTTTTTTACATAATTTAACATTAGGTATTAATTTTGCAAAAAAAAAAACCACCGTACACTGCAGTAACGACCGCTATAAACCGCTTACGTCACGTAAATTGCATCGTTTTTTTATATTGATCGCAACAATAATAACCAAGGTGTGGATTTCAACGCTCTAAAAATCAAAACAAGTTTAAAAAATGCTCTGAAAATTATTCGAAACGTTAAAAAAATTTTTTTTTTTTAGTCTTATAAATTCACTAAACGCAACAGTGCAAATAGTGCAATCGAGTACAATAAATCTCGATAAGTAGCTTATCGTTTTCTTTATTGCAACCGGCATCGTATTCATCCGTTACAGTAGGTAAATCTATAATACATTTTAATAATAGAAACATGTTTTTTTTTCTTTTAGAAGGAAATCAAAGTAAATTTTCTAATAACACTATGAAGTTTGTAAAAAGAATAAATACCTTTTTAAAAATATATAAAAACGCATTTAAAATCTCAAAAAAATGTAAAATAAAAGTATCATAATTTAATTTTTCGCTACACGAAACGAAAGCAATGCCTTAGGACATTTAGAAAAAAAATTAAATTTGCATTATAATCCGCACCCTAATAATAAAATTATTATAATTTAGCCGTTCACTTTATTCTTTTTTTTTCTTTTTTTTCATAGCGTTATTATTTGTCGCGACACAACCGTACCGGGTTCGGGACAATCAATAGATCGATATACCCATGTATGTGTCGTTATGATAATAATAATAATAATATCTAATATACGACACGTTCGTTTAAGAATACATGGCACGCGTACCAAAATTATAGTATGTAGTTTTTTATTTTTCGTTATCAGACTCGGAAATCAAACGGAACGCGGGTTGATATAATTGATTGGTGTGTTCCGAGACTTTCGAATATCATTCCTACACCGAAAACCCGGAGTTTCTAATAGGTACTCATTTTAATGTCCGCGAACAAAAACCGTCGCAGAAACACGTAGGTTATGTTAGATTATGTATTATGCGTCGCGTATACTTTGATGGCGAAGTGTTTTAGTTTATTATACACGGGGGTTTTATGAGAATATTATTTCACCGCGATTGTTTCGGTTACATTTATATTTTTAGTAAAAGTTAATCGTTTTCGAGTTTTCGCTCGATGGGCGGAAATTATTTCTGAGCCAAGCGAGGAATGTATCGATTTCACTACTTTTTTATTTGTGTATGTAAATAAATTTTCCGCCAGAAATCTGGCTACATAATCGAAAACTTTATAGGAACTTTCTTGTAGAATTTTCGATCTAGTATGTGTACTGCAGCGTTCTCAATGAATGTGAAAAATCTGCCGATTTTTTTTCGCATCATTTTTGTTGACTTCTGTGTTACCTGGTTACCAACGGAAAAAATACATCCGATAAAACTCTTTTTTTCTTTAGTAATGGTTTACCGTTGCTTACAGATATACATTTGATTACATCTTACATCCACCCGTTCAACACCCATCCTAAAATAATGACAAAACTATCGGCAGTATTAGTCTTTTTAGAAATATTCGTTTGAAAATCGGAAATATTAACTATATTAGCTTTATGTTATATTATATTATATTAGCTAACGAAAAAAAAAAATAACAACGGTTTACGTGGTCTCCGTATAATTTTTCGTAACTCTTCGTTTCCATCCCCGTTCCTATCGAATAGCTAATCATTGCCTTATATATAAGTCGATAAAATTGCATTACCCTTGACTTTGGACTTATCGATGAGGTTTCACAGTATATACAGGTGATTTACCTTTAAGCGTTCTCACCACGCTTTTTTGGTTACATTTTTCACATACTTTGATTTTTGGAATTTTTAAGTGTAGCTAAAGCCACGATAATTTCGAATTCTTAAATTGTTCACAACATTTGAGGAGTATTCTGTGGCGAAACCATCATAGGTTTTTCAAATGAGAACCTTTATTAAAAATTCAATAAATAGACGGAATATTGCATTAAATACATTTTGGTGTGAAAATGTTTGATTTATGTCAACCCGTTAACGAGTTATTCCACTTTTAAGTTTAGGTAAAGGAGAATAGTGGAGTATCATTTGTACGGCGCACGGCGTTTTATTAGTGGTCCACTACTCCTTAAATATTGTGAAAAATCCAAGTATTCGGAATATCGGCTTTAACTACACTTAAACATTCAAAAAATCAAAGTTTAAACATATGCAAAATTTAACTGAAAAAATTAGGGAGCAAAATTGGTGAATCATCCAGTATATATCGGACTTGATTGGTATTCATTCAAAAGAAAATTAATGACTTTACCGAGAATAATTACCGTATAAAATATAATTTTTTAAATATATATTCTCACTATTTACCCACATAATATTTTGTTTTTTGTTCGCGCCTACACACGATTCAATTTATTGATTTGCTGAAGTTAAAACCAGATACAATTAATTTTACAAACGATTTCCAAATTTAACACAAAACTCGAAACTGGAAAATTTAATAATAAATCGTTAAAAAACATGGTTTAACAAATTTAATAAAATCGATTACGAATTACAGATATTCGACATAAATGTTAATTTTCAAGTTTATTATTATTATACAGTCCGTGTGTTCTTCGTTAAATTTAACGATTAAACGAGTTAAAACTCCCACGTATTTCGTAATTTCACTAAAATTTTAATTATCGGTCAATCTAATCAGTGCATTACCGATTAACAACCTTATAAACATGGTTTTGACTTGAGGATATAGACAATGGTAAGGCTTATTATCAATTGGTTATCGATCTGGTGTTCCGTACGATTAAAAACTAGACGAGAGAAATCGCACTGTATATTATATTATAATAACGTATCGAATTAGGTTTACAAAAAAAAATCTATTTTTTTTTTTTTTTTTTAAACGGATGACATGAATTCCACGGTTTTTCTAAATATGTTTTTCGAACGAGTGTTTAACCTACGCGCTCACGGAAAAATACGGCACGTAATTATTTTTCAAGTTTTGTCTGATATACGTTTATAGGTATATACAAATACGGAATGCTAAATAACATAAACCTAAGACTTTCGGAGCGTTTCTAACCGTATACCGAAATAATAATGTGTTTTTACGCGTCCACCTCTATAAATCCCTCACCTCCCCCCCCATCCCTCCCCCGTGAAAAAACGCACACACGTCTATTATCATTTGTAAAATCAACAACACCGAGAACATAATAATATAATATATAATATAGATATATTTTTATAATATATATATCGACACGCCTATCTGATACCTGCAGCAACAGCATCCCGGATTCGGTGGTATAATTTACAGGTGGGCGTTTAATAAACATTCTCCGGACGGATTATACGGCATAATATTTTTCCGATCTGTTCGGAATACTAAATTAAAGATACGGGTTTTTTTTTTTTTTTCCACGGTTGGCGCTCGTAACGGGAGCAGGTTAGTATATTATAAAATATAATGTGGATAGGTGGATCCCCCCGCGTCTACTATTACAGCGCCGTAAATATTCACGAAAATCTAAACGTCCGGACCGGCCGGTTCGAACTTAATGCGAAAATTATCTCGAATGGAAACGTCATTATCATAAAATGCAAGGCCTATGCACCGCGGACGGGTCGACGACCGGACAGAGTTCGTGCACAAGGTTTGCCGGAAAAATAATATATGTGCCCATACGGTACTTGTTTTTTTTTTTTTTTTTTTTTTTTTTTTTTTAAAAAAAAAAA
>CABPRJ010000956.1:171018-205097 GCA_902439185.1 Cinara cedri | reverse complement strand
CGATCTGTTCGGAATACTAAATTAAAGATACGGGTTTTTTTTTTTTTTTTTTTTTTTTTTATTAAAAATAAAAATAATAATGATACCATTAAGTAGGCTGTACAGTGTCTCGATAGAATAAAATTATTCCAATGCGTCCGCGGAAACGTACAGCCTGCCGGAATCGTCTAAAACACGCGGAAACTACAGAAATATACGAGGTATAGGTATAGGTATTTTAGTTGTTGTCCGTTATGCCTCCGAAATTTAACGATTGGCCATTTGCTATTCGAAAAATTAATATTTATTAATTTCTTAAATTGGCTAACGGTTTGTTAGCGATTAATAATGCACTGCTAAAATGATAATTTTATGATGTAAAATTAAAAAAATAAATACGAATTTGTACGCTTGGTGGTCAAACGTGATTACCTGGGGGAACCTGGAAATCAAAGAAAAAATGGCTCAAAATTCAAGCGTAAAAATTCGTTTTCGAGATATTTACGGACTCCCGTTATAAAACTATCAACGTGCCTATGATAAAAAAAAAGAAAGAAAATTGTAATTTTGTTCGAAACCAACATCGGATAGTGATAGGATAGGATATGATGTCGGGGTTTAAAATTTGTTTTCTACTACTTCGGGGGTGGTAAATTCGTCCTTTTTATAATATTAATTCTTTTTTGACGAAAAAAACTCCATTTACAAAACAATTATATAAAAATGTGTGTAGCGCCTATACAGAGTGCATTTTTTTATCATAAACCAGCAATTATCTCAGAGGATTTTAAGTGAATTTGATTTCGGTTTTTTCTAATCGTTATTTTAAAACCATTTTTAATTTTTATCACTACTTTATATACTTTAAATAAGTACATACTTTTGATTTTCTAATAGGAACCACCCCCTTTTCGGTGCATCCAAATCGCATGCCAAAAAAATAAATGTAAATTGGAACGTCCGAATCGCATGCCATTTCTTATCGAGCACTGTTCGAATTGTTTGCCGTATATAATTTTCATATCGGCGACAAAAATATACTACAAAAATAGTGTATAATTTTTGAAATAATAAATTGCAGGATTACCACGAGTGCCGTATGTTGTGTATACTATTCGTTGTAATCTATAAACTATAATATTATTATTATATTAGATATTAAAACAAATGGGTTTTCCACGTTTCATAATATTAGTACGCGTTGGAACGTTATAATGGAACGACTAGTTGAAAATATTATGTTCAGCGAAGAAAACAAAAAACTAGTTTTAATAGACGATGGCACGTTTCATTCTCCAAGTCCCGATATATTTCAACTAGTCGATGTCTTAAAGCAAGTACAATGTGTTATATATGTAAAAATGTACTCTTCCAATTTAAATAAAAGACGTCGAAAACAAAATAAATAAAACACATAATAAATAGGTACAAAGGACGTTAGATCATTATTTATTGACGATGTTATACGTATAAATACGTTAAAATAATAAAATAATATTAAAATACTTAATTTAAAAAAAAAATGAGCTGATACTGGGGATAGGAGCGGCCACTGTTCTTAGATGAGAAATTGGGAAGGTAGGATACATAAGGTTATTTAATTTATATCTGTAAGCGACAAACCATTGCTTAACGAAAGACGATTCTGAGCGCGGTTCGGTAATACATAATTTGAAGTGCCGTAATTTTTTTTGTGATTTTCGTTTAAATTTGATTTCAAAATGTTTGTTAAAAAAAAAAAAAAAAAGTCGCTCAATGATTTTAGAAATTTTACCATGTCTAGGCAAGTTTAATATAAGTATTATTACCAAGTTTCAAGTTTCTACGTGTGTTTATAACCAAATCACAGTAAAAAAAACTCGTACGTTTCCCTACGTTTTTTTCCCACTTAAATGCTTTTCTTTAAAAAATGGTGTCGAAAATCAAAAAACGACGCCTTGATAAGTACAATCTAGGTAAATTGAAATTTCAGAAAAGTTGTTACACGTAAAAATCGGAGGAAGTTTACTAGGGAAAATGTGTCTACAAACTAGAAGAAGAAACAAATAAAAAAAAATAAACAACACTGTAAACCCAATAGCTCCCTCGCTACAATTTGAATCTAAAATAAAACATTTTTAATTACACCAGTATAACAATTAAGTTCTACTGTCAGTCCTAAGTCTGTAAGTGGGAAGTAAAATGTCATTTTATACACGGCATGCAATTCGGACGGACCCCGCTATGTGATGGCGTGCATTTCGGATATTTTTTTTTTTTTGGCATGCAATTCGAGTGTAACCCCCTCCCCTTTTGAATACGGATTTGAATAGAGAATATTTTTTTAGAAATTCCGATGCACACACCACTAAAATCGGATTTACCGTTTGTGAGTTATAACAGTTTAAAATTCGATTGAATTCAAAGCCGAAAAAGCGTTTTGCGCGTTGACGAAATTCTTAAGGTCCAAAACGGTATTGCGTACTATTATAATCTACAGGAGAATGACAATAATTAAAGAAAAACGCGCAATACGCCGTGCTCCGACGATATTATAAAATTGCGTGTTTGTCAAATTGTTTCCTCAGCCCTGCAGAACAAGGGCATTATAATAATATTAGACCGGCGATTTCTCGTAAAACGTATTACTATTGCTATTGTTATTATTATTATAATTTTACGTAAATTATGTAATGTTATAGCAAACTATATTTTACACCGATAAACTCAAATAACGTTCTAATGTTATTCGTTAAATTCGAATCTCGCACCGTACAAAAGACCCGGTCCGGGTTATAACACTGTTATTGTTGTTATTTATTAGCAGGCATAATGTCGTTATAATGTTATTTAATAATTTATTTTTTTTTACACGCGTATCGTTATCATAAGTATCTGCGGCATATCTGCGTGCGGGTATTGTAACGCAGGTACGGCCGAAAATATGGTGTTCTCCTAACTAGCTATATTCCGATTGAAAAAAAAAAAAAAATTGTAATATTATACCGCACAATAATGTCCGGCCGGCGCGGCGCGACCAACAGAATGACATCATAACAATATCACAATAATAGTACACTGTGGGTAGGCGCGCGACGCTTTATATTATGATAATCGTCGGGGCATTCGGTTAGGTACCTACCTACCCATGGTATAATATAATACGTCTGTACTCACAACGGTTTGTATAGCTGATTTTTTTTTTTCCACCAAGTGTTGGATACACAAACACTACAATATGAGAACGGGTATCGCGAATGACGCGCGCCCGTTAATACACATCGGCGTACCCGCAATACAGTGTACCTGTACAACAGTACATATACCTATGTACGTTCAAAATTTCTCATTCGATTTGATACACGACAATTTGCTCGCGCGATAATATCAATATAACATGTTCGGCGCGAATTTGTGTATCTATTTATGTAATACTATAGCGAACACTAATGGCAATTTAAAGAGAAAAATAATAATAATTCGATTACAATAATATTGCCTCCTACGACAACACTGCGCCTATGCGTAGGTACATACAGGATGATCGACATGACGCAACACACTGTCATTGTCTCGGAAAGTGTTTACATTTTTCGGAATTCGTTTTTCAGAACGTTTACATGAAACAAGCAGCTCAAACTTATAACGTTTTTCTCTTTTTTTTTTTTTTTTTTTATATCTCCATTAACTAGTTACTTTTGCTTCGGCGAATGATGGAAAACTATGTGGTCCGTTAACGCGAAATTCCGCTTTTACGTATCCGCGGCGGAAAGGGTGGGAGAAGTAGCGGTGCATCATTTATGCGGCAGCACTGCGTGTAGCGTTTTAACAGTGTTACGCACCACACTCCCCCTACCGGTATCCAAAAGTGGAGTATCGCGTCAAAGGGTCAACGGAAATCAAAAATTTTTGTTGAAACCAAAATGTATTAATTAAACTAAATAATCTATTTATTTATGACATTTTTAGTGTGGGCCGCCATTTGAAAATCAAAAAAATGTTATGGTTTCGGTGACGTAATCAGGATTCTTGAAGCGGGGTATGTCACATGTCTACGCTAAAATACACGTTTTTTTCAACACATTTATATTACTTAACCGTGAATATAGGGGGAGGGGTCCAGACACTCAAAATACCCCTGGTTGCGCCATTGAGTTGGTTTCACGGCTTGAAATATAGGTGAAAAAAAATAACTGTAATGTGACATTTCAGAGCTACTCTTACTCTTTATAGCTATTCATAAATGATCTAAAAACACAAATTCTGAAAAAAATAAATACTTTCCGAGATAATGACTGTCTTATGTTATGTTGATTACTGTCTGTATAGTCGTTGTTTTTTTGGTTATTCCACACTCCGTAACTTTTAAAATCGTACTCCACTACCCCTTCATCCCGACTATTTTTGAATTTACTTCGTCGAAATATTAAACGCATCGTGCCAAAGTAAAATCCTCAAAAAAAAAAACAGCCACCGAGCATAATATTGAACAGCGATTTCGTGGCGAAACAGGTACCATGAGGATAACAGATAAACTAAGAAGGAATTAGGAAAGTTTACTGGACAAACGGGAGAAGGGGAACTGAACCATTTATAAACTTGATAAAATGTTGGTGTAGATATATTTTTCAGGGAGAATTTTTTGTTTTTGTTATAGAAAGTTCTGATTTCGGTCCCTTATTTTTTTTACTTTTTAAGTATATTTTATTCATGCAATACTATCGCGAATACTGATGGGAATGAAAAATAAAAAAATAAAATCGATTATAATAATATTGCCTACAATAACACCTACGTAGTCGCATCGTCTTCGTATAATCAATTATAACGATTGTTATAATATTATATTCGTGCGAGTAGTTTTTAAATTATTATTATTTTTTTTTACCGTAGAAATTGCCGTTTTTTTTTTTTTTTTTTTTGTTCTGTTCGTTACAGAGGCTGTTTATAAAAACTCTGCTGCTCTACGCTTTATCTTTTTGTTATAATGCAGATATGTACAAGCGTACGCAAAGAAAACCAAACTGAAATTGTTATTATTACTATCGTTTATTTAATTATAAATTAAATTATTTTGTTTATTTATTTAGTTTTAACGTTTAGAATGTATATTTACACTTTTTACGAATACGCGAAAGACAAAAATATATAATAATAATTATAATAGGACACGTCGCATTATTGTCGCAGATCAATTAAAAACGTTTTTGTGGATTTTAATACGCGAAATATATTTATTTGGGAATGTGTTTAATTCTACTGCGATTTGTTTTTACGTTTACGTACGAAAAGTCTCATGGCCGTTCCCCGTTCTCCCGCCGACAAAGACCGAAAACTTTTCGCATAAACGCGACACTTTACATCGTACAATATATATTATACAGGTACTTTTCGGGCCCCTCAAATCGCAAAAGCCCCGAAACGGCGAAAAAAACACTGAAAACGTGATGGCTTACCATGTAAATTCCGGGCGGAATTGTTTTTTTATTTTATGTTTATTTTTCCTTTTTTTATTTTTTTTATTTTTTGAATTTCGAAACTCAGTATCCCCACGGACGTGTGTAGTTCACCTGTTTCAGTAATCTTTAGGTGTTTTATTATGAAAAAACCACGAACAAAAATCCTCAATACACGATATTATGTGCGTTCTGTGTCGCCCTTTTTTCCCGTTATACATTAACCCGATGATTTATATACCTGTTAAAAAAACCGCAAACTCAACTTTTAATGAACGTTCGAGATTTTCGTTGTTTTCCGAACGATATTAAGCCGTGTAAGCGTTTTAAAAATCGTTTGGTTACGCAAACTTTTACGAAAATCGATTATTAAATATGTTTTTTTTTTCTTTTTAATCTTTTGTGTTTTATCAACGTTAATTAATATTACGCTCGCCTTTTCATCGGAAATTAACTCCAATAACGACGGCGTATTTTATGACAACCGAGATCGCTTGGGTTTTTCCGGGACATTATAACATGGACGAGTTCAATAGCGAGGCTGCTGAAATTTCGCGCGCGTTGTTACCTTTACCGGTATTGCCAATAATAACAACAAGTTCAATCAAAACTCCGATTATATAACTGTTATAATAATGTTCACCGAAAATGGTTAAAACCGTTTTATTATGCGTATAAAAAAATAAAATAAAAACGAAGTTTTTAAGGATTCGATTATATTCTATGTATTTTTCTCACTCTAACGATTTTTTTTTCCGCGTGTACCTACATATAGTAACATAAAAACGATACTGGTAAAATGTAATATTATAAATCCCACGTTGTATCCCGTCGGCAAATTTAAATGATCTTGTTTTTTTTTTATTATTCGTTTTTTTTTTTTAATTATATTTTATTTCATTTGTGAGTAGGTATAAAGTTTTCAACTCGACTGGGATAACTCATGATCGTACTCACTCGTATGCGTCATCGTAAAACATATGTCGGGCGATTCGCACGGCTTGCGATTTCCTATAAAAAGTCATACATACGCCCGGGTAGTTTATTTATTTTTTTTTCATTTTTAACGCATATAAAAATCAAAATGTAATTTAATACATCATCGTTATGGTACGTATATTTTAGATTCCGAGCGGAGCGAGGAACGTAATGGTTTTACAATGATGTTTTTGTTTTCTGTGGACGACTTTTCTATGTGCAGGTTTGCTCCAATTTTCAATTATAGCACATTTTCTGAAAGGATATTTGACTGGAGTGGTACTTTAAGCAAATCATTTTTTTTTTATTTCCCCCGGGATTTTCATAGTAAATGGAGAAAACCGAGAAAAAACTTGAAAATATACGAAACATATTATTTTCAAATCGTATAAATATTACGGCCTTTTAAAACATTTTTAACCGAACTTCGCTCAGAATTGTTTTTAACATTATATTCCTTTCTATACTTTCCCAACTTCTCACCTATATAACAGCGGCTCACCCATCGTGGAAAGTATGTCCGTATTTATATATCTAAAACGGATAAATAACTATAAGTTTAAAACAAGAAAACAATAATAATATACAATTGTATCTGTTTCGGTAGTACCACACATATTATATCAAATATTAATATAATGTGCGTTTATACGAAACATATACATTTTCTTACTTTTTTTTTTTTATGAATAGGTATTTAGTGATTATTTTAAAATCACAATCCGATATCGCATTTTGATATTTTGTCACGTAACACTTTGAAGTGGTAAAACGTTAAAACGGTTTTAAAATCACGAAATATTGTTGAAGTAATATACAAATTACTTTGTAAACAGCTATATTTTAATCTCAAGCAGCAAAAGTCAAGTTTATAACGAATTTTAAATATTTATATATATATATTTACGTAATAATATAATAATAATGTACATCTTCAAACTTCAACCATATTTTATTATGATACTTACGTGCTAAACAAACTTTAAAAAAATATTATACCTGTCCAGAAATATTATTATTATCATCTAAATAAAAAAAAAAATCCATTGAAAATATTTTCTAGTCTTTAAAGTTAATTATGTTTTGATTTTTAATATTTTCAAAAATAAATCTGGTAAATATTCGTATTTGTCAATCCATCAATCGGATCACTATCTTTATTTTTTTGACATTTTGTACATTTCGGAAAAATACTGAACAATTAAATATATTGCGATTTAATTTCAAGTCACTTGGCAGGGAAAGTTTCTCGATTTAAAGTGACTGAGTAAAGGTAAACAATCGTGTACCTACCTTAATTTAGTAGGATATTTAAACAAGTTGAAAGTTACTACGACAAATTAACAAACTCGTCAAGTTACTGGTTATTTATTTATCGTTGTAAAAATAATAAAGCTCAACGTTTTAAACGACAATTGTGTGTACGTCGGTAGAATGGAAATGTAACTATTTACACTAGTTAGTGATGTTCGGTTGACACCTGTAATTAATTACTTCTTATTATGTGATTTCGTATAAAATAACTCGATATATTTACTAGACAAAGTACAAAGAAAACGCCTTTTTTTTTTTTTGTAACGAATATAAAAAAACAAACCCAACCTACATATCGTTATATTCTTATCCCCGTCTTTGTTTACAAAATAAATACATATCGGTTCGTACACGTGTACGAAATAAACGCATAGCCTTATCATTTGTTTAAAAGTTTTTTAAACAGTAGGTGTAATATTCGGAACCTACGTTTAATAATAATAATAATAACTATAAACACAAAATAAAAAAAAAAAACAACCGTCTCGAATATAATCTCGTAACGACTATCGTTGTTGTGTGTTTAGTTGTTTTAGATGATTCATAATAAGTAATTTCTGAGAATGACTGTCTCGTAATATTTTTTAACACGATATTACGACGACGTGTCGTTACATAATTTTTATGATAGCCGACGAGGCCTTTTTAATAACTTTCTGGCGGTCACGAGGGGTTAGAACGTTTTTTTTTTTTTTTTTTTTTTTAAATTAGCACAATCTGCGGTTTGTTCGTGCTATAATGTTATTGGATAGTCGTCGATTCGGCGCGGTACATCTAACTTTCTGGCGGTCACGAGGGGTTAGAACGTTTTTTTTTTTTTTTTTTTTTTTTTTTTTAATTTCATTACAATAATAATATTATACGGGCGCGCGAATAAACAACGCAACGAAAACCCACTCGATAAACGTCCCCGAGGATAAGCGATTATAATTAAAATCGCTTCGAATGATACGGCCTATACGTGACAACTGATAAGGCAGATGAATCCATCGCGTGTAATATTCAATTCACGGATCTCGATTGAAATCTACAGATCCGACGGCGGCATCAATAGTATTTCCATCGTCCTTGAATCGAACACAAAACGAATAGGTATATAATTGTTATTACTATACAGAACGTAATAAGTTCGGTTCGCGTGAAATTTCGCACAGTACAAACACAAAAAATAAATCCAAGCAAAGTATTTCGTTTCCGTGTAACACTATTTTTACGGGTGTTGTTTCGCCTTCGTCGTCGAATTACAATTATTATTATTATCGTGATCGCGTACACGAAATAATACGCGCGTACAATAATTACGTACGGGGTGATTTTTTTTTTTTTTTTTTTTCGTAGTCCATTTACATTTTCGTGGACAATTTCAAGTGCACATTTGATTTCTGTTTCGTTTTCATTTTTTTTTTCAATTTTTTTTTTTGAATAGTTTAAACTCGGTTCAAACACTATATTCAAGTGTGCACACCTGGCTGCTACTCCTTAAACGAATATTGGCTTTTGATTTCCATATGGAAACCCCGCAGTCCTTTTTAACTGCGCACATTCGAAAAACTGTATTTGTGTGAACATTTCTATAGGTACGCATAACACTTGATATTCACATCGGTGGCGTACGGAAAGCTACCAAATGAATTTCATAAACATTCTTAGATGAAAATCATTCCCCTTATCAATTAAACATTAGCGGTTACGCGGACGCGTATAAAAATTCGTAGACAAATATTCCCTTTTCGAATCTGGTATTGTGAAAAGGGGCGGCTGCTATTCGAAAATCAAAAGCTGTATGCGCGTTTTCGGTGCACGGAATATGTGTACGAAAGACCGAACATATTATGAATATGAAATATAAGATCGCTAAACGGTTCTGTACTTAACTGACGGAATACCCATAATCGATTTATTCGGAATTTTCGCGGGAAAAGCGCCCTGTATTTTGATCGTCGAAACGGTTTTTAATCATTGGCTTATTATTATTAAACCCGAACGACCTAATGGATAACAATATATCACTATATTATCAGCTATCGAATCCGACGTCTGCTTCAAACCCCTGCAGCTAGTGGCGAACAATCACTTTTGTAGCCACTCCGATATAGGTATAATAGGTTATGCAGTTAAAGTTTAAAAGAACACATTATAGTTAATATCGTATATTAAAACGATTTTGTAACCACGAATATCGGTGAATGTGATCCGTATAATATTATCAATTATTATCATGAATCATAATACACGTCAATAAATCTTTCTTTTTTTTTTTTCTTTTTTAAACCGGCGAGTAATATATATATATATATATATATATATATATATATATATATCAATTATTTTAAAACAAATTATGTGCGTAGTCGATTCGGGAGCACTATAGTTCAAGACTTTTATTATGTCCGCGCGACGTGGAATGGTACTAAAATATTACGTTAGGCGTACTTTAAAAATTACCATTATTATTTGGTATTTTTTTTTTTTGTACTTTTTGTAGTAGAACAATCCAGCGAAGACCGTTTTTGTTTTTTTTCCAAGCCGTTTGCCTCTTACAAATGTATTTATAAGTAGTCCAAGTCACATTGGACTAGCCGTATAATTATTATGAGATTAGTTCCGTAAATCGGGGAGGCTTAAAATATTTTATGCCTCCCAAAGTAGTATTTTTTTCTTCTTCTTCATTTTTTTTTTTTTTTTTTAATTAGGTATTATGATTTATAACAGTTGTGATTTCCGTGGTTGTAATATTATATTCTAAACGATTCATACGCGTCCCGGCGTCAGACATAATATTATCATATACCGACGTCGGGTGATTTTAATCGTTAACGTATTCTACGGGCTATATTATATTCCTGTATCATTAAAAACCAGTATGTTATGGTATTACAAAAACCAAAACGTTAATTTATTACAGTAAACGGGTAATTTTTAGTTATGATAAAAGACGCGTTAATTAAACGGCGGTAAAATAGTTGTATATGAAACTACGGGGGCGAACGCAGGAAAAAACATTTCGATGGAGGGGGGACGAGGTTGAACAAATATGGTATCGCTGTAAATTAATATAGTGCTTAATATAACACAGGTGCTATTATTTTGTTTTTAAACATTAACTATGCAAATTACTGGGTACTTTATATTTCGGAGGGATGATGTTTAACCCTACCTCGTGCGTCCGTCGGCTCAACATGTAGAGAGCGTGATGCCTGTATGTGTCGTATCCGTTAAAATTCTATAAACTTCTATAAACTACAAATGACATAGCGAATTCGCGTTCGGCAGGAAAAACATTGCGTTGTTAATTTTAGTATTAGTGTGAATAACATTGACCCGCTATAAAATAACTTGATCATTAAATTATTCAAAGATAAGAACAATATTCGTGCAACGTTAATTTTTTTCGATATTTCACTTTTCAAGAGAGGATACGATCATGTGAACTATCGTAATTCAATAATGTTTTCGTGTCACTTGAAAACGAAATTACCGAACAAACACCGCCAACAATAATTTTGCACGGATAATATTCTCGCCTTCGAGTTTGACAGTAGGTAAATTCACTAGTACGTGAAAACGAACGGCACTAAGTTGTTCCGACGAACGAAAATGTACCACGTCGTACGTTTGCAGGACGCGGACAACACACGCGGGTGTCAGGTCCTCACGACGATCGAAACAATTGCGTTATGCGAAGACGAATTTAATACCCGACAAATGTTATGGTTTCGATAAAATTAGCCGCGTTTGCATAATATGTACGGAGACTTATTATAATGCCCGGCTGCAACGCCGTCGGACCGCATGACCGTAATTGTGTATAATTATATGAATATAAATTTCATTTTGTTTTTGATGATAACATAATGTTATTCTAAATGCATCCTGTATCCGAACGGGCCGCCGTATTAAAATGCAGCGCACGACCCGATATTCTGTTAGTTATGTGTGTATTTTTTTTTTTTTTAAGTTATGCACGTTTTGTATATTATATTTATTGCCGGTGTTCTTTACGCGATATTTGTGTACAAAGGTATTTCTATGTACGCCGGATTAATAAAATCTCATAGTATTAGTGATTTTGTTTTTTGTGTTTTTTTTTTTTTTTTTCGGGCGTTTCGCAGCTTCAGACTAACGGTCGCCGTCGTCCTCGGTCCTCCGCGCCCGCACAATAAATGCCAGTATTACTGCTCTTGCTCCTTCACTAACACGTCGTTTAATTCGTTATCTCCGTTACGCTCGTACGGTTTTACGCTGAACTAAATTTTAAACAAATTTAATACCAACGCGCGGCCATTTAACGGCAACGGAAAACCCTCCGGTCTGCGCCTCGTGCGGCGACCTCGTCACGTAGCCGGACGTATTTTTACCGAATGCACACTTCGTAAATCGAAAGCAGCGAATAAAGTGCAGCCTGCCTGACTCACTCACCGAGGGGTTACGCAATCACCAGCCGGCAACGGATACACCGATCACCGCCGTTACCGGCTCCGACTCGACTCGACAAAATATATCGGCGAATTCACGTCTGATTTTGAGTGAAATTCTCGCAGCGATTGCATCCAGTGGCGCGCTGAACATTCTGTCGTACTCGAGGCGAAACGAAACGAATTTCGGACCCACTCAATTAAAACACGGATTTTTACACGGACTACACGTAGTTACGGCAAAAACTTTGTTCGGCCGCGTGTCAACTGCATAATACGCAAGGCACAGGCTGTCATGTTTCGTAAACGGATACTTGTGTCAACAATATAATACGCAAAACTAAAAGGCACATCTGATCACTGAACTGGTCAGTCTCAATCGACATTCATTACATTCGGTCAGCTACTCGCCCGCCGATTTTACTCATGAAGCAATCGCCTCGGAAAAACCTACTTCGGCACGTCACCCGATCGCATCGATCGTATCGTTATTTGCTAATGCTTTTTTATCGTGTCCTTTCGTTTACAATTATTTTCACAAAAAAAAAAATGGGGCATGTATCGCACGTACCTTTATAACAACGATTATTCGTCGACCTATGTTGCAGAGGTTCCTATAATGCATAAAAAATATATATCTATACGAATATTAAATTATTATCTACGTATATTTATATATTAAAATACACCGGACTCGGTTGATTTCCGTGTTCTTGTATGCGCCGCGCGTTGTTAAAATATTATAAAGCTCGAATTTGATTTTTGCTATTTAAAAAAACAAAATATGCACCCGTACCTATTTACATTATACTATTACGAATGTATTGTATTAACCGTATAAGACAACAATATAATGCGTATACTTAAAACAAATGTCACGGATTCGGTTTGGCACGAATTTCGTATTTTATTTTCCCGCGCTGCGGTGCACCGGCACGCGTAAAAGTTTATAAAGACGGTTATGTTTTTGAAAAATTGCCGTTTATTATGCAATTAACGAAAATATTATACTTGATATTATATTATATTTAAATATAATTGCGCGGATTGCGTTAGAAAAATTAAACGAGTTTACCGGGTTATTATTACGGGCGCATTGGTGACGGGTGCAATGTGACATTATAAAAAACTGTTAAAGTAATAATTAAATACCCATGCAAAAAAAAAAAAAAAAATTAATTAAAATAATAATAAAAATACGACTGCAAAATATTATTTTTATCACGCCTCTTGTGTTATGCAATTTGAGTCATACGCTGAATATAGAGTTCACTATAAATATTAACAATAACAAAACTAATTTTAGCGCCTGCGTCAATAATAATTCACTATTCTGAAAACATTTCGTTAGTCTAATCATCGCCGCCGGTCGGATTGAAGTATGCAATATTATATTAAATATATTTATTGAATAGGGAAATTATGTTTAATTTATTTTCCCCCTTTTTTTAGATTTCGATATTGTCCATTACATCAGAATGACCGATCAAATTAATAAATTATTATTATAATTTAAAAAATTATAAACTGTTCACACAAAAATTAGATTTTCACAATTATTATCAGATATTTTATGTTTTTATATATACAGATTGTCCCACGTACTTTTTATTGAACTTTAAAAAAATTATAAAAAATCTATATAAAAGTTAATGAAAATAAAAAGTTGACGCATTAAAATTTTCTGAATAATAAACTATATAAAAACAGCTAACCTATTCTTCTTTCCGTGAGTAATAAAAAAAAAAATTAAACACAATGTAATTATCTTTATTATCCCCGGAGATATTACAATGTATTCATGTGGGACACTCCGTATTATATTTTTAACGGTTTTTAATTTTTTTCGTTCGAAATAATACAAAATATAACGTATTCTATTCAAACGTATAATCTATCTTATGGTAACTAATGAGTAGCCGACCCCTGAAATTGGGTGTGATTAAAGATCATTATAATAATATTTACACAAATTAGATAAAAGGATTTCTGTTTCCGAACGCATTTTTTACCGATGTTTATAAAAAACAAACTACTTTGTTGAGACGTTAAACTAATTAATTTGTTTAATTTGTATTTTGCACGTTAGTTATATAGAGCCAACAATACTTTAGGCACCACGTGTATACAGACGTTTTAGCAATATACTTATGTCAATATTGTGTGTTTGAACGTGTTCAATTTATTTAGGACCGATTGATTTTAGGTTTCTAAACACAAGTTTAGAACATCTTACATGCCCATTGCGTCTGTCTGCGCGCATAGTCACTGGTAAACAGTTACGGTTTTCGATTCGGTTATTGATATGGAGATATAGTACTATTCGTTACAAAATTTTTTATTAGTATTCGTTTAAATATAAATTATCGTTACATTATTGTTACAATATATTATTATCATTATTAATATGACCATGAATAATTAATATTAAACATAAAAAGCTGATAGTACTGATGGGTGTGCCACTGTTTTCGGAGAGAACTTGGAAGAAATAAAATATGTAGAGTAATTTGTTACATGGTACCTTTTTCATAAGTTATTTGCGCCCAAAATATTTTTGATAAAAAACCGTTCATTGCAACCTCCATTTACTAATTCTATTGGCAATTTAAAATGAATTTAAGTGGAAACTTATTTCAAAATAAATGGTGTAAATAAAGGCACAGTGAAATATATAGACGAAATGGAGAGAAGCAACGTATAGAATTTGCATTTACAACGAGCGAAGACGGGATAAAAAGTTTAAAAAAAAACATTACGTATAAATTAAGAGAGATTGATTTATAATGAAATATTTATTTAATCTGTTTTTTTATTATGATTGTAAATTTCCGAAAAAAAATCGACAATAATTATTTTTATAATAATCGCGTGCTCTACTTTTCACATATTTGCCGTAATTTTTTTTATTATTTATATCATTTAATTTTTTTGATATTGTCTACAGTGTTGTTCAAAAAATAAATCCTGTATTTTATATAAGTTATTGTCATATTAATTAATGTTTTTAAACACAAAATTATAAAGTTTAAATTATAATATTAATAAGCCAATTATTATTAAAGTATTAGAATTTACTTATCTTTTTTCTTTTTTAGATTATTATTATTTTTTTTTAACTTCGTGTATACATCACATATATACTCCAATTAAAAACTTTATTTCTATAAAGTTTTTGATTGGAGTATAAGATTTCTGGTAAAAAATCGATTTACAAATAGGAAAAAAAAATATCACGCAGCATAATAATGCCGATACATCATAATGTGTAGATTAAAAAATATAAGAACTATACGAATTTTAAAAATGTCCTGTCGGCCATTCAAAAATTAAAATGTTTTATTTGTTTAGGTTTCTGCATGTCCTACTAAGCATAATTTACTAGGTCATCTAGTTCTTTCAAAATTGTGTACGGTGGTATATTTTATTGTTTAAAATACGTTTAGAACCGGAACCTTCTTATGTACGAAAGGGGACTTTCCGTACTTGTTTTTATTAAATATATTTATTTTAAAACTAGTAACTTGAAATTGCCCAAGAACCACGCCGTGTGACTTCGTATGTGTATTTTGATTTATTAATTTTATTTTACGTATGAAAATCGGATAGGTAACACAATATAATTAATGATAATCTAACAACAATAATAACATTAATATTAAATGATAATATAGTTGATACGGCTCACTTCTTGGCCACTATTGAAGGTGAGTATAGTTGAGGAGGTAGAATACGCGGAGTATTAAAATGTAGTTTATTTTACAAACTGTGCAACGATTTATCACTGTAAAGAAAAACCAATTCTGAGTAAAGTAGTATTTGCCATGTTGTTTTGCCTGTAGTCAAGGTAACCCAGAAATCAACAAAACTAAAACCGATTTATCGGAATTTGAAGTTAATTTTTTTGAATTGTACAGAAAAAAACTTTGAAGACATATTTTTCATAACATAAATTGCCGAATACTGGGTGAAAACGAAAAAAACGGGTGAACATGAAGCTCTTTCTTGGATAATACTGTAATAACTTCGTATTAACTAGGTTAGTATGAAGTGGTAAATAAGTGTGTGGCCGCAAATCGCATGCGTGTCTCGTAAATCCGGGCCGCAATTCGTGCGTCCTTCTTATAAATAGCTGGGCCAAAACTCACAAGTATGTGATTATGGAATTGGACCGCAATTCACCGGCACCGGAACAATGCGCTCCTTTTAACTTTTCAGGGCACGACCCGAAAAAAATCGGAGCATTTCGACAAGCCCGAAAAAAGGTTTTCCGAGAAAAATACTACTTCTCCATTGTTCTGTTTGACTTTTCGATGCAATCAGTTTCGATTACAAAATACACATATCATGGAAACACACGGTCGAACCCGAAATGTTATAATTTATAACGAATATATTGCTGTGTTATTATTTTGAAACGCAATCTGTATTTTGAGGAAGACAATTAGCGCATAAGTGTATAGTATCATGCATGTACATATACAGGCACGTCATAGTATAATTTTGTTTTTTTTTTTTTATTACTGCACGCACGAAAAATTATTATTATTTCTTTGTGGAAGGCAAAGACGACGGCGACGGCGGTGACCGCTGTACCGCCGCACGAGGTGTTATATAGGAGTATAATAATGTTGATGTCGTGTGTGCACAAAATATCGTGTAATTGCGTGTGTATTCCGGGGATTTCCAGAGACGATGTGTAGGAAAATATAATAATCCGCGTCCGGGGTCAAACGCGACATCCGGGACCTTGACCGCCGCGCCGTTGCCGCCGCCGAAGCTCGATAATATGTAATACGGTTGTTTCTTTTGGTTATTATTACAATCGTACGATTTATTTTCGTTTTTTTTTTTTTTTTTTTTTTTTTTTTTTTAATCGCACACGAGCTCGCGTATATTATAATATTATTGTCGTCTGCCGTCTCGTATACACGCGTTTAGAAAACACGTAAAAAAAAAAAACTCCCGGTCGTGTTCGCGGGTTCCTGCGACGTAAAAACGGGAAGAACACGCGACGGGACGACATCATGGCGTTCCCGAGAATGCGAACCAACGTGAGTACTCGTACAACTACAAAACGCTTTTTACCTACATTATATTTTTCAAGAAAATACATTTCAACGGAAATTATTTTTATTATTGACGAACGGACGACGAATACGTAATTATTCTCGTCGTACCGTTTATAATGACATTGCAATATTGTAATGGGTTATTATGTTTGTTTTTTTTTTTTTTTCGAAGCCGTCCAATTTCGAAAATTATATAATATTTACGTAAAACCTTTTGAAAACGTATTTTTAATTTTTGACCACTTTTACCGGTTTCATCATTCATAGGTACGAAATCTAACGTGGAAATTCGAATTTTCTCTAATCTTCGTAAACTTCGTAGGTTGGGTCAATAAATTATCTTTAAAAAAATCGATGCAAAATGTAGTTATAGTTTCCTAACTTGTCAGAGTAAACGAACCGTTTTAGAACTTTTTTCTAGTTGTATATCGCATTTATATTTACAGGGATTGTTGCAATATTTCCACATAAACGCACACGGAAAAATGTTTAACTTTAGAATTTTTCATTTTCGTCGAAATAGAATACATTTTCTCCCCTCGAAATTTCATTAAAATTTAATATGTATCAGGATTTTTTTTTTTTTTTAATCGCATCGTAAATAAAAAGATTTTTGTCGACTGTGTTTAAAGCAGTAAGTATCGGACTTTGAACGAACGTATTTTATTCGAAACACATTTGTATTTGCATTGTTTAAACGTTCAAATATTTTTAGATGGCGTAAACTGATTGAAATCAGTATAATAAAATTAATCAAAAATTAAAATCAATCAGACTAACATTTCGGTTTATGACATTGACATTTTTGCGTTTAAAAATAAATCATTCGCTTCGATCCATAAAAATATGAACCATAATGATACATATACTTATGATATTTATACTTACAATTAAAAAAAAAAAAAAATATCATTTATCAAAAGCTTTTCTTTCTATACGTACATATACGGGTACGCATACACTGATTGCATAACGTAAAAACATAATCGGTGCGAATTCTTTGATAATTTTTACGAACGCATATCGATTGTCTACAATAACGTGATTATCGTAATGTTTTAAACGAATGGCCGTAAAAATATATGCGACTATTCGACATCGGTCAGTCCGCGATTAATGCCGTTTTCTTTTTGTACAATCCGCGTCATAACTATAACCGGCGGCGTTCCCATCGATTTTTTCGAGAGCACGCTACGCGATAATAATATGCGTGCCTATTGTGCCGTATACGTGCGGGATTATTTTATACATGTCTCATTGCGGGATGTCCATAGAGAAATAGATGTTAATTATATAAAAAAATTATATTTAAATCACCAACGTATAAAAATTGGAAAAAATAAAAAATAAAAACCCAGCGATGTGTATCAAAAGCAAATGTCGAATGTTTTAGTCGTGAGTAATCAATGAGATTCGTTTAATTGTTGCGTCGGTATTACCGGTTGAGCGTTGTGAACGGACAACGACAGGTACAATCAATATCAATATCACGACGATTTTTGAGTTCTTTTTTTTTTTTTTTTTCCAAACTATTCGATAGTAAGCGAAGTACATCCGCGATTTTTCAACAAAATGTCGAGAGTGAACGGCGTGCCCGTGTTATGCGGTGTATACCGTATGGAAACACCGCAGTGTATACGATTCGCCGGATTGCCGGCGCGCGGTTTCGGTTTTGAAACGTTCGAAAATCCGCAATATATTATTATAATACACGTAACGGGACGGATATCGTGTGACAGTTTTTCGGATACAATGTTGCCGGGCAATAATCGCGTATGCGCACACGGTCAAAAGGTGTACACTAACGCGCTAACGCCGGCAAAGACAAATCGAGCCGTGACTCGAGATAACGCGTTATGTTTTGTTTTGTTTTTTTTTCCAAATGCATTTCGTTTCGTTCGGGCGCATGAGAGATTATCTTCTGCGGAGGTATTTCAATAACGATAATAACGAACCATGTTGCACCGTAAACGGCGTAATACAGGAAAACATGCGCGAACAACATAGATTACCGGAATAGTTTCGCGACCGCCGGGCCCGCGATTAACGACAGCTCGACTCCGTGTAAACGCGCCAGTTATTCGGCCTGTTTAATAGTACGCCTATACCGAGTTTTTAAAACAGTTTAGCGGCGACAATCGAAAACGAGCGAAAAAAATCAATAGCGAACGACGTTTAAAATTACTAACGGAAATATCGTTTAAAGCGGTCGGCGGGTTTTTTTTTTTTTTTATAACGCGTTTTAAACGTTGTGCGTTCTACACATTCGTAAAATCCAGAAACACCGTATCGATACACGTAGTTGCCCGAACGAATAACCAGGTAAACAACACTAAACTCACTTTGTATTAACTGTATAAAAACCAATAAAAAAATAAATAAGTTTACCGATACACACGAACAGCGTTAACGATTTAACCCAAGACCTTTTCGTTTGTTATTATTCGCGGTTTTCCGTTTTTCTTTTTTCAACTGTACGGTTTGTCGTTAGTGATTTTTTTTTTTTTTTTTACTCGCCTGTAACGATTGCGAATTGTACGTAAACCAGTGTAATAATTCCCTTTTCGACTTTGACAACAAGTTGTAATATTAAAGGACGGATAATGGATGCCTTGTAATATATTATGTAGATCAATTTCGATTATGTTTATGTTCGAATAACGCAATATTCGGTCGGTGCGGTTTTCGGTTCGATATTGTGCCCGCAACAAAACTCCAAGGCGACATCACACACACGGTACAGGTATTGTGTCGCTATAAATTTCAACCTCGTGTGTTATTGTCGTTGCCGTCGTTGTTATTGTTATTGTACGCCGCCGATCCGTGTAATTCATCGAAATTCGTCTAGACCAAATTTTAATTTTTTTTTCGCGCGCGCGCGCGTATGTGTGCACGCGCGACGCGCGCGAACGCCACGTCGAACCGAAACGCGCGTCGTCCGTCCGCGTTACGGACGGACGCGGCCGTCGGCGGCGTGTCCGCGACGCCGGCGGTCGTCTCCGTCTCTACGCGCGCGAACCCGGCCCGACAACGAAAACGCCCGGCGACACGACGTTCGCGCGGGCCGCGGCACCCGCACGCGGCGCACGGCTGCGGGTACCGCGGCCGACGACGGTGCCGCGTAACAACGATAATTACGCGCGCGCCGGAATGTCGCGCTCTGTCGCGCGTCGACGGATTGTCGGCCGGCGGAGACGGGGCGAAACGCGAACGTTCCCGTGCCACGTTGATCTAGGTCGTAATCGAGGCGTGACATCCGCGGATCGGCAACCTCCTCCGCCGGTAAGGACGGGTAAAGACGATCACCCGTAATTTCGACGACGCCGGTACGCCCGGCGCGGCGCGTCGCGACAACAATAACAATAACGACGATATCGTTGCGCAACGTATCAGTGTAAATACCGTACGTGTTCTCCGTACGCGGTTGTTTTTTTTTTTTTTTTTTCGTTTTCTCGATCTTCAGAACGTCCGCTAATGTTATTCGGACAATTGTAATATATCGCGTACGACGTATCGTGCGCGCGCGTTTAGGGCCGATACGTATTTTTTTATAAAAATAAAAAACGACAGACGTAACAGTATTATTTATAGGCTTTGCCAGAAATCTTTAAGGTTACCCGCGGCACGGTCATTTGTAACGCGATGCAATACGCGCGCGCGTTTGATTCGTTGTTGTTTTTTTTTTCGTGTTCGGCGGCGTTAATGTTATAATACAATATAAATTACGAACGATAATACGCGTACGCGAAACCGGGACGACGATAACGGCACGCGTTATCCGCGGGGCACGATCGCTGCGGACGATTTTATCGAAACAACGGAATATCGGCGAGTGGTTAACAATGTTATTCATTTGAATTTGATTTCGTCCGCGTCCGGTTAAACGCATAAACGGTCAAACGTGTAAAACCGAAATTCGCGTCGGAAAAACAACATAAATGTCAATGTGCGCGCGATCGGACCAACGCCGGTGCCCATTGCGCGCGCCGGGGTCCGCGTAAACTCCCGGCGGACGCGCGTCGTCGTTCTCCAAAAGAAATAATATTTACACCGTCAGTATTCGTTGACATATATAGATATACATTATTTTTTTATTTTTTTTTCCGCTTTACCGACATTTGTTCGTATTTCGAACGCGATTCACGTTATGTCATTCGCGAGACAAAGGTCGACAAAGGTTTTACGGCAATATAAGTGAAAAAAAAAAAAAAAAAACGCGCGTTTTTCTCCGGTAGTTTTTTTTTTATTTTTTTTTTTTTTCAAACAATTAAAAAACACAACGGCCAATATGCGAAACAAACCGTTTTATTATTATAGAAAAAAAAAACTCCACGTGAAGGTGACAACACAATCTCCTCCTGCAACTGTCGCTTTTCAAAAACCCCAAACTACAAAGACATACCTAGCCTATACCCGTATGCGGCATAGCGCACGTGGACCTTCAAGGATAAAAGTTCAAAACCGATTTTCGAATTTCATTTCAAACATAATTGCGATAAAGGGCACAATTTATTATTATTATTATTTTTTATTAATTGCCCGCATATCCCGAAGCTATGATTCGCATACGCGTATACGTTGTGCAACAGCGTGTGCGTCTATCTCTGTATACCTATATAATAGGTCGATTTTTTATTTTTTGTTTGACACCGCGCCGCATTTCCCCCCGGGTCACGCGTAACATTTTTTTTTTTTCATAACTCACAATGCGCATTATGCAGGCAATGATATTTTCGTGAAATTGTTTACCGTGTTCGTTCGCGGGTCGCCCCCCTCCCCTCCCCGGGCGAGGAACGACGGCGCGAGACGTGCGAGACATTACCGGGCGCGGGCGCGGCGACAAAGTTCAAACGATCGTGAATCGGATATAAATCTCGTAGGCGCACAGAAATGAAACGCGCGCATACGTTCGGATTGGATTTCATGTTTTAGCCGCGCGACATTCGACGTGCTGTTATTGTCGCGCGGCCGCGTGTCCCGCGGGCTATATTACTGTCGTTACGAATAGTACGTAGTACATTATAGTCCTATACTCGTATAATGCACAGGCGGGTATATATTGAGAAAAAAAAAAAAACGAGAAAATTTGATAAATTCGTCGCCGTACACATTATTATTGTTATTTATCGCTATTGTAATAGCGCGCGTTCGATTTTTTTTTTTTTTTTTAGAGACGGCAAAACGTCTGCGGCGTGTTACGCGGGTGCGCGCGTATTGTGCCGAGGACGCGACGTTCCGTCATGGGCGGCACGGCGATTCACGACGCCCGCGTCTCCGCGGCCGCGTGCGTCCCGTCGCCCATTATCGCGCGGACGTCGCGGAAAATTAATTTATAAAACCGTCGGTCCGGCGCAATTATTGTTATCGCGTGCGATGTTTCAACGACGCGTCGTCTCGGCACCTCGAGTGTCCGTATCCGTGTAATTTGCGTGTACGTTTATGTTTTATGTTTATTTGTTTAATGCACGATAAATTAAAAAAAAAAAAAAAAAAACGAAAAAAAAAAAAAAAAACGAAAGAAAAAAAAATAAATGAAGATTCGCGTTCAACATCCTCATAAACAGGAACTATATCCATTTTCTCGTTCCTTAATTTCTAAAGTAAAGTGAGTTTATACTTTCGTTTTTATATGTATATATAAAAAAAAAAAACCGCGTTCCTTCACAATACCGAATTGGAAATAATATTGCTCGTAGAGTATAGACGTGAAATATTACTGTCGATTCGCTTCGATTTACGAGGGGCGTCAAAAAAATGTATAGGGACGCGATTACACGGAACGGGTAGCTGTGTGAACGTATAATTACCGCGCGTCTGGTAATTACACCGTTCATCACGACCGTATAATACTCTCGTTAAAAAAATAAAAAAAAAAATACTACCCGGTATAATATTATAACCATTTTTGTCGGCGTCGCGCCGTGTACAAGTGGGAAGGAAATCTGGATAAAAATAACACTCTTCTCGTACACCGGTTACGGGTAAAAACGGACTCTCATTATCGGGACGTGGGCTTTTGATTTCTTTTTTTTTTTTTTCATATATACGCGTCTGCTGCAATTATTTTACGAGTGGGAGAGATGAAAAAAAAAAATTTCATTATAGGTGCATAATGTTATAAAATATAACGTGCGATATTTTTCGCAATTTACGTCCTTCGAGCGGAACGATTTTGACGCGTCGGTGCGAACAAAACATTAACTACCTATACGACGATCAGCGCGGTAATGGTAATAATTTTCCATTCGCGAGAATCCACAATTAGATATTTAATTTTTTTCTGTTATATGCGGTATAGATTATAGACGGACATATTTCAAGTGATCGTATTTTTTACATCGACAAAAAGTCTTATGATCCGGGTAACCGTAATCATTGTTAAATATTTTTTATCGGTATGTGCTATTTGATTTTATTATTTAAACTCTTACGGTTTTTTTCTCCCCGGTTTTCAATCGCAGCATGCGGGTATCTATTACGTGAAACTATAAACGGCATCCGCACGAAAAAAAAAAAAAAAACCCGCCTATATATCCCGTCTTGAAATGTAAATATAAAAACTTCGCTAGTGAACACATTGTTAACGATGGATTTATGAAAAACATATAAACGGTAGTGAAATATGTTGCTCGTCGACTGTTACATTATTCGGGACTTCCGGGACATGTTTGTTAATAAATCGGATAAAAACGTTGATAAATTGCTAATAGTTCGTTTCCCGGTCCGTGCTTTGAGGGAGAAGGTTTTGTCGGGAAAATGTTTTTAACAAAATCGATACCCACACGTACGAACACTGGCCGACGAAACTAATGGCGTTTCATCCGGCCGAATCCACTTAAATCTAGTACGAGTATATACAGATACCTGAAAATCTGTTCTTAAGTATCGTTTTGCCGGTTAAACGTGATTTTAAAAACGATCTATCGCTTTGTCACCGCAGTGCACGTGTCACGTGATTTTGACCGTATAATATGCGTACAGTTCGTATCATATATATATATATATATAAATAGGCGCTCTTTGAAAAATACCAGATTTCTTTTTTTTTTTTTTTTCCACAAAATTTGGCAACGGTTCAATAGATGTGCGTGGGATACGCGGTGCACGTTCGCGCTGGAGATTTTTATTATTATTATATTTTTTTCAAATGTAGTTTTCACGCCGGCCAATCGTTAATAACGAAGCTGCGGGCGATATACACTTTTGTTTACGCGTTTCGTCTCACTGCTTGGCAAACGACAATGTGTTCGAAAAATTTCAGTAATCCCGTCCGCGGCGGATGCATTATGTATAAGTACCGGGTACGGCACCGTGGATTAATAACATAGACCCGGATCGACCGAAACGTAACGAACCGAATATAATCCGGATAACAACGGCCAATGCGCAAGTTCAGGGGGTTTATTTCGATATTACAAAAGCCAAAACGGTTCCTTATGAAAATTACCGTTCTCATTACGTGGTCATTGGTGCCGACAGTAAGTTTGGTTACCTCGGTGATGAGGACGGCCAGTTTGTCTATTACGTATTTTCGCACGGGCGACGCCGCGGGCGGATCGGTGTTCTGCCTTTTTTTTTTTTTTTTTTCCCCCGCGGTTTTTATCCCCGTTGAATTCTAAATACCTAATGTCCCGTTCGATCGATTTTCTTTTTTTTTTTTATCGTACCCGCGATTGTGCGGATCGAACAAACTTTTACACGGACGTCACGTACATTATACCTATACCTGTAAATACGGATTGCGACACATTCCGCACATAACACGATAATATAAGACCGCTATACGGCAAGTGCGCGCGTCAATATGGAAAGTACATATTTATAGTATATAAGTAGCCGATATGTGACGCATAAAAACCAGACAAGTTCAGCGGGTGGTCTTATATTATGATATTCTATTGTTTTTTTTTTTTCGGTCACTGTGTCTCACACCGCATCGTTTCATAATAGTATATATGATATACAAGCGGATTATTAGTATTATTATTATTATTATTATAATAATATTATTAGCAATTCTAATTTCGCACGTCTAGGTACGATACGTGTATCTACCTGCAGTATTATATATATGTGACGCCTTTTGAGCACCTCGGTTCCGTTTCTAAAAAATGTGCACCTATTATACCGAAGTCACACGCCTACAGTGGGCGACACGGCGGCAAACCATCATGGTTTAAAAGTTAATGGATTCAAAAAAAAAAAAACGAATACCGATTTTCGGGGTGGTAATTTATTATTCATTGTTGTCGCGGAATTATCATTTTTTATGTATTATTTTTAGATTATAATAATATAACTATATGAACTGCAGCAATCAACAATAACTTTTTATTATAATAATAGACAGGTGCTGACTATTCTCATAATTTATTTTCTTATTTGACGTTGGGACACTCTCTCTCACACACACACACACACACACACACACACATGCACAAAAAATATTGATTACTTCAGGTCGTCAAAAACGCTAAAATAAGTGACTATCAAAAACGACACAAGAATAACGTGTAGTTAAAAATGAAAAGAACATAAATAAAAACAAACGTTGAAAATATTCGAAAAAATAGGTAAAGTTTGATTTCACTGCGAAACAAATGGATTATCAAGGAAATTTAATTCCTCTTTTGGTATGATTTTTGTGCATATATTTTCACCGCTAATTTTGGACACAATTTCTGGCGGCTCTCTCTGCACCGAATGAACTCAAACTCGGGAATTAGCTTCGTTTTACTGTTCTGGGTCACTTTGTACGGTCGAGCACGAGAAAGACGGAACGCGGACACCTTGCACTATTACAATACATATAATACATGTTGTACATATGCATAATACATAATATTATAGTACATCTAGAATAAATAAAAAGCCCGAGTACGGGATGTTTGATACTGAGAATGAGTTAATTATGATCAATCCAGTTTCATCCACATAGTAGGTATCTATCAAACATTTTTTATAATTATATTACTCTATGCATTGCACAAAAGTGGCTCAAATTTTGCGGAACCTACACCGTAAGAAACTATATCCAAAATGCAACGAAAAAATTCGTTCGTAATTATTTAAAATAACAAAATCGTGAAATCGTACGTTTTTTTTCCGCTCAATCACTTTCAGTTCGAGTAGTGTCTCGAAAATCGAAAATTTAGCTGCGTATTCTATTTATTTATTCTCTGTTTATATACTTTATATATTATGTATAGAATAGCACAAAGTTTACGTGTTCGGCGTTCTTCCTTTTTAGCCGACCGTACAGAGTGATCTTGTTTGACAGACTGATGAAAGTGTGATAAAGTCGAGTTGAATTTCAATACGAATTTTACAGTGAATTTGAGGCAGGAAATCGCTTTGTAGTTTTGAACACGTCTATATAGGTCAGATTTACCGATTCCAGCCAGGGGTTGGGAAATTCGGTATTGCTACACACGGCCGTTAGTATAAATAACGTGCCTCTGGGGGTTTTAACTTCCGACCTCCGTCCATGTACCGATTTTGCGCATATATATATTTTTTGAGAACAGTATAAATATTAAAACGACTTGGTCCTGTCAGTATGCAGAGGTCGGAATAATAGTTATTAAAGTATCGACGATTTGTTTGATTTTATTTCTCCAGACCCGTTTTCTTTGTGCCTCGCGGCGCTGGATCAAAGTTAAATATTGCAGATTTCAAGACAAAGTATGTTTTCAATAATGAAATTTTATTATAATATCGACCGATTAAAAAACGGAGAATATATTTTGTATAAACAAAATAAAATATTTGTCTTGACCGAAGGTTTAACACGCGATATCGCGATAACAACGAGTATTTTTTTTCCAAAAAGCGTTTTATCGGTTTCCGATTATTTTCAATGCAAAATCTCATTGGTGTATTATAATATTATACATACGTATCAGCATTTAGTTGTTTTTCAAGTAAAAACCTACAAATATAATATAATATGCAGAGGAGGGTACTCGTTACATTAATATTGCTTTGTCGTGTACGCGTGTTACAATATTTTCGATGCGTTAACTCGACTGGAAATAAAAAAAAAAAAATCATCGAAATCGCTACACAAGCAAGAGAAACACTATGCAGTAAACGTAGGTAGTTATTATAGGGATGTAGTCTCTAAGTGTTCTGCATTTTCGTACTTTTTTTTTATTTCTATTAAACACTTATAATATAATAGTTCTAAATTCCCGCGTGCTTAATATTCTGTCTTTCCGGCTGCGCGTTCGGTCAAAGAAAAACTGCAAGTATTCCGACAACGTTTTTTTTTTTTTTCTGTGGAAGCGTATATATCGACAAAAAATAGTGTAATTTATCGGACGTGGGCGCATAAAATACAAGAACGGGGAAACTAAGAAAATAAAAACCGGGAATACTTTTAAAATTGAATTGAGTTTATTTTTTTTTTTTTTTGCTTGGTTACACGGCATTGGGTGTATACAACATCGCGACAAAATTATATTTTCCGAATCCAATACCCACGTCCTCCTGCTGAAATCCCGAATACGCCGCTGTCGGAGCGGTCTCGGGTCGCCGCGCACGTATGATTATTATCTAATAATATTCCTATCCGGTCTCCACGTCGAAGCGCCTCCGTGGCGAATCCGATTCGTCGGCAATAAAAAAAAAAAAAAAATAATAAAATAAATAAATAATAATAATAAAATAAAAATTCACTATTCTCGATCGCCTACGCTGGCACTCCGCATCGGAGACGCGCGTCTGTAATAACATTAATAATAATATGATATTATTATCATAATATACGGTTACACGCTCACACGCGGAGACGTGGAAAAAAAAAAAAAACAAAACACAACGACGGTTATTTTATTGTATTATTTTTTTATACGGTGTACTACACCCCGGACCCGGGACACGACGCCGACCGAGACAAGGTTATAGGAGCTATACATAGGCACAGTTGCGGATGCTCCTGGCTGCAGCCGGACACTGCAGTCGGCCGCCGCTATTATTTCGTCGTTATTGTTGTGCACGGAGCCGGGTTCGGTCATTCGGCCCCCGCGGCCGTCGATTTTCAAGCGACTCCCCCCTAACGCTTTACCCGAGCACGATCCTCTCCCTAGCCCCCTCCTCCCCACGAACTTGTCGTCTTTCGTTTTTCCAACATGATTCGCGCGGAAATCACAACATTTCACCCTCCACCGAATACGATTCTTCCCTCGGTGCTCGGTGTGTTTTTACTACGTAGCCGCATCGCGAATCACTTATTGAACGGTACAGGCCGCACTTCCGACCATCGTCAAACGATAATACCCCATTGCCCCTACACCGGGCAAAGAGCGTTTGAAAACAAAACAACGCTAACAAGTGAATACTATTGCGTATAACATTACGGCGATGTTATTGCGATGAATTTTTAAAAACTTTGGAGCACCGGGGCAAATGCCTCCGTCACGCCCCGTTGCCACTTATTACGGCCTCGTCTATTAAAAAAAACAAAAAAAAAAAAACGAAAACAAAATAAACAAAACGCGATTAAGTAATAATAGATATTGTGTGCAGCGTGATGGCGCGGTGCGATAGGTTCGACGACGTAATCTACACCGATCGGACGTCGTTCGTCTTCACTCCATGTGTGCGCGTGTGTGTGTGTGCGTGTGTGTGTATACGCTACAAAAACACAATAACAACATTATCAACGTTTTGTTATTGATGCGGCTTATCATTTGTATTATTTCGATACACCGTTCCGGACCCGGTAACGCAATAGTAATAATAATGTACCTGTACTAATATCGTTTGTCGCCGACGACGACTGCAGTCCGCAGCAACGGGTACGCTAGACGGTATTGCACAATGACAATAATAATACAAATAATATACCATCCAGTAGTACCTATTATCGCGTTAATTTCGTTTCTTTATACAGTAGGTTTTTTTTTTTTTTTGTTATTTGTTTTTTTTTTCCTATTCGTCGATAGTAATGTGAACGTCTCCGACGCCGACGCCGCCGTGTGAAAACATTACTATTGCCCACCTGGCTGCTTACTGTATTAAGCCGAAGATTTTTAATTTCACGGTCGGATATAATGCGATGACGACGTGCCACAGTGTATTGAATGGAATAACTATCTCGACGCAGTCTGATAAGAAAAAAAAAATAATAAATCGGAATTATTATTATTATTATATTATCGAGATGATAAAAATAAATTCAATGGTGTCGCGGCGTTTTCTTAATCGGATTTTCGTTATCCGCAACACTTCCTGCATCCTGCTGGTCGCTATAATTTATACCTGCATATACCCACGTTTCATTTTGAATTTGAAACAGCCGACAGAGAGACAGAGAGAGAGAGAGAGAGAGAGAGAGAAATGTGCGACAACAATATTCCTGTAAAATTCATCGCCTACATATTTGTCAATCATGCCAACTCTCAAAAATAATAAAAAAACGACAAAACAGTCACCAATTGCAGACGAGACCGTTACATTTTCGCGGTTCTGAACTAACTGATGACGAGTGAATAAGCCATTTTTTATATTTTCGTACCTATACATGGTCGCCACAGTGCCGAACAAGTGAGGTCATAATATTATATCGTCTGGGACTGTCGACTAAAACCGATATCTAACCGATTAAACAGCAATTTTTCAAAATGTTCAAACCGGTAACCGAGTCTTAACCGCTTATATTACGAAGCCGGTTTTGTTAGTCGGTATTTTTAAAAATCCAAAAAACCAAAACCGCTAAAAAGTTTCGGTCCCTGCATATTTTATCATACTTACATGTCTCTATACTACAAAAACGAGGCGGGGGGTGTGGGATGGAGGACGATGACTATACTACATCAATCTTCACCGATAAGCTGTGGCACGTCCACGTTATAATAATTATTATCTGCAGCGGTTGTACCATTCCACGCGTTAACACTTTTCTGCAGTTGACGATATTTTAAATATTCACTTTGCAATCGCGTCTGCAGTTCGTATCGTAGTATTATTGTTGCGGTGCGGTTATTATTATAATTATTATTATGATAGTCTCTCGGTGAGAGTGCGAAATCGTGACGGACATCGTTTCTTCTTTACCAGGTACCTCCACCCGAATTTAAACATTGCAGTGACGTAATTTGGTCTCTGTGACACCTTGAAATACATAAATCAAATAAAATTCAAACGATGTTGTGAATCGTCATCGTCGTCGTCGGCACCTAATGCATTCAATATATACTACTGCACGTCAACATTTTAGTTGAAAACATAAATTATAATACTATTTTACATAACACTTCTTCTTTTATTTTATGAATAATATTAACGTTTACTGTTTACTCGTCGTTTGTTTAAACCGCGCGCCGCCGTCGATTCCGATCGTTTAATTATTTGTAAATTATTCACCGTCGATTAAACCAAATATTTGCATACCTATACTCGCCTACTACCAATATATACACGTGACTAACTATTATGGGCATTCGAACTGTTGGGATTCTTATTTTTTTTCGTTTTCGTTTAAAAATGATATTCAATGTTTAATATATTTCGATAATATATATAGTTAAAATATTAAAATCGGCTAGTTGTTTTTATCGGACTGTCGAAAGAGAGTTTTGGGATTCGTGACTGTTATCAGCTCAAACGGCCCGACGGATTTGTATAAGCGAGGTGTCGTCGAGTTCGTCTTAATTCCAGACTGTCGCAGGCTAGGTAATGTCTTGAAAATATGAACCAGAACAATTAGAGGCGTATATTTTATGTCTACGCAAAAGACCGGATCAAAGAGAAACTGTGATAAATCGACTTTAACCCGAACGTACATAACTATTAAAAAACCCGAAAACACCCGACTGCGTAAACGAGTGGTCTAAAATTAGAGGCTAAAATTGGGGTAGTCAATTCAGACGCGTACGTTTCAGTCAAACAAACATTTCATTCACGCGCGAATCGAAAACAAAACACAAAAATATATTAGACAAATGTACATCGATTCGCTTTGATTTTTTTAAACCCATAGAAACGTACAGCTCGCACTGCCGTATAAAATACATTCGATTAGAGTGCAGTGTAATTAAAAAGAATTCCATTCGCACCGCGCGCGCGGTGTCATTAAGCAAAACATTATTAACTTGTTTCTAGTTTTAGCTGTGCGCATAGTCCAGCGCGCGTTGCACCGAACGATAATTTATCACTTATAAATTTACGCTTTTATACGTTCCGCGTCGTCGCCTCGGATCATCTTCAATATTTCGCATAATAAATTGAATTCCGTAATCGGGCACGAGCAATAACAATAACGACGTCCGTCGCTGCAGTATTTCGAACACGCGCCATTTATGGAGTGAGGGAGAGAGAGTGCGGAGAAAAACGATATTTAAAAGTACAACTGCACACAAGTTTTCGATATCTGTACTGCGAGGAGACTATAATATTATGTATAGGTAAGCTAGAGTGTAATGACTCGAATCCGTTTGATAGTTTGAAGATTTTAGTTCAACCGAATAAATTATATTTTGGAGTTCTAAATTATTGGTCTACAAATACCCACATTTTCAGATAGTTATGATAGAAAAAAATAAAAAAAAATACAGAATAAGTAATTAAATTTGAATGTTATTTTATTCACTCTAAAAGGTGAGAAAAAGTGATAGATGACTGTCGTCACGACAGGTGACATGGGTATCTATTTTCTTCTGAAGTTTTAGAAGTTTAAAAGTATTTTAATACTGTTCCGAATAAATTAGTTATGCGTGTAAGTGAAGTTTAAAAATGTTTGCGGTATTGATTCAATCGAACGGCTAACTGCGAGTGGATAACGATTTCGATTTGAGAAAAAAAATCGTATATGCGACCGTATTCCGTACAAATAAAACTCGTTTTATAAATCCATCGACGCGCACATAACTCGATCGTATAATCCTTTAGCTTCTCGAAAATTCGACCGTCTGTGTAAATTTGCCGTTCAAACAAAGCGTATTCGATTGGAATAATGTATGTATTTTTATTTTGTCCTAATGTCGCCATTTTTGTTCGTGAATTTTCAAATTTTTTCCAACTGCGCGTTCAAAATCTCCAAAGTTTTCATTAAATAAAAATAGTTCAAATTCCCACCGTAATTCTGTTTTTGTTATCATTAGTGACATTGTCTGGAGTTATATACGAGACGAAGAAAAAAATTCGTTCCGAAAATACCACAAACCATAAGTCGGCCATCTTTTAGGGCTTACTTTTTGAAAAAAACCTTTTTTAGAAGATGCCTACATTGTGTGTAACGGATATTTGTGCCAAATTACACAGTTTGGGCCGTGCGTTGGTGGTCCGGTTTTTCTTTTATACGTCATAATGTATAGATGATCCACTGGTTGAAGCTAACCGAGCAGCCGTGTATATTTTGTACGAAAACATGAACGGCCGGGAAAACTCTCACACCTCATAGAATATTTTGCATTGATTTTCAAATATTCCTAGAGACTGTGTTGGGCGTTTGGAAAATTCTGTTTTTTTTTTTTTTTGTAAACGTTTTTTTCCCTCTACATTATACGCATGCTGATCGATAAAAGATCGGGGTCCGATGCGGCCCGTTTCAAAAAAAAAAAATAAAAATAATAATATATATATATACATTAAATCATATTAAAATCGATGTTCCGCGAGACCGTAAGTGTTTCACGCGCGAAGTGATTTTCGGCCGTACCATTTACCCCCGGAAACGGTGGAACAGTCCTCTGCAAACGTCAAGAAAACGAGGAAAACCGGCTCTCGGGTCGGACGAAATCCGCGGCGGATTCCGGAGCGTTTCCGGGGACCGCGTGTACGCCTTATTCGGGTACTCGTCCGCGTTATTGTTACTGTTAACAACCGTGTCAAACCGTTGCGAGTTGTGCGGCGCGCGCGTATTGTATTGTGCATGGTACCTACACGCGGGTCGTGCGTTTCGCGGTGCGGATCACGACGGCGATTAATAATTATTATCGTCGGGATAAAACAAAACAAAAAAAAAAAAAAAATACTGGATGCTGATGTGTTTACGGTACGCGCTATTATGACTCCGGCACATCACGTCTCCGGACAATATTCTATTCTATTGTCGCGACGACCGACTGCGGTACGCTCGCGCCTTCGTCCCCATTGTTGCGCGCGCGTCGTTTCACATGTGTGTGGGCAAATATTATGCAATCCGCGGGCACCGCGACGCGCGCGTCGCCGTCGCCGTCGTGTGCGCGCACGTCACACGATAATACAACAATAATATTCGACGTCGCGTACAGCGTGTACAGCGCGCACGATGTGTTATACAGCGTGTTCCGGGGAACGGCGTCATTTCGGCGGCGTCGCGTACGCCCACGGCCGTATGGGGAAGCGACCCGTACGCGCGCAGACGAAAAACACCGTCGAACCGCGCGTCCCGCGGGCCGAACGCGACGCGGGGCTTGACGGCGCGACCTTTGTGCCCGCCGCCGTGGTCGGGAGCGGTGAAAGCGAAACCGTCCGCCGCGGCCGCGTCCGCGAATGTTTCACGAGCGGAACTCGCCGTTTCGCCCGTTCCCCTCTCCCCCGCCCATTTTCCTTTTTCGGCATCTTTTCTCCGCACTCGCCGCGTTCGGTACGCGAACGCTAATCGCGCGGACATCGACCAACAGCGATATTATTGTTATTGTTATTGTCGTTGTTGTTGTTGTACACGCGGTGTAGGCGGCCGCCCGATTATAACGCCCGTCTCGTTAGGACGGACAACGGTTTGACATTACGAATACCGCGGTACCCGTCGCGTTGCCCGTAAACGCGCCCGGGGACCGTTACGACGGCGTCTACCGTCCGCGAAGTCCCCGAAAACGATAAAACATTGTCGTAATTATCGTTACTGTTTGGCCCGAGTCGCCGCGCCCACGCTTTCCGTTTACGCCTGCGGAACCCCCCCC
>CABPRJ010000956.1:0-171008 GCA_902439185.1 Cinara cedri | reverse complement strand
CCCCGCCCACCGCCGAAAAAAAAAATACCTCGACCGCGAACCGAACGCCCGCGCCGTACGCGTCTCTCGTGATTTCCCGCGCGCCAGTGGTTAGACGCGGTTAAGATACGGTATTACGGCCCGGGCATCCGTGCACCGTCGCGTTTTTACATACGTGTTTCTGAATGTATTCGAATCGCGCGCACTTTTTTTCCCGATGTTCGAATCGTACGGCGCGCGGTCACAGCGGACACGGGACGTCGGCCGATCATTAACCGAACCGAATACCGACGGCTCGTCGACGGTGTTCGTAAATGCGTATCGATCGTAACTGAGCGTCCCGGAATAGCCGACGCGATATGTAAACGCCGTGTCTGCGGGGCCCGCACCGTTCCCGACTCTCGAACGAGCGTGTTATTGACGAGTCTGCAGGGCGCCCGTCGGCAAAGTCTCGAAAACGACGGTCCGCGTCCCGCCGGTCGCCGACATTGTAATATCGTTATCGGGTTTTCGGTCCGGGCGTCGAACCCGTAACAATCGCCGCCGCCGCCCCCACACCCCCCCCCCCNNNCCCCCCCCGACAGGTTGTCGACACGGAACGGTCCGGAACGGATTCCGAAGCGTGTGCGCCGCGTACGCACGTCATAGTTACACGGGCCGCCGTCGGGACTCTGCGGCGGCGGAGACGTCCGGCGGACGCGCGGCGCGGGTTTGTAATATAGGGACCGGGGTACTGTTTTTTCCGTCGTACCGTTTCCTCTCCCGCCCGCCCCCCCCCCATTTCTTTCCGTCGCGTTTGCCGTCCGTGCGCGGGGCGAGTGGAATGTCGGATATTAGGATATTACTATTATTATTATTACTATCGTAACGAGACTTTCACTCTCGCCGCGGCGCGCGCGGACAATATTATTATTAACAACGTGTATATACTTACGGCGGCGGCGGCGGCGAGTACTCCGTCCGCATTATAATATTATTACGAACGCGCGCGGACCCGGTAATAATATTGTTGTACGGGTACCGCGGCGCGCGCAGTCTCGTCGCGTCGACCTTGCCCGCATAATACGAATTTACGATACGCGCGCGTTGCGTAATATGCGCGTCGTCGTCGGGAGAGAGAGAAAGAAAAAAAATAATAATAATAATAAAAAGAAAATTAGATACACGGGCGTATTAAAAAGCGAACTGGAATTATTATTATTATTATTATTGTTGTTCGACACCGCGGCCGAAAGTGTTGTACGTCGCCGGACCGGTCGTCGCCCGGCCCCCGGGGGTAAGGGGCGGTCACGGTGAACTTCGCGGCCGGGTCACGTGCGCGCGCGCGCGCCCGCGTAGACCAGCTCTACTCGCGGTCGCGAAAGAAGCGAGCTCTCGGTGGAATTCCGGCGGCGGTGGCGTCCGAATCGCGGACACCGCGACGGTATATCACGGCGCGGTATTGTAATCCGGTCGGACCAGTCTCCCCCCCCCCCGTTCGCATAAAACATTATGTGTATAAATGTAATACGCGTATACAAGTTGTGTTATGAAAATGACGGATAAGGACGGTCACGTAACCGTGGTAGACGGCGGCGGCTGCGGACCGGCGATGATACCGGACGGCCTTCACCTTAAAATGCGACCGCGGTTGTGCGTTTGCGGCCGGACACGCGCGAGAGTCCGGTCGTCGTTAAAAAAAAAACGCGTAGATTATTTTTAAATGTATCGTAGTATATACATAATATCGTGTTGTTATTATGTAAAAACTAGGAACGGAGGCGAGTTCCGACCGCGACCGAAGGTCGGCAAACCTCGCGCGGTTGAAACCGCGCGATCGGCCGATAACCGCGTGCCCGGTAACCTCGTCGCCGCAGCGACGACGAGCGAACGCGGCCCGCGCATCTCCCGCGACCCTAATTATCTGCTGTACTCGTCGTCACCGTGAGTCCCCTACGCGCGTCCGTCTCCGTAAACCCCTACGGGCCCGCCATAGAATAATACGATATATAATATAGTTTTCGGGTTTTTAATTTTTAAGGTCGAACCGAACCGAATCCGCACATCTTTATTCGAACCCGAATCGAATACCCCGCGTTCGGTTCGGTTCGGTTCGAAAATCGATCGTTTCGTCGGCGTCTCTGATTATTATTTTCGCGTTGTAGCCCGGGCTCGTCTGCCCGAAACGTCACGTGTCCGTCGACCTGTTTTTCCGCGGTCTTCGCGTACCGTATATATTCCGAGGAGCGGACCGATTCGCGGGACACCGGAGTAACCGGCCGGAATTATCGTAATTTTCGGAGCCCGCCGCTGCAAGACCGCAGACAAAACAAAATACAAAACAAAACGTTTTTTTTTTTTTTTTTTTTTTTATATATATATATAAACACGCGTCGCCGCTCGCGTCAGTCGTTTTGTGTGTGCACGCGCGCCGCGTGAAGCGCACCCGCTGGTAGATAAATTAATAAAAATTAGGCAATACAATAAATTTATTGTCCCGTATATTATATTTATTACAAATGTATTTATTTTTTTTTTTTTTTTTTTTGTTTTTATTTAACGTTTTTTTAATGTTTTGTCAGCGGGCGCCCGGTCGGATGTTACGGGCAGGTACCTATATAATAATAACAGTATTATTGTGTACGTCCGACTCGCCGGACCGTTAAATCCGCGCCCGTCGCCGCTACTCCGCGTTCCGAGATTTACCGTTTTATTTCCGTGACGGGGCTAACCTTGGGAATCGCGAAAAATCATCGCCCGTTTTCATCGTGACATTAATAATATTTATCGCCCGGTAAACTCGAACCGAAAACGCAGTGCCCGCGACGGTAACGATAATATTTTATCGGCCGTCCGTCGGTACATTCACGTACAAACTACAAACAGAACGGTATCGGGTGTAACGGCCCGACTGCACCACCGAGGATGCCCGCGTATCGGTGCTAATCGGATCGCTAATTAGAAAATCAACGAACAACTGAGATCGTACGAACGCAGCCGCAAATGTTAAATCGGCGGCTACGCCCGCGAACGCGTGTTACAACGCAGTCGTATTGGGGTGGGCGAGGGGGACGGGGGGGGGGTAGGGTACCTTGGCGCGCGTACCTACTGCTGCGGCGGTGGTCGCGTCGTCGACGAAACGCGTACGCGGCGAAAACGCAGTCGGTTTTCAATCCGAAATCCACGTCGTCGGATCCGCTACCGCGCGTAAACGTTTCGCGATGACAACACGACGATCGCCATCGGGCGGCGACGGTGGCGAACCGTTCTGCCCGCGTGACGTTGACGTCGTCGCGTTTCGGCGTGTTGTCGTTAAATCGACACTTTTGGTGCACGGGGTCGCCGCGATGATAACCGCGGGCACAACGCAACGGACCCGCCGTCGCCGCGCAACGGATTCCGTTCGGTCGGACGCGCGCACCCCGGCGCGTGATGATGACAGCGGCCCCTGCCGGGGTTATCGGCACGGATGGCGCCGCGTAAACGTAATGTTCCCGGCCCCGGTGACGCAGGCACGGCCGCGGGCGTCGGATTGTCGCGGCGGCGACGGTACGCGCTCGGAGGACGGGGAAAACCGAACGCGTTGCAGAGCGGTGAGAATTCAAATTCGAATCGTCGGTCTACGGCCCCGCCGACCAATGAATGTGAAAATAACGCGCCCCGCGGAAAACAGCGTACGGCATTTGATAAATGCGTTGCGTTTTATTGTGCCGTTTACTCGACCGTTTAGTTTTCCCGCGGTAGAAAGTCTCCGAGACGCACAATAAACCACGAAGAATCTTCCGGAAAACGTTCGCAGAGTATCATAATGTTTACGTTGATTAGATAATAATTACGCGTTTCGGTTCGAAATAGGCGTGTGCAAAATTTAAAAATCTCCTCCTCCCGCAACAACACGGTGAAATTCATCTAAAATTGTATCTCTTCAACGCCGAGTTTGAGTCGATTTTGTTTCGAGGGAACCTCTAAAATTTTTTAAAAACCAGAGGGAAACAGATATGTAAAACAAAAATAACAGACACGGGACAGCGTGTCCGTTTACGGGGATAATTCGATTAAAATTGTCTACAGGTACGTTTTCAAAGAATATTCACTTAATTCCATCATCGTCGGAGACACGCAAGGTTTATCATTTCCCAATAATCGATCAGCTGATCGAAATTCGAATGAACTGACGCATCGCGGTAATTCGATTTTTCGTTATGTTATTTAATAAATTATTTTTTTTTACGGATTTCCGGTTTCCTCGATTAGCGGGTGATAAAAATTCTCTCGAAATGTTCATCGTGACATTTGTGTGTTTTTTTTTTTTCACTCGTTAACCGTATAATGCGTATATACTTGGGATCATCATAAACTAAAATAAAGGCAATCGGAGGGTTTTATTTTTATTATCGTTCTCGTTGTCAATGGTGTTCGGTCGCGTTGTATTATTCGACTGTTCGAGGATTTATCGTAAATCATTCCGTACACCGACGTGGCCGAGCCAAATGGTTTTCAGACCACAGCATCCGAGACCCCACGGACCGTTTTTAAAACCACAAAACGCTTTCAGAAAACCTTTGTCGACCCCGTGCATCTGTTTCGCGCCGTGTACATATTATTGTTCGCCCAGATGCGCCACCGGTGATTCATAACTATAGACTGACCGAATATTGTTTTTCCGCGGATTTAATAAATATCCAATTTGTCGGATGAATGGAGATAATATCGTTTCGGATTTTTTTCGCGTTGGAGTATATGCCTAATGCATTATTTTCATAAAACAATAATAACTGTATATGAAATCACGTTGAACACAAACCGGAAATTCGTCGGACACCACCTGAATAAAACGACATCTCAAAAGCTATTCCTAAGATTATATACCGGCATTTTCGCTGATAAATTATTAAGTTTTTGTGTATTTTGTTTTGGCATATTTTTTTTTAAACAGATTTGTTCGACACTCAAATTGCAGCACATTTGTTTTAGTGTTATTTTTTACTTTAATACTATTTCAAAAAAAAAAATAAATAAAATAATAATAATGCAAACTAAAATAAGTGTAGACAAAAATTTGTTTTGAATTTAATTAGGTGACTCTAATTCCATCGAATTCGAGAAATAATGTATTTTTCTACACTCACTACCCGGGATCGTAAAATATCGTGTGACGCGCTTCCTGTAAATGATAATGTCATAATGTTACTCGGTCGAATTTTACGTAAATATTTTATGTATTTTCCGTCTTGGGTTTTTGTTATTACTTTTTTTACTCGACTATATTACGCGGAAATCTAAATTATATATAAACTATTTTAAGAAAAAAGACTTCCACTGGTTTATTCGCGTTGTTCTTGCCGTAGCTACTCGCCCCCGTAACTGCGTTGCGAATACACGTATACCGATATTGTTGCGGCGTGTACTCGATACATACTCCGGAGTGTCCGAGCATAATATTGGACTCGTGAAATTTTTATATTCTGAATTCATTTACAGCTGGTGTCGATATCCGCCCATTAGGTTATACTTTGATATTTGACGACGGCGGTCCGTTTTCAAGTCAGCATTCGTAAAATTTTTATTATTTTTTTTTTTCAACCTCGTCTTAAATGATAATAATAATAATAATAATAATATGTTTTTTGCCGCTACTTTAACGATCCTTGTCGTATTACTATATCATCGGTTGTTGACTCACATTTTTCGACGAGACCTGTGTTCGGGCGTAAGTAAATATGAGTAAAAATAATACGATGCAATTTCGAACCGAAAGTTTCGTTTGCATTTCGTACAAAAAACATCAGATTCGCCTGTCTGTCTGTCACGCTTTTTCTCTTATACTCAGAACGCGCCTGTAAGCTGTGGCGATAAGGTTTAAATTAGAGTCTAAACGAGAATAACAAGAATTTAACGAGGCGAATATTTTTGTATTATATACAGGAGCTGCGTATAATCCTGCGTTGCAGGCGTCGTATAAATACCACAGGAAAAATATCGAGAAACGAGTTGACAATAAAATCGCGTAAGGAGGCGACTACAAATATCGAAATATGATACTCGCAATAAAATCCAATAATTGATTCGCTCGCTGCGTTCGACTACACTCTAAAGTATAACTCAACTGTGCACTAAAAAATATAAACTTATTAAAATGTCTGATATTATACGCGTCGTCGGACGTTATTAACACGTAATTGGCAGCTCAAGGACGGCAGGAGCCGGTCACTGGGTGGATCGTCTTCTTTCGCCGTCACGATAGTATCGCCGGTCGTTTTCTAAATTATCGTTAGGCACGTAAAAAATATTATTTTATGCTGGGTATTGGGTTTTCGGCGTAAAATCTCGAGGGCAAGCGCATCGTAACCTTATTATTTATAGTGTTCGACGGTCGACCGGAGTCCGGTATAATATTACTGTGCAGATAGTCCGACGAACACGTCTTAAATAATTCCAAGACGTTTTATCACACGTTCATCGTGTTTACCTGAAATTCTACAATTTTAGGAAGTTTCCGGCGGTCACTTTTTTAATGGTGAATTTTCCTCGAAAATACGCGGTTTATAATATTTACCGATTATCGGTGATTATTTCAATCAAGCGGACCTCGTTTCGAAATTGCGAAGGACATTCGCTCATTTTCATAGACAAACATAAGCAATTAATGTGGTACAACGTGATGAGGTCGTGATTAATAAACGCGTCTGCTGTTTGAGAAGATTACGCCGAATTTGTTAAATATGCAGTTAAGTCGTGAATATTAATATGAGAAATTAACCTCTAAACTAAATGAACGTCTAAAACGAGACGACTCCGTATTTCGTTAAATTCGGTTTATACGTTAACTGTAAAGGAAACGAAAATTACGACACGATTCTAATAATTACCAGAGGTAGTGTTATAACTAATTTGTAGCTGCCCGGGTCTTTCCGTCGTAAAACAAGATAATACATAGTTCCGGAAAATACGTGTGCGATTTTATACATTTTTTTTTTTTCAATAAAATTAATAGAATTTTTTCAATCAATTTATTAGTACGTAACAATGCAGTCACTAAAATACGAAAAAGAATACTATTCTCGATTATGAATTTTCAAATTAAATATGTTTATAACATCATGCATGTAATCACGAGTTCTGGGCGAAAAACCTGGTTGTTTTACAAAATTTGAGTTATTTTTCGTTTAAGTACAAATAAAATGTCACGAAAAAAACTATATAAGTAAGCAATCCGTTATATTTATCACTATCCCGTGTGAATACAGTGAAGTCACTCAATATTTTTAAAAAATATCATTTCCCCCTCCCCCTGCTTCCCCCGAAAAGTTTTGAAAAATGAAATTGTCTCGTCTTCGCGCACAGCCATTCAAATGCGGGTCCTGTGACAGTCGTATGCCACGCTAATATTAATAGGATAATAACAACCGCTTTATTCTTATTTGCCCGTTTGTATAATGATATCACGTAGGTATCGACAAATATTGATACGAATTTATAGCTCCGAGTTCCGCCTTCCGAGAGTAATTTAGTCATAAACAATACAACCGACAGATAATCGATACGGGTGTATTCGTGATAAAATACACGCAAATTAAGTATACGTGTATTAAAAAAATGAATTTTATTTTCATTTTCCGTACCGATATTTTGTTTTCCTACGCGTGATGTAATATTTTCGGGCTTCGGCCAGGTACCGTGATAAAATAAAAAAATGATATTAATGTTCAAAATCGTACGGACAGAATTAGATTATTTAACGTGGCGGCGGTTATCCAAACTGTAGAGTTTATATTTTCGAATAAATATACGCGCCAATTCACTGTACGCGAGATTAAACGATAATAAAAAAAAAAAAATCAATATTTTATCGACACCCGTTCCGACACCTTACGCAGAACGCGACGGATAAAATCTGACCGCATTATACATTATGTTATCCGAAGAAATCGAAAGAAAATCGTAAAGGCAGAGGAAAAAAGACGTTAGTAAAAAAATGCGATAAATACGCTGTACGCCGTGCAGGTTGTTTGCGTACAGACATTTAATAATATTCCGTGTGTATCGGATACTGTCGGTAGATTTGACTCGCGTATTTCAACTCGAACGGTTCGGTACGGCGCAACGCCCAGCTCGCCTCAAACGAACGAACAGCCGAATCCGAGTCCGGCGACACGGACGCTGCGCGCGCGCGCGATCCGGCGCAACACGAACGCGAATCCGTCGACGAGATACGGAGAAACGAATCGCGTTAGGGTTACGTTGTCTGGTCCAGCCGGATTCCGGGTAACGAAAAAAAAAAAAAGGAAAAAATAAGGCCAGCCGCGCGGACGCACCGGCCGTCTGTTTCCGACGAACCGTTCGGGAAAAGCGAACTCGTCTCGTTGACGCGCCGAGCGCTCCGGCGCGGCGCGGCGTTTTCAAAACGGTTCCGCGCCCGAAATCCCGGCGTTTTCCGAACCGGGGTGTTAACGGGTATCGCGTTTTGCCCGCCGAAAGCGTCCGCGCGAAATTATATCGTTCACGGGGCCGGTAATACGCCGCGTACGAGTACGCCGGCGGGTCGAATTCACGAGTGGCCGGTACCAATGCGCGCGCGGTCCGCGCGCAATAGGTATGCACGACGCGAGGACGAAAATGCCGGCACGATTTTTTTTTTTTAGGCATGTTTATCGAGTTCTGCAATAATAAAAATAAACCGCGGTCAAGCGCCGGACGCGACAATAAACGACGGAACCAACAGCGCGGTTACGAGGTTGGCGAAACGGCAACGGATGTGCCTAACTGAATGTTCGGCACGCGAAATATTATAACGCGTTCGGTTATGACGAATCAATCGTACGCCTATACAAACGCGCGTAAACTACTACCGTTTTAGACGTGCACAATTAGTCTGATAATATTTCGCTGGACGCGAAACAATGCTTTTTTTTTGTAATATGTTCATCAAATTATTAATAATGCACATTGTAGACACTAAAATCAAGTAGAATGTTTTATTTCTTAATTTTTTCAACATGAAATTATAATTATTTTTTCAGATGCATTTGGCGTTATTAGCTATTGTGGGAATTCAGTTTGCCGTCTCACAGCAAACCAATCCCAACGATTTAGAAGTGGTGCTTAACATCGAAGACAGCAATAAAACACAGTACCATGAACAAAACTTCGATACTAGTTAGTTTTAAAATATTGGATATATCGTGTACATAATGATATATTTTACATGCACATTTTTTTTCTTTTTTAGTGGCCTATATATTCGGCTACGAAGTAGGCCCGAATGGACAGTTTCACCACGAAAACAAAGGCCCCGACGGATTCACATACGGTTGTTACGGATACGTAGACCCGGATGGCAAATTACAAGCTACTCATTATATATCAGATGGTTGGGGGTACAGAGTCGTTACTCCCGGCGAATCTGTAGAAATATTCCACCACAAACACGACCCGTCTGATGAAAACCAAGAAAGTGATTCATCTGACGGTGGCTCTGAACACGAACATCATGGACATCATGGAGTGGTGACGGCATGGGGTGATCTTTATTTCCCGAAAGGATGCGGAGGAGGACGACCGATCGAAGGTGGTGGCCAATTAGGTGGAGCTGGTTCATCAGGTTATCCTACCTTTTCCGGAGCCGGACAACCAGGTCCAGCAGGTAAACCCGGTACGTAATACCTATTGCAATTTTTTAATTAATACACTTAAAATAGTAAAGTAATACCTTACACTGACGTAAGAAGAATTTCTAAATGTAAAAGGGGAAAGGAGAAACCCAAAACGTACACCATTAAACAAACATGGTAATTATAACTTTGGAAACAATATTAAATGTTTCTTTTGGAAACTTCTAAAAAAATAATAAAATAAAATGTTAAGTACTAAGTTAAGTATATTGTATTTACAACAATTTCGTAAAATTTTTATTAAATACATATTTTTTTTTAAAATTTGTTTGATCAATTTAACGGGAATAGGCCCAATAAAACAATAACTTTTACATAGTAACTAAAAATAAAAAATAAAATATAAATATACATGATGTTACAATAACGAATTACGAAAAAACAGTATTAAAATTCACAGAAATAAGTGTAGTCCACATAACAATAATGCATTATTGTGCATTCGGCTGGATTCTAACATAGGAACAAAAAAAGGAACTTAAAACCTCGTGAAACGATATAACATTTTTGTATACATTTTTTTTCATTAATAATCGTTAATTAAAACAACTTTCTATAATATCTACAGGTCAACCAGGATCTCCTGGACCATATGTCTACCCAAGCGGTTCACCAGGACCTGCTGGTTTCCCAGGATCACCAGGATCTCCAGGATCCCCAGGATCTCCAGGATCTCCAGGATCATTGGGTTCTCCGGGATCTCCAGGTTCACCCGGATCACCAGGATCTCCGGGTTCTCCAGGATCACCAGGATCTCTTGGTTCACCAGGATCACCAGGATCGCCTGGTTCTCTAGGCTACCCAGGATCTCCAGGTTCTCCGGGCGCACCAGGTTCGCCAGGATCCCCTGGATACCCAAACAAGTATCCAGGTTCATCGAGCTCTCCTGGTTCCCCGGGATCACCAGGTTCACCTGGCTCACCGGGTTCACCTGGCTCACCGGGATCTCCGGGTTCCCCAGGATCACTTGGCTACCCAGGAGCCCCAGGATCACCGGGATCTTTTGGTTATCCAAGTAGTTATTCAGGATCTCCCGGATCACCAGGTTCACCAGGATTACCAGGGTCTCCAGGATCACCAGGTTCACCAGGTTCAATAGGTTCTCCTGGCTACCCTAACAAGTATCCAGGCTCCCCAGGTGCTCCTGGTTCACCGGGTGCTCCAGGTTCTCCAGGCTCACCAGGATCTTTAGGTTACCCAAGTGGTGGTTCTCCGGGATCTCCTGGTTACCCAGGTGCTCCAGGTTCACCAGGCTCACCAGGATCTTTAGGTTACCCAAGTGGTGGTTCTCCGGGATCTCCAGGTTCACCTGGTGCTCCAGGTTCCCCAGGCTCACCGGGATCTTTAGGTTACCCTATTGGTGGTTCTCCAGGTTCTCCTGGTTTCCCGGGTTCTCCAGGTTCACCAGGCGCTCCAGGTTCTCCAGGTTCACCAGGATCTCCAGGTTCTCCTGGGTCAATTGGCTATCCGGTTAGTTCATCAGGATACCCTGGATCTATTGGATACCCAGGTTCACCGGGAACTCCAGGTTCTCCGGGATCTCCAGGTTCTCCAGGATCACCAGGATTCCCGGGAAGCTCTCCAGTAATACCCGGATCACTCGGACCACAAGGCTACCCTGGCGCTCCAGGGTCCCCAGGTTCTCCTGGATCATTAGGCTATCCAGGTAGTCCGTCTGGATACCCTGGATCTATCGGTTACCCAGGAACTCCAGGTTCTCCCGGTGCCCCCGGTTTACCAGGTACTCCTGGTTCTCCTGGATCATTAGGCAACCCAGGTAGTCCATCAGAATATCCTGGATCTCTTGGGTACCCAAGTGCATCGGGTTCACCGGGTTCACCTGGCTCACCAGGCTTCCCGGGTACACCTGGATTACCAGGCGCTCCGGGACAACCAGGTAAAATTATAAATTTGTAATTTTACAATTTAAGTCATTTATGCTTAATAATATAGTAGATAATGTTAAAAAGCAACAAATTTTATCTAATTCGAAATGTACATATTTGAATGGTATTTTATATTTATACATTTTCTTATATGCAACATAAAATTATTTTTCAGGTAAACCAGGATCTGGGTCGTCACCATACCAAAAACCAGGTAGTTTAAGATTAAATTTAAAATATTGAACAATTTGTTTATCATTCTGATATTTTAATATAGGAACTTATGGTGCCCCAGGAACTCCAGGAACTCCAGGTACTCCAGGCGCTGCAGGGCTTCCAGGTAACATAATATTATGTTACATACTATTTACACTAATAATAATAATGTATAGATATTAAAGTATTTTTCGTACACGGCTATTTCCAATACTTCTTAATATTTAATTTAGCACATTGACATAATTTCATATTAGCATTATATTTATTTGATTATGATAATATATTTAGGTCAACCAGGAAGTTCACCTTCTGGATCAGGCTATCCTAATCGTCCAGGTAAAAATTATCCTAATGATAGATAATTTTTTAGTTTTTGTAAATATTATACCATTAATAATTATACAAATTTTAAACTGTAGGTTACTCAGGATCTCAAGGGCCTTTAGGTGGTCCGGGTGCTCCAGGAGCTCCAGGTGCCCCAGGTTCTCCAGGCGCTCCAGGCTTATACGGTAATATTTAATTAGCAAATCGTATTTATACCATGAATTCGCCTAAATTAAAAATTATGATTATATTAGGACTAATCGATTAATATATGATAATAATATTTTCAAATACTAAGTTATTAATGTAACACAACTACGTTTGATATATTTTTTTCAATTTTATTGACTCTCATCTAACTAAAATTGCATCATATTTAAATGTAACTAATTTATTATCAAAAATGATTGTTCATTAATTTTTTTAATTTCTTCAGTTTTATTGATTTACAATATTATTTTTATTTAAGGGCAACCAGGTGTACCAAGTTCTCCTGCTTACCAAAAACCATCACCATATCCAGGTTAATATTTTTTCGTATACTATCATTTAATATTTAACAATTATAACGATTTAACGATATAAATGGTTATTTCTTTTGTAACATTCGAGTTAACTCTTAAATACAAACCTTTACCATAATAGGTATACATTTTTTTTTTTACCGTGCACCTATGAGCGTGTATTTTTCAATAGTTTCTTAATTGCGTTTAGTTTTTTTTTTTTGTCAAAAGTTTAAAATTACAGATTTAATTAAACAGACTATAATACAATTTTCTACAAAACCAAAATTGTATTTTGTACTTACTAGGATTAATACATATATTGACTTTCTTTTATTCTATTGGTTTATTATTAATTTACCAATAAAATGGACAAATAGTTTTTGTATAGGTTTATTAGTTTAAATATTCATATAATTCAACCGATAGTGCTGTTGGTATTGTAAAAGTTATTATGTACCTATAATTTTTAAAAATTAAAAATATAAATATGGTTTTATAGGTTCTCCCGGATCACCAGGAACGCCAGGATTACCGGGTTAGTGAACGATATTGTTATTTTAATTAAATATTTTAAGTTAATTCTATCATTTAAATTTATTATTTAATACAAAACAATTTTTAAAAATTACTATTTAATTAATGTCATAATGAAATTTACTGTCACCGAAATGCAAACAAAATATAATATTTTAGGCTAAAATCATATTAAAACGTTGCTAATTTTTAAATTGAAATAGGAGAAACTAATATGTTCGACAATGAATTAGGATTTAATTTTAAATTCCTCAATTATAAAACGAGATTAGAATTTTATATAACATTGTATAGTCTTTATTAATATTTTTTTTAAATTTAAATCCAAAATGAAAATTTGTACATAATTTAATTTTAATTTTAATGAGAATGGGATAAATAATGAGGCATTTAATAATTCCGTTGAACTTTAGTAATAGTAATTTTATGTTATTTTTGTATAATAAAAAATATAATAACGCATTTAGATTATTGCCCAAAATTTTAAATCAATTTCAAACCTTATTTTTGTAGGCCAACCAGGTTTACCAGGCACACCAGCTTACCAAAAACCACCCACGTATCCTACATCAACATACCCAGGCAGTCCAGGTAATTTTGATCGTTATAATTCATTTTGAAATTGATAGATACTGTTTACTCGTTAAAACGTCCTGGAATGAAAATCAAATTACTCGTACTATGGCGTGTTACACTACAAATTGATGATCTATGTTAATATAAATTTCATTAATCATATCATTTCTAAATAAGTATATTATCTCATTTGTTGAATACCTATTTGTCCATTTCGGACCATTCGCGTATTATAAGAAGATACATGTTTTATAAAGCTGAAAACTTGATTAATAATTATAGTACCTGTATATATAGTGATTTTGACTAAAAACTGCCAATGAAGCAATACAAATATAAAATTGTTTGCTATCTATTTACATAAATTATATATTTAATTATTGTGATTTTAAATTATAGGATCTCCAGGCTCCCCAGGATTACCCGGAACTCCAGGCTTACCAGGTAAATATTAAATTTAAAAATAATTATTTGTTTTTTTTCTTTATAATTATAAAAACAACATGTATATTTTAATTGCACTTACATTTAATTTTATAATATCATAAATAAATGATTAACTATTTATCTCAATTTTTTTTAAAGGTAAACCCGGATCTACAGGTTATCCTCCATATAAACCATCTTCATCTTACCCCAGCCCGTCTTATCCTAGTGGTCCAGGTAAATATTTAAACAGTTTCACAACATAATATTAAGTTGAACACTATAAAATATAAAATAATCATATTTATAAAATGTATATTGGGTATCTTTAATTCAATTTAATTAAACTATTTAATTGAAACATTAATTAAATTATGGACATTTTATCGAAATATAATATTGTATATTATAATTTAATTTTAGGCTCACCAGGATCACCAGGAACTCCAGGACTCCCAGGTTAGTACAATATACCTCCATAATTTTTTAAGTATAGCGAATTATTAGAAATTTAAATTATTTAAACCCACTCATTTTTGTATGTAGCGAAATATTATATTATATAAATAAATTAAATACATTAAGATTATACTATTTATGTATACATAAATTGACACGAGGTAACAAATATCAAATATGTTAACTAGGAACTCCCGGATTACCAGGTTCACCTGCTTATAATAAACCATCCACATACCCAAGCGGACCAGGTAATTAGTATTAACATCGTACATAATTACTGAAATCGTATTTTAATTCGTTAACATTTATAATTTTAAAAATAGGATCACCGGGATTGCCGGGTTCATCAGGATTACCAGGTATTAATTTAAAATTGTTTATAATCTTAACATTCATGTAACTGTAATTTAAATATAAATTCAAATTTACAAACACAAAAATATTTCTTTACTACATTTTGTTTAATAAAATTTGTTTCACATAGTTGTAATATTTTAACTATTATTTTGTAGGTCAACCAGGAACACCAGGATTACCAGGCTCTTCTTATAACAAACCTACCTCATATCCATCATCGGTTTACCCAAGTAGTGCAGGTAATTGATTTTCACAAAGTTATAATTATAATTGAATACAAAACAATATTTGTGCAAAATTTAATTTTACTAAACAATATAATTCGATTTTCAGGATCTCCCGGATCACCCGGATCTCCCGGATCACCGGGTGCACCAGGAATCCCAGGTAATTTAAACGTGCCTTTTAATAATAATAGCTCATTAGAATATTAAACCAATATATGGACACACATGCTGCCATAGTGTTTAACATTTAATTTATTCCTGCATATGTGTAGTTTTTATTCATGTTTTACTTAATATGATTGAAATCGGTCTATTTGATTCATGACCGAAATGATTGATTATGCAAGAAGATTGACTTAGTTACTTAGAAGATAGTTAAATTATTTTAATAATTCTCAAAAAAAAACTAATAAAAAGTGAATTTTATTTAGGCACACCAGGTTTTCCCGGATCTTATCAAAAACCACCACCATACTCAGGAACATCATACCCTAGTGGATCAGGTACTTAAATATACGAGCAAATAAAAATAATATTTTATTAAAGTATAGTTCAAATTGATGTTTAAAATTGTTTTATTTTGTATACCAGGCGCTCCGGGATCACCAGGTTCTCCAGGTGTTCCAGGTACTCCAGGTTTTCCAGGTATGTATATTTTTGTTTGTTTATTTAAATTAGAGTAAAATAAAACAAATATTTTATATTTTTAATTTCGTAGGTCTACCGGGTACTCCAGGATCATCAGGTTCCTCGTACCCTAAACCATCATATCCCACAGCCCCAGGTAATATAAAATATTACAACTTTAACTGCAAATGTATTTACGTAGAGTTCTATTTGAATAATAACATGCATCTATTTATGAACAGGTTCCCCAGGATCTCCAGGTTCACCAGGATCTCCAGGTTTACCAGGTAGAATTAACCTTTGATTTTGATTTGAATTTTTTTATTTTTAGATAAATGCATATTAAATATATTGTTTTGTTTGTCTAAATTATAGGACAACCAGGCAAACCAAGTTACCCTGCCAGTCCTGTTACAACACCTCAGTACCAAGGATCAGCTTACCCAGGTGGTCCAGGTACTATATTAAATACGACATATTTTTCTTTGTACATTGAAAATACTTCCATTACGATGTCTAAAATATATTATTGATTTAAAAATAGGACAACCAGGCCAACCAGGCGCTCCGGGATTACCAGGTAATTAAATAACTATGTTTTTTTTAAACCTGATTTAAAGTATTTATACAAAACATTAGTGCCCGTATTTAATATTAGACACGGGATAATATTATTTTCGGTTGAGCGTGGTAATTACGTATCGCATTTTTAAAATGATTGTACGGAACTGAAATTTAATAAATAATTAGAAAAAAATATATATTTAAGTTTGTAAACTTATCTAAACATTTATTATTTTGTTGTTAAAACAGGAGCACCAGGATCACCAGGATCACAAGGATCCCAGTACCCACAACCGACTTATCCTAAACCTATCTCAGTGTACCCAGGAAGTCCAGGTATGTACTTATTTGTAAACCTATTATGGCAAAAATTTATCATAAAAAAAAAAAAAAAAAAAACATTAAATAAATAAATTTAATAGAATTTTGAATAATTTATTTGTTTAAAAATGATTTATTTAAAGGTCAACCGGGTGCTCCAGGTTTACCGGGAACTCCAGGATTACCAGGCAGTTCTCCTTACCCAAAACCAACACCGCCAACTGCATATCCCGTAGGACCAGGTAAAATTAAATATAAATTAGCTTATTATAAATATAGCTGCATCCGAATTTGTTCTCATACCTAAAATTTGGCATCCGAATTGGTTTTCGACATTCTAGGCAGCACACGTCTGAATTAGTTCGCGACCCTTGAAAAAGTCGAAATAGAATATAATGATATTTTTTAACTATAAATATAACAAATTTCCCATAATTATGTACCGATATATATATATAAAATGTAATAAATACATAGACGTTACTCGTTACTTTATTCAGAAATCCACCAATAACCGTAGAGTGTACGAGTATATATTAACATTAGTTATATTTATGTATAATATAAATACATAATATTAACTGGTATTAAGTAGTGATTGCATTTGCGTTATATCAATGATAATAATATATTACATTGATTGTATAAATATTAAATGGTAATATTTTGACAGTTTTAAGTATCTATAAAATGGGAATTAAATTGAAATACCTTTTTAAATAATGTAAACAAATTTTCTGATATACCTTTTATAAAACCCCTTGTTCGATTCGAATTCAATCTATGTAACAATCCTGAAATTTATTTAGACATTTTGAAACCAATTCGGGTACACCGATTATTATAACACTAGATTTGGTAGAATAATTTACAAAAAAAAAAAAAAATATTTATAACAAAATATATTTGTTCTGTACTAGCATAAAAATAATTATTTCATCGTTGTCGATTTGGTACTTAAATGTTTACGTTTTCTTTTGAATATAATTACATAATAGCTACTCTAAGGTTAGGTTATTAATAGTTAGCCATTAATAATTAATTAATATATTTCAAAATTTATGTGTTATACTGAAATCCAAATATTTCCAGGTCAGCCAGGAATACCCGGATCTCCAGGATTACCAGGTAATTTAAATAGTTTTAATTTTGCATTATACATGTTTTAGGCTATTTTTTTAAGTCTTAGTTTGCTGTTGTTAATACAAATTTTTAACACTGTTAATCTAAGAATTATGAATATTGTTTCAACTGATTTTTATTGACCAAAATTGTATTATTTCAATAGGTCAACCAGGCACACCAGGGTTACCAGGGTCTGGATATCAATCTACTTATCCAAACCTTAGCCCAAGTAGTCAATACGGAAACCCATCTGGTTATCCAGGAAGTCCAGGTAAATAAAAATAAAATATATTGTTAAATTAAAATGAAGAAATATGTTTTTACACCTTTTTATCGGTTTAAGTTTTAAAACTATAAAATAATAATTTAAATTAATTATTGTTTTTTTAGGACAAGCAGGAACACCAGGTTTACCAGGTAATATATTTCATATAAGTAAAAACAAAAAATTGTTGACATTAATTTATTATCATTTAAAGTTTAAATTTTTAACTATTGGATACTTAATAAAAAAAAAAAACCCATTTTTTCACTTCATAATCCATCGGTTTGTCTAGGTCAACCAGGTACACCAGGTACACCAGGGACTCCAGGTTTGGCTTACTCAGGTTCCACATTAAATCAAAAGCCGAATTACAATTCCGTAAAACCAATCTCAACGGGATACCCTACAGGATCTCCATATTCAGGAAGTCCAGGTATTAAAAGACGTATATTAAAATAAATAGGTATACAAATAAATTAGGTTAAAGTATTAAAGTATTTAAATTTTAAAGTGTAAAAGCTAGTTTTATACCTAATACTTATACAATATAATATTTTAATAAAACAATATTTTATCGTTTTTTTGATTTTGTTTTAGGTCAACCAGGAACTCCAGGATTACCAGGTAAATAAAAACAGCTACGGTTATAATATTATTTTATCAAATAATTGTATTTTAGAAATTTAAGTACATCATATTATGTTCATATATATATGATATATATTTCTTATTACTTTAACCGTTCATAAATAATAATTTTAGGTCAACCAGGAACACCAGGTTCACCAAGCAAACCATCTTATCAACAAAAACCCAATCCACCATCAACATACCCAACTCAAACGTCTTATCCTCCACAGCAAACATATTCGGGCTATCCAGGAAGCCAAGGTAAATATAATTGTACACAAAATTAGACATTAAAACAAATAAATGAAAATAAAATTATACTAAATAATTCAGACAACAATTAGGTACACAATGGACACTAACACTAAAACTATGTATTAACAACATTATGTTTTAACTTTAGGTCAACCAGGCAAACCAGGTACTCCAGCTACTCCTGGATTACCAGGACTTCCCGCGGGACCAACTTACCAAAAACCTACATCACAAGCTGGGTACCCAGGCTCACCGGGTAAATACAAACTTAAACTATTTAATAATTAGTTGTGTTATTATTTCGTATACCTATTTTTACAATTTGTCGTAATCTAACAAAGTAACAACGTTTAAACTTATTTTCACTTGTGTTTTACAACTAAACAATTATAGTAGTTTTAAAATAGTATACATTTATTTTAGGACAACCAGGAACACCTGGTCTTCCCGGTTCACCAGCTCCATCATATGGCCAGAAACCACAATCTTCGGGTGACTACGGAAAACCTTATGTTTCAACAGGATACCCTGGATCACCAGGTATTATAATTTTAGTTAAAAAAGTACTATTTTTTGTTGTTTTATAATTTGATACATTTTGTTTATAAAATAATCGGCTAGCTTGTTTGAATCTGAATAAAGAGTTATAACTGATTATTTAAATAAAACTAAACAAATTAAATGAACAATAAATATAATTTGGAATATAAATATTATATATATTTACATTTCATAGGTAAAAAATAAATTAAAAAATATTTATATGTTTTTCTTTAGGACAACCAGGTACTCCAGGTCAACCAGGTACACCTGGAACCCCAGGTTTACCAGGATCCTACCCTAGTTCATTAAAACCCAGTCCATCTCCCGTAAATCCAAGCAGTGGAAATCCATCAGGTAAATATATGTTTATAATTATCAAACAGTATTTAAAATATATTATATTTATATAATACATACAAATATTATTATTGTTCAAGGTCTGCCTTCTAATGGTTATCCTGCATTTACTGGGCAATCACAAACTGGTTTCCCAAATAAACCCAGCCCTCAACCATCATACCCTGGCCAAAATATTTATCCAACAAGTTATCCTCAACAACCAAATGTTCCTGAATATGGAGCACAATCACCAAACTACCCCGTGTTCACAAATGCGGGTTATCCAGTACCATCTTCGCCCAATGGACCACTTCCTACTTACCCACAACCGAATTCACCATCTGGTTATTCGGGTGGATACTTTGAAGTGTATCCTGGTCAAAATCAAGGATACCCTGGACAACCAGGGTTTACTTTATACCCAGCCCCCGTAGAGCCAGCATATCCATACAACGGAAACACATTCGGTTATCCTGAACCGCAGTATCCTGTAGACATAAACAAAAAAGTGAAAACACCTCAAGTTGTACTGACATCTGGAACCAATGTTGTTTCTACCAAACAGCCAGGCTATACTAGTAAACCTAGTCAAACACCTACGACTTACAATAATAACCCTAGTTCAATAAATATTCGTACAAGTATACCTGATGAACCCGAAACTAATGTTGGACAAAAGCCCTCAAGTTTTGGCAAAAATGAATTATCAAACCCATCTTCAGGTTCATCTGGATATTCTAGCTCTCTTACTCCTCAATATGTGACTAGCCCGGCTAAGTTACCAAAAACGCCAAATCAAACTGGACAAGAAACAAATATAGTAATATTATCGTCCAAAAAACCAGAATCAAGTACTCCATTATATAATGCACCTTTTAAAACTGTAACACAACCACAAAAAAGTGATTCTTTGGTACCGTCAAGTACCGTGAATTATGAAAACCAATTTACTACTCTTTCAACGGATTCTTCGACGCCAGTAAACATAATTCCATATCCATTGCCAATTGTACCAAACCCAGGCTCTTGTCCTTGCTACTTTGTTCCTCCAACAGGTAATTCTACCAATCAAGAGCCACAAAAACAACAGTCATTGGACTTAAATAATCTTCCGGAAGGTGCAGTCATTGGATTTATTCCCGTGGTATTTTATCCATCATGCGGTGTGGCATCAAAAGAAGTGTTATCATCTAAGTTAGACCCTGTGTTCCCGTCGGCTTATCAAGTGCCATACAAGTGTTCATATTGTGAACAAAGTGAATCTCAAACAGCCACAATTAGAAGTAGCTTTGAACAAGTTGTTAAACAAAGTCAGTTGAATCCGGCGGTTGTGATTAAGAGTCCCAGCAGAAAAAATTATCCGAATGCTCCAATTTACGACCAACCGGAATTCGGAAGGAAAATAAAAGTTGTAAGAAGAAAAGCTAAAGATCAACAAAACTAATAGTGAATATTAAAACACATAAAATAAAAATTAAAGTGATATCAGACAATACATAAATTGACAATTTGTATTAATCTTGTGTATAATAAAAAAAAGTTCGACAATTAACCCGAGGATTATAATTTAATGGCAGAAACTCAAATAATTTTATGTTAGCTTAAACAAACCATGTGAATAATTGTATATGGATACAATTTTTATATGATTTGTACTATATTGATACTATGCATATAATTATTTGTTTTTTCAATTTTATGTTTAAAAACTTAATCAAAATGTAAAATACTTATTATATAAATTAATTAAGTTTTAATTTGATTTAAAGAGTATATAAATTCTTTTATAACACGAAAATTGTAATTACGCTCATTTGATTTTAATGAGCTTATTTTTTTTTTTTATTATTATTAAATGTATGGTCAATCAATTTATTATGCCCGTCCAGAAGTTACCAAACATTTGCTGTCAATCTATAGATACGCACTTAGGACTTAAATATGAATCTATTGTTATGATAAAATTGTATATAAAAAAAAGGTAACTCTTGGATAGACGTTGATTGACCTTGTCAATTTGAATTAGAAAAAAACGATTTTCAGTTTTATACCATATTAATTGTCAATATAAAATAAATAAAGAATAATTTGAAGAAAAATAATATTGTATTGTTGTAAATATATATACATTATACATATTTTATTTTTTTGTTTTGACTATCTAGTTCACTAGTAAAGGAATTGATTAATAAATTATTAACAACTTAATCTTCTATTTTGTAACGTTTCGCATAATCGCGTTGCGGGATACTTGGGAAACATGAATTTAATGAAACCGTGACAATTCCGGATAATCAGCTACAATGACCAGTAGTTTTGTTTAAAATATTGCTGCTGTATGTTTATCAGTGTAACACAAGTCATATAAGTACCGATAAGTATACGTAATTAAGTAACGGCATAGAGTATATTATAGTGAGTTATATTATAATTGTATAGGATAGTTACCTACCTATTTGTTCGTACGCAAAATAAAAAAGGACAATTACAAATAGTTATTACAGTACTTTAATAGTTTTAGAATTGAGTGTGGAATTAATAAATTGCGGAAAATAGTTCAATAGGCATATAAATTATAATAATAACCTATTTTTATCGACATAAATCTTTTAAAAACGTAAATAATGATTTGGGTAATAAATAATTTGCCTAACCTAATCCAACCGAATAATAAATCTTATAAGAGGAAACAATACCGGCTATTTACCGTCTAACGGGTATATCAGTACGTCGCGACAATAGTGAAAACATATTTTTATTAATCTCCTACTATTTTTTTTTTTTTTTAAGTTCCGCCGGTTTTACACCATATTTCATTAAATATTTATAGTTGTATGAGTATATAATGTATTAGGTATATTCGCATATACTTATAATAATGATTTTTTTGTGCATATTTTCTTTATGTAGATGCATAATAATTATGTCGTTTACTCCGAAAAATCTGCATACAATCTAGTTGAAATAATATTATCACAGACACAATAGGACAAATGGAACCGGCAAAACAAAAAGAGGAAACCGACAGCCAGCTGATACTCGACGGCAGTCGATTAACACTCGTCTAATAATAATCACGGTGAGCTAAAAATAAAACGGTGCCTTTTGTCCTTTGCATTTCACCCCGTCAGACATGCATTAGTCGCTTCACATTGTATTATACTGTATGGAAATCTTCATCTAGCAACAGACACGAGTATGACGTTTACGTTCACGAGACAGTATAGAAACGATTGCTAGACCGTCTATATGAGCATACGCGGATGAATTGCATAAACGCTCATTACCATAAAATAGTCACATTTCGAACATTTTCCGTAGAAAACGTTGTGTCTCGACCCTAAAACAGTTATTGGTCACAGTTTATATTCACTATATCTTCATACATATTAAACTTCAAACTTTCGAGGACCTATATATACGAATTTAGATTACACAACTATTCAATTACCCACCTATTTCACTTCTACTTTACATAATAATATCATTAATCATTATGCACGTAGTAATATTATATTATTATGTCGAATAATCTGGGCAGGGGGGAAATTTTTGGTTAATTTTATTGGACTTTGATTTTTCAAAAATACGTTTTGATTTTACATTGTTGTTATTTGTTGAGCAGTGAACATACGTATTATAATATTATAAAAGTATTTTTAAACGCAAATCCATAAGATAAATACTATTTAGTTCTGTAAGAGTGTCAAAAATATGTAATAATGAAAAATAAACACAAGTATCGTTGATATCGTAATTTTTTTTTAATTTCATAAAATGTTTACTATTTTTTGTGAGTCGTTCCCGTCCACAATATCGTACAGTTATTATATTACTGTAAAATACAGAAATAACTTATAGCACACTACAAGTGGCCATCATTGACCATCAAAGGGTGAAAAAAAAAGTAATAAAAAGTCCTCTTGCTATTGTTACTCGAATTGCCTTATGTAAAACTTACGAATTGTATATTATGTATTGTTAGGTTTTAAATGTACCTACAAACTTTTTTTTTTACAATATATAATGTTAATATGTAGAATTATTTTTTTTAATAGACACCTTTTAAGTATAATACTGTTCTCTGTAGTTAAGTGGCGTGTTTACGATTTCTTTCTGGAGAGCGAAACTCTGTCTAGTTTGCTTTGCTGTACATTTCATTTTATTTGCTTTCTTAAGGTTTCTTACAGGTTTTCTTGCTTTCTTACATTCACGTTTGGTCCTCAAAATATTGTTTACTGAACATGTACGTCCAATCGTTTGCACAGTTGCGAAAAAATAGTGAAAGTAAAAATAAAATTTACTCGCGGTTTTGTATAGTATAATACCGTTAAAAAAAGTCCAAATTTCGGCAATGTTGTTTTGGATAGTTAGGAAGATATATTTCGCATCTTTTTAAAGTATTTCAAATCAGCATGTTCACTAACTAAAAAAACACACATCCCTGTAAAACAAACAGATATTACATTATACTAGATATCTAAAAGGTTCTGAAGAAAAGGGTTATCACCCGTTTCACCATCTTTAAATACTGCACCATGCCATCGTTGCACATAGTTATTTATTTGCAAGATATTTTATCAAACATGTTGATACGTGTCGTATCGTATCGTCTTAATCAGAGATGAATCAGTTCCACGAACGTTTTGTTAAGAAAATTAAACTATCGATATCAATTAAACATTTACAAGATACAATACATTGAGAGATCAATGAACGCTAGAACGTTCAACAAACTGTTTACACAATAATGATAAATGGGATATTCGTAGACTAGCAATTGAACATCTACTTTCGTACTGTTCGGAATTCCATTATATTAGAAGACATTTAAAATATAATTACGTTGAGCACGTCCTTATGAATTACGAAATTCGTGTAACAGTAATACTGTTTAATTTACATAATATATGCGATACTATAATCGTATAACCAAAACTATGATATATCCAAACAATAATATTATATCGTTTCATTATCCTAATCGAAAACACAGCTGTACGCATATCAAAGAAAAATAATAATAGAATTTAATAATACCGTTTATATTAAATTCGAAATTGATAAATCGTAAATATTGTCGAAAAATAAAACGAATATAGAATAATTAATTGTATTGTATATTATTTGAAAAAAATCCTCGATGGATGTAATAGTTTAAAAATATATTTATTAGATAGGTCGTCGTAAATAAAATAAAACCTCACACCATTATCGAAGTTTTGGCTTTGCTTTTATAGACTTTTTTTTTTCATCACTTCGCCGTTCTATTCTGCAACTGCAAAACTAACCTTTCTTCGAAAAATAAACGTTATCTCTTTCATTGTTTTGTTTTGTTGTTTTTTTTTTTTTTTTAATTTAAGACGTATCAATATTTTCGAAGGCCTGCAATTGTTTATAAATACGTCCATCATGTTTGTCGAGTGCTTAAATAGGTTTTTAAGTAGGTTTTTTTTGTCCGTACCTAAATAGAGACGGGGAAAAAAACAACAATCTGCATATTAATTAAAAACAAATAATTTACATGGTTCACTTTAATGCACAACTCGAAATAACCGGTATCCAAGGAATAAACAATAATTATATTATTATAGATAATAACGTTATGCCTGTATGGAATCTTACGTATATAAGTATTCCGAATCTCGACACGCGTATTATTATTGTTATTATTTTATAGGGCAACCCTGGATTAGGAATGTATATAGAAATAAAAAAGGACAATGCGATGCCTATAAGTAAACGAGCATTACATTTTATGTATCGAAATCGTTTATAATAATAATAAGCCATATCTGCTGAGAGATATAGTATATAATAAAATGGCCGAGTTAACGGTAAGAAAAAAAAAAAACAAAAAGGAAACAATCCTGCGATACATTATTATACGATATACTATGTTTTTGCGCTTGTTTCAAAGGTTCGGATATTATAATAATCTCCACCTTTTCGCGCAATTGAACGTAAACACGGTTAATGGCAACACTATAATATTATGATATACTGCAAAATGCAATCATTTTATCTGGAACGAGTCAAAATCGATTACGTAATAACGATGCGCGGCGGTGGTCATAATTTATACACGAGACTTTTGAGAATCGTTAGATTAATGTATAATATGTATTTTATTTATTTTTTATTATGGATTCTGAGCAAAGCTAGGAATATTTTGATTTTATATTATGAGGTGTTCGACTTTTTTTGATTTTTTCAATCTGTTAACAGCTTTTCTACCAGAAAGCTGATATGGAATTAATTTTAAATGCTCCGTTAGCAAAATTATAAAAAAGTTTTTTTTTTATTGATGAACGATCGAGTGTTAATTCTCTTATAGCTTTGTGTTATTGCACTATTGCTCGTTGTTAATACTGTGTGTGAATTAAACGGCAAAATGTAATATCACTTATGTGCTTATTTTTTATCGCACATAATAATTTGTTGTTAGGTGTTAAATCATCAGGCCGGAGAATATATTAGGAGACAAAATAAAAAAAAGGTCGTGTTCGGTATCATCTGGAACGAAAAGTGCCCAGGTGGTGAATTTCTCAAAGAGCCTTTCGAAAATAACTCTTTACGATTTTATTGCATGCCTACTTACATCGTAATTTATTATCATTATTATTATTGTTATTACTATTATTATTATTATTATTTTTTTAGACACTTATCGTAAAACATAAGGAAAGTTCAAATCTGAACAAAACGTTTAATATTTGTATACAACGACTACGGGAAACTACACATTTAAAAAAAAAAAAAAAATCAACAAACCTTATCACTTCATAGTAGTGTGGTATTTTCTCAATGTATACGTGTACACTCAGATATTTGTTTTTAGTTTTATCAGACCTATGCACTAAGTTATGACGGTACATTGCTTTAGCCAAAGCAATAAGTTAAAAAAAGAGCTGACAGTACTAGTGGATGGCAAACCCATTAACCCATGAGCAGGATACATAACATTGTTATTTAATGTGTATTTTTACCGAAGAGATTAAACCTTTTGCTAACGAAATACGATTTTGAGCGAAGTTCGGTTAAACATATTTTGACAGGCCATCATTTTTACGATTTTCGTTAAAACTTGAACTTTAAAAGCTTATAAAAAATGAGTTCACATTAGAGTTAGAAAAAATATTTAACTCGCTGCACTTAGCATCTAAAAAATGATCTAAATTATTATTATAATGCATTTTTTATAAGACAAAAGTACTATGTGTGTAACTTCTTCAAATGTACAGTTTTAGTATTGTTAGTTCGAAAAGTATAGTTGAACTTAATTATATTATGCGGATGTGCAACGTTGAATTGAAAATAAAATTATAAGTTATAATAACCAAAGTTGAATGTTTTCGTCTGAGAAAAGTTTCACGCATACAACTTAAAAAAGTAAAATAAATACTTCAAATTTCAATTATGATCGGTAAATTTAAAAATGTTCTCTTAGAACTAAAGTATTTTTAAAAAGGCCAGACTTTCAATGATATTGGTTTATTATTCTGCTTATTACCTTATAAATGATAAGATACGTATCATTAAGTTATATTTCACAAAGTTTGTTTTTTTGTCGTTTACTCGCATTAGAAATTTGATTTCTACAATCTATTAGTTTTACAATATTATCATAGTTTCGTAATTTACCGGGTAATTTACGTTACGGAGTAATCTAAATAAATTGTTGTTATTGCACACTTAGACAGTTTCTCTCTAATAGGGTGTAATGCTCACCTGATGTTCCAATAAGATATTTTAATATACACATGTTGACTTTATTATGATAGATAATAATAGGTTTAGTGCAGTAATTCATTTTTGAAGTCATAATAAACGTATATTACTTAATGTCATTTAATTATAATTTATAGACCTCTCAAGGGTTGGTATATAGGATATAATATTATTACAATTACAAATTTAAAATCGTATCGCAAAAGTCCAGACATTATAGAGTAGTTACAATAAAATAATTAATATATCGTTACAGACGTTAATTATATTGATTACGGGCGAACATTCGCTCCTCCATAAAGATCGATCGTATCAATGTCTATAAATAAAGTCCCCTAAAAGAAAATCTAAACAACCACATTCAAAATGTCTTATCTTTTTATCTATATCATTAAATACCACGATTATAAATACTATTGTTGCCCATCGACCCATTTTAAAGTGTCTACCAAGTTGAATCCCCTTAATGGCTGGTTTATAAACTTAAATTTGTCTCACACCGTTACACAACCGCTAGCAGCCTAGAGACAATATTATTTAATTCGATATTCATTCTATGGCGATCTTATCATAGGTCGATGGGCCACCGTAGTATCCAATATGATCGTGTTAAATACATAATAAATAATAAAGATAATATATCGATATTAAGTTGTATATTATATCTTCATTTCTAAAGCTGTTTTTTTTTTTTTTTTTATATAATCACACTGGAATTTGAGTTATAAACATACTTATACGAGATAAATTACATAATTAAGTATTATGTATTTGTATATTTTTGTCAAATTAAATGTTTCAAAAAGTCAATAAAACTAATAATTAGAATTATAATAATGTAACTAAACAAATGTGTATGATTTTGTACACAACACGTAAATACTCGTAAAAATGTATGAATATACCGTGAAATCAAAATCGGAAAGACCGCACTTCGCATTTATATAAAACATCGATCTTCACTACAAAATGGGATTTTCTATCGAACAGAATAAAACCAGTTTTTTTTTCCATCGGAAAAATAGGAAATAGGCGAAATAGACCGATACCTATATAAGTGAGCCGTTTTTACCTATAATTATATAGGTAAAATTACAATGCTTAATAATAGTTCAACGACTATACAAGAGTTTTGACATTAACTTTTAAATTTAAATATGCCACTGATGTATGGCAACTACGCATAAAATGTCGTGCTCAAAAGTTCTGGTTTTTGGGTGAGCGGTTATTTCATCGTTTCATTTCGATTGCACAACCAACCGTATGAACAAAAAGGTAAAAAGTGTTGATAACGAAAATCGTAATAACATACGTCGATTTATGCTAGTTTTTTTTTTTTTTAATTTGTGAACATTACTAGTACATTACTGTTTTCGTCTGGTTTGATTGAGCACAAGTAAATATTAGTGATACACGTATGATTATTTCTCCGTAATACTGATGTACAGTTTTCATAAACGCGCACACATGTGCACGATATATGAATACTATCGGAATTCCATAAATTGCTATAGTTTATTATTTCAGTTTTAAACGATTCTATTTTTGTTCGGACGAATCTGACGAAAATTTAAATAAATGAATATAAATTAATTTAAACAAAAAAAAGGTCAACGTACTACGCACCATGGGTTTGCCACTGTCAATAAAATATGGATAGGATAATTCAATGTATAACTATAAACAAAGATAAATCATTGCTAACGAAAAATTATCCTGAGTAAAGTCGGGGTGAACATGATTTTTGATCAACGTAAAGTGATTACTCCATTAATTTGTAACTACAAAATATATTTTATTGGCTGAGTAGGAAAATTTGACAATTTTACATGACGTTGAGCGTAATTTTTACTTAGTAGTAGAAAAATAAGGTAAGCAATGAGCATAATGTAGAAGTTCAAATATTTACGATAAAAATAACGGCATATCAAAACATTGCTCAGAATCGTTTTTCGATAGCAACGTTAGCAATGATTTATTTTAAAATACAGACATATATATTTAATAGTTGTATGCATCCTACCTACCCAATTTCCCATCGAAAAATAATAGCAAACCCATTAGCAGTATCATTTTTTTTTTTTTTTTAATCAATTTTTTGTACACGACATTTAATTTCGCTAATTTACATTCAGCAATCTTTTATCCCAATTTGTCGAATTTTTCCCACAATTAGAGAATTATTTTACTCTATCGTCTCTGATATAATATACGTACGATATTTTCTCCGTTAATTTTGGACGCTTCCTACACTTTTTCAGTAGCTCCCTCGGGGAAAAATTAGCTGAAACTCGAGAATTATTAGTGTTGTTCTATAAGTTTTATAGGTAATAAAAGTTTGATTAAATTTTAATATCAATTTGACCAAGTTGTGGGGAGGAGTGTGTTATAGCATTGAATTCCCCTACAAACCCCCAAATGAAAGTAATGGTATACAGTTTTATACACGTACTGTATTAGTGTATTTTGAGGTTTTCAACTTCTAACCACCTCCCCCCTTCCACCACTGCCAATTCCATTTGTATACTAAAATGTCACAATTTTATCGAAAACAGTATTCGTAGTATGGTATAATACTGCAATATTATACAATTCGATTGTTTATAAAACAAATGTCGGTATAACAGAAAAGAAGAGGAAATCTGACTAGTATGTGAAAACTCTGCTGCTCCTCCTGGGCGTTTTTTATTTGTTTGTGCATATACAGTATATCATAACAGTTATGATATCAACATAATATGTTCGAATAATGCATGTAAATTCAAAAGGAGGTATACCTATATCAGTATAATATATGACACGGGCAAACTTTGTAATGGGTCTGTCAGTATTGTACAACTCTGATTTGTACAGTATTATTATACTTACATCAATATAATTTATAGGTATCGCGTGTAAACATAAAATAAAATGTACACCAAGGCCGTATTTGAAAAGAGATTTCGAGCTTTCACTCTCTCCCCCACCCGACATTTCTTATGAGTATTTTTTATTATTTCCAAGATAAATACTAATTATTATGTTTGTAACAAAAATAATAGATGATTTAATTGAGAATCCCTCCCGAAAATTTGGTCCATATACGGCCTTGACTTACACAATCCGGGGTATGTGACATAATTTATTTGATTAACATAAAAAATACTTAAATAAACGTACAAACAACAATCACACAATGTTTAATAGAGAAGATTAAGTGGCATTATTTGTTAATCGATAAGCGCATTAAAACAAAACGAATTTTATACTTTTACCTCGCTCTACAGCTTTCCGTATAAGGTACATTGGGTTTATAATAATACATAGTTATCTATACGCAGTTTACTAAATATTTTTTGTCGTGTCGTTTCGGGAATAGGAGAAAGAGTAAGGACTAAAGAGAATCGCGGAGAATTGGTTTCTATATAATATTTTAACGGTAGCAAAATTATATATTTCGATGATTTCGTCGTGCATAATTAAACTAAACAGACCAAATGCGAACGAGATAAATAATAATATTTCCGGGTGGCACGCAAACAAACATAGTGAGGACTGTAAAAACGATAGCCTTTTCCAGTTATGCGTTTCCTGCAACACTTTCTGACACGGTTTTTAATCGAACGATCTGACGTCTACGAGTTGTAAGTAGTCTTCATCATCGTCGGTTCAACGAAAATGTTGTGACGTAAAAATATATTTTTTTTCGTGTTCAGTGAGGTCGTTAAGGTCCGATAAGTACCGACATAAGACCCGTCCGGAAAAATCGCGTAAATCGGACGTTGTGGTGACGGCCGTTGTGTAAGTACAACTACTGCAGGGAGGCGGTTGTCTACCGGATAAACTGTCACACGGTCACCGTGGTTACTCCGGCTGAATGATAAAACTAATTGCCGGTAAACCCCATGGGTTTTATTTAAAAATCCATGACTCCGAGTGTCGGCCGGTCGAGGGTACGTAAAACAAATTCCGCGTTAATACGAAAAAATTACACTTACAACCGCAGTCACGACTTTAATGAATTTGATATAATAATATAATAATTGATCATAGCGAACTCTTAAAAACGTGCGCCGTTTTATTCAAATCCCATAATATTTGACATCAATAGTTATACTCTTTCTCCGTAATAATTAGATTGATATTTTATTTTGGAGTTTTCTGCATAAAGAAAAAAAAAATTGATGAAATAATAATATTATTAGTATTATCAATAACATGCTATCAATTTTTGTTAATGAATACGTCGTAAATAATTGTGAATCAATTCGCGACGATTCGAACGAAATATAGCTGTAAGTGCAATTAAACCATAGTATTATGTTGAAGAATCTAAAGAAAACGAACTCCGGTGTAGTCCAATAAAATTTTTATACATTTCTGCAACCTACTTCATTTACTGTATTTTGATCGGGATTCTATCTCATAATATCAAATTGCATTCACGAGGCGAATTTTGAATTTTATTAAGCTATATATCCATAACTATAGGTACATTATTCGAACTGAGAACAAATGATACCGGTGGAAATTTACGATATCTAAATATAATAAGCATAGATTAGGATGGACCAGAATTGTTTTTTCTCTAAATGATCTTTAAAATGATTTCTAGATATTATGTACGTCAAACTTCAAAAATAGTCTAATCACAGAATTAATCTAAATATACATTTCTCCTACCCCTCCCCCCCCCAAAAAAAAAAAAAAACAAGAAATAGACGCTCATTTAGCTCGTAAAAAATTAAATTGTTAAACCTTTTAAAACTACCCAATAATTTCAACAATTTTATTTTCTACGAGCTCAATAAGCGTCTATTTTTGTTTGAAAGAATAATGTATATCAGTATATGATATATTTGCTGTTCGTGACCTCTTTTAAATCATTTTAAAGTTCTGGAAATTCGAGGGAAGCCATTTTTACCCAGCCAAACATAATATTAGATATCACGAGAAGAGCAGAGAAAATAAAAATAAAACGCACTACTCTAAGGTAATATAATATTCGAAAATTCGCGTAAATATAAAATAATTATATGTTTAAGTGGGTAAAATACGTCAGCTTTTTAAAGTATATTTTCTCGATTAATTCCCTAATTATTATATTACTATGTAGTGTAATAATTATTATCGTACCGTAACCGTAATGATCAATCGCTTGAATTACACAAAATAACAGTGTTGTAGGTTTAATTTACTGCCATAAACTATTATGTTTATTAACGACGACGATTATTCTTTTATATCGATCTCGATTAAAAATATGCGCACTTTGAAAACTGGAAATCATCATATTATTTTTACTTATAATCACTCGCTACACTATATACTAATTTATTACTAATACTATAATATATACTCAATATGATTAATATGGAATATCGTCGTTCATAAAATCGGAAATATTATGCGGACATAATAATATTACACCGGGGATACTCAATTATTCATTCGTTAACATTTTTTTTTTTTGTTACTATTTTAATAGCGACGACTTGATCGTTGGAATCCGATTTATTGTGTATTTATCGAACATTTCAAATAATATATAGAACAGAGTACGCAAAACTCTCGTTCAATCTGTCGCTATATTATAGGCTGTGTCCGTTGTTTTTTTGGAAATGTATTTGATATAAATCGCTAGGTACTGTATCATCGGCACTATAATATAGAGGGAGATAGTTGTGGTGCATCATTAACACGCCGCGCGCTGTGCCGTCACACAAGTGATGCTCCACTATACTCTCCCAAACCCATATCCGAAAATGGAATATCTTGTCAACGGGTTGACGGAAATCAAAAATTTCAACAACAAAATTTATTTTATTTAAACACTGCATCTGTTTATGGAATTTTTAATATAGGTTGCCATTTGAAAATCGAAATTTGTTAGCGGGCTTAACCTCAAAAACGAGGGTGACAAAAAAAGCATAAATATAAAATTTTAGAGCTGGTTAATTCTTAAATTTTCTATAAAACAAGCTCTAAAAAATTCATAATTTTCTGAGATAATGATAATATACCCACTTAAATAGAACATCTTGTACATAGAAAACGTTAATAACATAATATTGATTTTAGTTTTATTCAAATGCCTAAAAGAGTTAAAAAAGATTTAACTTTATATCATATATTGTAACATGTATAATATGGACCAATTGTATAGATTATAAATAAGTGCATCCATTTCAGGTACGATTAAATCTAGCTACATCGGATTGATACTCGTTTTTGGCGAAATCTCTCCCCCCCTCCGCAGCATCGACGAAATAAGTATTACTTAAAGCTTATATAAGCATATGGATAAAATTTAACAATGACTCTGCCATATCAATTTACGACTATTCAAAATTCAGATTTATAAGCTCACAGGCTTAAATCTCGCAATCCCTATAAAAACCACTGTTACACTCAATATTTCGCTAATTGTAACACCGTACGACCCCGATAAGATGAATGGGAAACATCTGCAGGTCTAATTATAATATATCTTTCCTCAAAGGCTTCACGAATAAACCAGCATGCTGATCACAACCTTTCTCGAAAGGAGTGGTCTACCTACTTTATACAGAATTTCGAACAGGAAACGGGAAATGTAAGCACCTTAATATGCACAAGGGTATCGTTTCCTATGCAAAAAATATCTGTGGTTACTCTTACCAAAATATAGCGAACATTGAACGAGGCCGTTCAAAGAAACAATAATTGTACGGAAATTTCGAGAATATTTCAATATAATACCTACTGAAGCTTTCAAGTAAATTACAAATTCAGATATAAACTCGTGACAAATATTACATACTATTTTTGCTTTATTATTATTATTATTATTGTTTAAAATTCATAAAGTTTATTATCATTCATTTTTTAAAAAACAATTTAATCCTTGCTCGTTTCAACGTATTAAATTATCCATAATTGTTTACGTAGTACAATAAGTGACTATTTTAGAATTTAAGCGGATCGAGGAATGTTTGGATTTTATAATGATTTTTATTTTTATTTTTTTTTTTTTTTTTTTTGTATTTGTGTACAACTTTTTCATCAGAAATTTTTCTCCGATTTTCAAGTGTTGTACACTTTTTCTGAATGGAAATCTGACTGAAGTGGTACTTCCAGTGGATGGCCACCTTTTTTGATTTTTTCTAGAGTTTTCATAATAAATGTGAAAAACCGGAAAAAGCGAGAAAATTTACGAAATGTATTAGGTATTTTAAAATCGTAAATATTACGGTTTTTCAAAACTTTTATTACCGAACTCGACTCGGAACCGTTTTTCGTTAGCAATGGTTTATTGTTGCATGCAGATACACATTCAATTTCCCCTCTGCCTTCCGAACTTCTCACCTGTACCAGTGACCCACTGATCGTGCGAAGAATGTCCGTTTTTTTAAAATAATAATTTAAATGGTTTTTTTTTTTTTTACACAAAAGTATGAAAAATGAGTTAAATATAGAAAATAATATATTCAAATAGAGAAATACCGAATATATAGAAAATATAATAATTGTTTTTTTTTTTTCAGTAATTTAACACAAAATATATAATAGATTAATGAATAATATTATTAATATTTAATATTGTCTTATTCCTTGGTATTATTACGAAACAATATAAAACAAATTTTGTGCATTTTTTTATTTAAATTTATATTCAAGAACATTGTTCGGATTTATCTAGATATCTTTTTATCTTTTATCTTTCTTAAATGAATAAATCTAGATTATATTTTGTTTTAAATTAACTAACAACCAGAATAATAATTGTTCTAACGAAAATGTTTTTATTATTATTTTAATTTTATTTTAAAAATATTATTAACATAATTTATTTAATAATTTAATATATTTTATAACATTTTAGTAATATTGTTAGGTATAAACGAGTTAATAAATAAGTTGCGCTGTGAAATAAAATAAAGTTTATTTCAATTTTTAAGTTTGGTGGTTTTTCGTGGTTTTCTTCAGTAGGTAATTTATTAATTTTATTAATTCAACAACAATCATTTTATTCCGTTATCAAGTTAAATTTACACAACGTTTAACCAAATACAAGGTTAAACGTAAAAAAAAAAAAAAAAATATTAGTCTATGTTTAATCCAAATCAATTTAATTTTAGCTTTCAACTATCTTTGTACGATTATATTATGATATTAATCTTTCTTAATGGACTTTAGTTAATCAATTTGTCCGGTCAACCCATAACGAAATTAATTTATCTTTTTCTTGTGTATATCGATAAAAATTAATTTTTCTATTATCTTCGTTTAGATGAAATGTGTTCATGAATAATAATTCAATATTGTTATTGAATCTGAACACAGCAGTAATCGAGGAACGCATTATAAAACCGTATCCGATTTCTATAATAATAACATAATTGACACTTTATCCGTTTCGGCGGTATACGATAAATAACAAAAATTATTTGATCGTTTTTCATGGTTTTTTTTTTTCTTATGTATTTTTTTTTTTCTTTTTATGTTAAGCATATTACGCGCACACGTACGCGACTATTATAATACTTATATAGAAACAATAACGAACACGCGGCGGAGATTGCGTTACTGGTTATTATTATTCTTTGTGGATAATATGTGTTTGTAAAAATACAAGACCGTAATAAGGGTTTAGGGACTTGCGCGGGTTCGTCGCAAGGCAACACAACGCGAGAGCACACGCGTTTAAGGCCGCCAGTCCGTTGTCGCCGAGCGCGGAACCAAAAGGTCCAAAGCGTTTTTAGTTCGCAATCGCTCTCGTCGCGGCGTTCCGTATTTCATATTTATTTATTTTTTTTTTTATTTTATTATTTTTTTTTTTTTTTTTACGTAAATATGAGGAAAATTTCTCGGATTCGTTTGTAAACAAATAAAACAATATATAAATATGTAAATAACGTGCGTACAATATTATAGCGTAATAATCGTCGGAATAAACGATGCATCGTTCGCGTACGGTTTAATAATACGTTTTGGAGAATCTAATTCGAAACAATATTTTGACATACAACGTAAGTAAGAAAAAAAAATTCAATTAAAAACACGTACATACTATAAGTATTATTATAATAATCGTAACAATTGATAGCGTTATTCGAGTAGCTCAATATGATAATATTGTATTTTCTTTTGGGGTTTTTTTTTTATTTAAGTTCAAGCCTCAAGGCAGCTGGTACACATCGGCAGATGATTTGTTTTTTAAATAAATACAATATATTATACGTACATAACTTTTACGCCTTAGATCAAATGTGCACGTTAATTAATCTGAAACCAATTCGGACAATTCGACGTGTTTGACGAACAAAATAACTTTTTTAATAGCGTTTTCGTCAGGTTCGAGTGAGATATAAATTTTCAACTATATATTATGCAGTTTGATTATAGTTTAAAACATTATAGTGGACCGGTACCTATATGGTAATGTCATATTATGAAATAATCATATTTTGTTCAATTATTTAATAAATGCTCGTTCTTTGAGAGAAATCAAATTTATACACAAATTTATCGTTTTAAACGAACGAAAATATAAATTAGAAAAAAAACAACACACGCTAAAAAATTCAAGTAATTTTCGGTACAATAATATAATATTATAATTATTATTGTTCATAAATATTTTTCGTGTTACATTGAGAATCGATTATATATTGTTTTATAAAAATAAAACCGTACGATAATATGGATATTATGAATATAACTATTATATATATTGTACATTAATTAATATGCAATAACTCGTGTAAAATATTAAAAAGCCGTTTGTTAAACATAAAAAAAGGGTTCGTACCGATGACGGGTGTGTCATTGATGTAGGTGGGAATTTGGGAAGTTATATAACTCGAATATTTTGAAAATTTTACCACGTCTAGAAAAGATAAACATAAGTTTTCTGTCGTAATTTCAAGATTCTATGAATATTTTAAACTGAATTACAACAAAAAATAACAAAATTAAATACAAAAAATCAAACCGTTCTTTCTACTTTTTTTTTCGGTTTTGCTTAATAATTAAAAAAAACTATAGGGAAAATCAAAAGACGACTTTCATATTCATAAATCAGATTAAAAATACAACAAATTTTGTTCTTCTTCTATTGCAGGAATAATTCTGGTAGAAAATATCGTGCATACAAATGTTATAATAATGAAGTCGTTTGTCATAAATGTATTCAATTATTGAGAAAAAATCTTGAAAAATCAAAAAACTACTTTATTTGCGAGCATCTATAGATCCAAAATGCAACAAAAATGAGGCATTTTTTGATTAAAAAATATTTTCAGTAAAACACGTAGTTTATAAAGGCAATGAAATTAGTAACGCCGCGGCGCACAGGAAATATTTGGTAATTTACCTATAATTTTGTTTTCGGTATGTTCATTTTGCCGTGTGTCGGTTCGTTTTCGGTAATTATTTTGTAAGCCTCTTGGAAAATCAAAAAATTAACCTCACTAATGCTTAATCAATTAGATAAAATTTCTTTTCGGAAAAATTGCTACACTTCATGTAACGAAGCGAATTTTATTTTCGAAAATTTGTTTGCGGTCAGAAAAATGCCACACTATAGTGAAATCGATCCAAAAAAAAGCATTTAACGTATAGACAGACATGTTTCACCCAACTCCGAGTCAAAGTAATATTATTTTATTTTTTTATACTTTACGGTCTAGAGTCCAATGTGAATGTTTAATTGAAATGACAAGTACACACGATTACGTGTGTTTATTTTTTAAAGAATGAGGCGGTTATTTAATTCCGAGTTTCATTGTACGGTGGAAACGGTTCATTTACTAAATGGTTGAGCATTAATGCGGAATGAAAAATTGCGTGATTTGACGATACACGCCTATCTATCGATATAACACCTAGGTTAAAAATACGGTGCTAATAGAATAGAATATTTATTATTCCTCGATCAAAATGTAAGATAACTGTGGGGTGAAATTGTTTATTACGTAGAATAATACTGAAAAAAAAAAATACGCGACACCTACTGAATTGATATCATCGGGAATTAAATAATAATAAAAAAAAAAAAAAAACGAACGTCAAAATTAAACTTCATAAAATATAGCTCATATAAGTATAGCGAGAATTTTAGACGTTTTTCACAAATATATTTTAATTTATTAAATATTTGTATTGCGCGCGATGACAAATTTAATATTTTAATAAAACCATACCTATGGCCATCTATTGTCATCAAAAACAAAACAAAATAATAATAATTCTGTACCAATGTATATTGTAGTATTATTAAAACGTGAGTTTTGTATAAAGAGCTGTTTAAATGCCATCAAGTTGAAACGGGGTGGTGAAATTTAGACATATTCACAAAGCGACTAATGAAATTATTATTATTGTTCAATTCGATTCGCCACTGGTGAAAATATAAATAAAAATGGAAGCAAAAAACAATAAATTGATGAAGCATAATGAGTACTTGAAGAAAATCGGGCAGTTGAAGAAAATTATCAAACAGATTTCAATTCAAGTTTCAATTAATCAATTCTGTGTTGTCAGTTTGAATGTGAGATTATTAAATAAACCTCGAAAGCAATTATTTCCCGATGATATAACTTTTAAGTGAGATGCAAAGATTTTTCAATTGAAATATTTCACGTTTTTGTGTCTCGCTTGAAAATTAAAACATCGAAAAAAAAAACTAACGTAGATACAAACACAGACAAATTTAGAACTTTGAAAAGGACATGATTTTTTCGATTTGAGTTCCGATTAGGTTCATCTTTTTCTTCAAAAACAAAATATCTTTACCGATTTCGTTTTCGGTTCTTAAAATTACAAAACTAAGGTTTCGATTCTGATAAATACCGGTATTTAAAGGTATGTGTACTTTTTAAATTTTAAAATAATAAAACGACTTTTTAAATAGGATTTTTTCTGTAAGTTTCGAATTCACAATTTAGTAATACAAATATGACACATTGATTGTAATACATTAAATGGTTCATATGAACACATACTCGTTCACATAATCAAGTTTTTAAATTTTGTTTTATCATTTCACTTACGTTGACAATCCGTTAGTATGACTAATTTTGACTAGTTTAACTAGGTTTCTACAGTATTGTTATAATTAGTATTTTATTTAGTTATATCATTTTGATCGTTTTAATAAACATTTTATTACACATCATTCATCAACCTCACCGGACGTCGTCATCCAAAACTATTTTTAAATTAGAAAATATAAAGGAATAATCACGATGACAAATTTTAAAAACCGACGGGCGAATAACAACACTTATTATTTATGTTTTTTCTCATTTCGGTAAATTCTTATTTTTTATCGTTTTATGGAACTGTTAGACTATAGAACCAGACAATTATAAAATGTATACGTATACAATTACAATTTAAATATATAAAATAATTAAATATAATAATTTGAACTGAAAAAACCGAAAAATTATCTTCCAACAAAAATCGTTTACGGTTCCGGTTTAGGTTCCTGAGAAAATCAATAAAGGGTTTCGGTTAGGTTCTGATTCATATATTTTCAAAAGGTTCTGGTAAAATGGCCCTTATACGAGCACGCTCAGTGGGACCCATTATTTTTTTCTAAAATAAATATATATAAAAAAAACGGGAAGTATTTTTAATGTCGGTTCCAAGCATCAGACGATGTTCGTCATATAATATATTTAGATTTGACTAACAGCGCGAAATCAATTCTACTGAACGGAAACTCGATATTGCCCAATATTCGTCATTAACCGTATACCACAATGTTATTGGTATATCAGATATGAGATAATAACATTATGTTAGATACAAACAACGCGAGTGTCAAACGCTGTAAAATTATACCCATACCTGTATAGAATAAAATATACGAGACAGCCGATTATTATTCGAGGTGATTTTATCAAAAATTAACCCCAGGTAATCGCGATGTGTTCTTTTTTGATTATTTTACTCGTAGATTTTGTTTATAAGTGATAAGATGTAGAAAACGTACTTCAAACGACCTGGTTGTTTACATCGGGTTTTCGGTAAACCTATACAGATATATCTCAGAATTATCTCAGAAAGATAAACATTAAATATGATTCTATGATTCTTACGAGTCGATATCGTTGATATGATTTGATATAATGTACGATTTGTTTTCTTTTTTTTTTTTTTAATCGTTCAATCCGATCAATTTATATGAGATTAAAAGGAAAAGTACGTAAAGAAAAATAGTTTTAAAGTTTTACGTATGTGTTAGTAATTAGGTAAAAACAATCCTTGGACCGAAAAAAAGCCCCGTTGTAAATTAGTACACATAACGCGTAGAAAAAGAAAAACCAGAAATTAATTTAAAACATAATAATATATCTTTAGTTATAAAATAAATAGTACGCGAATATTCCGAAAATCGAATCATATAAGTGAGCATTACACACTAATTATAAATCAAAAGAGATGAATCAGAGAAATGAGATAAACCTATGCACATATACAGGGTAATTCACGAAGCGTGCTCACCCCATTTATTTTCCGTTAAATTTTGCATTTATTTAAATTATGACTTTTGTGAATTTTTAAGTGTAGTTAAAGACAGTATTTTTGAATGTTTAGATTTTTCATAACATTTAACGAATATCCTTAAATGCGAAAAATCAGAATTTGAATATATGCATAATTTAACTAAAAAATGATTTTAGCACGCTTAATGAATTATCTTATACTTAATAAATTTAAGATTTGCAATGGAGTGAAGGACCTATTCGTTTTACAATGATGTGTTTTTCATTGTCTTTAGAAACTACGTTTTATACTAAAAATATTGCTTTGATCAAATAACACCTAACCTTATTTTTGTTGCATTTTGGAATTAGATACTCACGAAAAAAGTTGTTTTTTGATTTTCCTTAAAGTGTTTTTAACAATTAAGCATAACCGATAAAAAAAAAAAAAACGTAAAAAGAATGGGAAATTTTAGAAAAATAATTCTTTTATTATTTTCAATTTTGTTGTCATCCAGAAAAAAATATACGAAAAAAAACTTGAAATTATGACAGAAAACTTAGACGTGTTCAAATTTTAAAAAAATTTGCGAGATATTTATAATTATTTTAATATTGCTAGGTTTTTTACGTAATTTTCATTTGGTCGGTAGTCTGTAAATAAAATTGTTTTTATTTCTCAATTCACCGGTTTAGGACCATATTGTTAGATTTAAAACAAATATTTTATGAAATTATCGCAATACATTCATGTGTCGATAAATGTACATTTTTTTTTTCGTTTTTTTGTGATGATATAAACCCTTTACTGAAAATTCCGAAAGCCAATATTGATTTATAGCACCGAACGTAAGTTTTTTGTTGAATTCTCCCCGAAAACTGAGATTATTGCTCTGTATTGCATCTGCTATATAATAAATCTTTTTCACACTACTTTCGGACATTTCTAGCGACTCCCTCTGGACCAAATGTGTTCAAACTCGGAAATTAGAGTTATTTTACAGCCGAATAGAAGTGATAGAATTCTGGTTAAATTTCAATAGAAATATCAGCATGTTGTCGCGGGAGATGACGTTTTTTTTTTAGCTTTGTGAATTTCTACGGTCTACTACAGAGTCTAGAGCTAGAGATATGACATTTCGTCCATACATAGAGCGCGTTAGTGTTGAGTATAGTACCTTTTGAAGGTTTCAACTTTTAATATCCGCCGCCCCCCCCCCCGTTATTTTTATACTAAAATTCTCAAGTTTTTCGAATGTAGTACATTACTGTACAGTATCGTTATTTTATAGAAGTCGGTTATTTATATTGTTTTACAAATACAATTTTCATAATACAAAAAGGAATCGATGGTAAATTCGAATAGAGTCGAAGTTTCCTTCTGTTTTTTCACAATATCTACAAGTATTTTCTATTATACTTGCTCTTCTATTCTACTCGTATTTTACAGCATGGAGATTTTATACGTCGAACATTTCGATCATTAATAAAAGTTACAAACACACGCGGTTGTGTCTGCGATATAATATTATATTACTAATAAAAACTCGAGACACTATTGAAATATTTATTTGTAAATGAGCTATCGACTTTGAAAACAAATAATATCTAAGAAAGTCAATACGGTTAACTCATGCGTTATATTATTTCATTGTACCGTAAAGAGAAACCGGCTAAAATAAATTCGAATATCAATATTATTACGATGATAAAATGAATCTAAAATAAGTATATATATTTATGAAATAGGTATAATACCTACCTAGTGTTGGGAAAGTTCCTTTTACAAAAAAACTCGTTCCCGTTCCTCTTTCCTTATTCATAAAAGGAACTAGCTCTTTTTTCTCGTTCCTTAAAGCAGTTTTTTTTATATATATATATTAAGCCATATAACATATTCATAAAAGATGTACCGGTAAAAGGATAGGTGAAGCCACTGTAGTAGGTGGGAAGTTGGGAAGGTGGGATAACTAAAATTGGAAACTATACTTACTTCTTAAAATCTACATGTTTTAAGTCCTAATAAATGAAATAAAATTAATTTCCTAGTTCTTACCATAAAAAATGAAAAATTATGTTACTTGAAAAATTAATGAAAATTACTTGGAAATTTGACGTTTGTTATTATCATATAAGATATATTATTTGTTACCATTTTAAACCTTATTATCACCGAGATACCGTTTATATCACAACTATATATATTTCTAAATTAGTAACTGACAAAGTGATGCCGACAGTAAACAATATTATCACCAAAATAATGTGATTTTCATTTTTTTTTCCAAGTAAAAGGAACGGAAATTTGCGTTCACGTTCCATATAAATAGGAACTCTTTTCCGTTCCTCGTTCCTATATTTGAAAGAAAAATGTTCCAAGCTTAGTTCCTATTAAAGGGCGATTTAAAAGGCCATTTCGGGCGAGCATCGTCGTCGACAAATACATTTCGTCTGCTTATTTCAATTATAGTTTGAGAACAGTTTGGAGTGAGCACATTTAAAGCCATTACAAAGAGGTGGACATTATTGATACCCGAAAAATGTCTTTTTTTAAAAATATTTTCTTATGTAAGTCGGCATGATTCTTATAATTCACTTTGTGTTACAAATTCGACCAACAGTGTTTAACAATTAATTCTGTAAGTCGGATCCGCAATTTATTACATATAATTTTACGGAATTTATTATTTGAAATAATTGGTGTAGGATCGTTTTAAAAACTACATTCTACAAATATTTTCATTCTTGTGTACGCTTACGTATTTTGTTTTTTTTTTTTAAATATTGTATAAGTATTAGTACTTAAGTAACAAATGGTTTATCTCGAGTTATCTACTGAGAGTATACTATAGTTATAGAATTATCATTTTTATTCCTAAACAATAACATAGGATTTGGAGGAAACAAAAATCAAGTTTTTTGACGGAAACAACGGACGTTCTCGCATTCGTTTATAAAAGTTTTCTATTACCTTAGCGAAAGCTATTTAAAATTGGTCAAATAATGTAATGATATTTCCAAAAATGTAGTATAGTGATAATAATTTTAAGGAAATTGTCTCGGAACGACTTGTGTAGGTAATATGTATTAAATCAAAATTGTTAAAACGGACTGAAAAGTTTACACATAAAATTCGTAAATACATCGTAATACATCGTATCGATAAATTTATTTTATAACTAAATACTATACGTACATTTTTATCTACCCGTCTGTTTATAGCGTTTAACCTGTTCTTTTATTATAGGATTCTTTTGTTAACCTTTTTTTTTAAACTCGATTAGATTATTATCAGTGAATCACGGTTGACGACGACGTACCTACTCGTTGTATGATTATTATTACCATTATTTTCTTTTACAATCCATTATTTACTAACGACTTTAGGACTAGAACTGCCGACCACTCATAACATATTACAGTTACATACGTTTTCGTATACGTATATAACAGTTAAAGTATGTGATATATTATACGTAGATAATAGATATATAATACAATAATAAATTGTCTTCAGTATCTGTCACGCTGTCATAATGATAAATATACTTAAAAAAAAAAAACCATACAAAAAACTCAAGTTTCACGATTTTACGAATTTACACGAATTTAATAATACACATGGTTGATAGACAAATAGCAGTTCAAAGCAGTTTTACCAGCATTCAGTATCTAACGGACTTGTTGATTTGCCCATTAGTTTGTCGGCATTTCACAGTTTTAAGGCCACTTGATACCCGTATGTGTTGTGTACGTCTTAAAAACAAACAACCTAACGAATTCAGCAGTACCGAATTTGTGCTGTTAGTTTTAATTGTCCTCGACCTGTTACGCAAACTTAAGGGTAAGATTAATATGTGTGTTCTGTGAGTCGTTTTTTTTCTCGATATTTAAATTTTCAAGCAAAAAAATAGACATTTTTAAATATTTTATGTACTTCTCGGATAATATCGTCAAATATGTACAGACTTGAAAGAGCACGGTTGATTTTCTTATCGACATTCAAGTTAAATATATTAATGTTATTCTAATATCAAAACTTTGTGCACAAAAAAAAAAAACGATTCTGTTGAACGAAAATTCGTTATGTTTGTTGTAGTAGCTACAGAGAAACAGCGCACACCGGTATCAGGATCATTTTTAATGACTATGACAATTTTCGCAAGCGTCGCGATAAAGCGTAAAAAAAAAAAAAAAAAACAGTTTATGCTATTTCAAATAAATGAGATTTGTTGGATATTCCATAAATGTGTGTGTATGTGTGTGTGTGACTTATGGAAATCTGTCGCATGATCATCAGGATAATTGTGATTTAAAGATTAAAGATTTCTGTTCGTATTTATATAATTTTACAGCCAACCTCGTCAGAATTTAATATTAATTTATTATTCGAATACAGGTGCGAATGTACCACGATCACGTATAGTTAATTAATTAATATTAACATTCTTTACTTTATATAGAATTATATAGTATCGCATTTTCTATAATTCGTTTTACACATCAAACCGTAATATTCAAACACTATGTATATTGTGTGGATCGTAAACCCGAATCTACACAATCAGGGCGCTGTCGGTGGTGCATCAGGTGACACCTTATAAAATGCCAATTTTCCAGGGAGTCCCGCCATCAATATTATGTCCCGTTGTATAAATCGCACCGCAATGGCGTATAAATAATAGGCCTGAGAATACGTATTGTATATATATACGATGGGGTAAATTGAATTTATAAAAAAAACCGGAAACTGCTGGTTAGTGTATTTTTCACAAAAAAAAAAAAAAAGAATTAAAATGTCTGAACTAATAAAACGAATTAAAAAAAAAAAAAAAATCATAAAACGATTTTCATGAAGAGATCGGCGGTGGGCGTTTTTTTATTTTTAAAAGTTTGTTCTTTTAACTCTTTAAAAAAAGGACATAGAAATGCAAACGTTAAAGGAACCGTTCGTATTGTAATATTTTAATTTAAATCGCGTTTCTCTCTATCACTCTTGTTTTATTTTTATTTTGTCTGTTTTTAAATACTTTAAATGCATTTATCACGAAAATAATAATACAACCGAGAACTAAGAGCTTAAAAAAAAAAAAAAAAAACTCATACATTCAATTTAAAAATTATATTACATATTTTATTTTTCATGAATCGCAACCACGGTGATAAAAAAAAATAGCTAGGAAGACCCGACACCGGACCCGGTGTGCGTATTAAAATAATTCTATTATATTTTCTTCGTATAAGCGAGAAAGAGCCGCGCCCTTAAATCGGCCTAGAAATGTACAGGCTTGTTAAAAATTCAATGGATTTTTACATCATGGATACACATTATTGTATTCAATATACGTTTTATAGAAATTTGTAAGATGATATGATTAAATAATTTTCCATATCTACATTGAGCACGCAATGTAGTCACTAAAGGAATAATGAAATACAAAATAGCGATCATATAAACGAATACTAACCGTAAAAATCAGAAAATACGAATTTCACTAGATGTTTTACTCGGTAGACTAAGTATTTGAATGTACACGTTGTACTACATACTAAACTATATTATAATGTGCATGGATAAGGATATTTGAATTATTAAAACAGTCATGTCGCGTCTCGTGAATGTGATGACAATAATTCGTATTCGTCAAAAAAAAATCTACTCGTAGATTATTTTTTTTTTTTTCGTATTTGAGCCTATGATTTTCAGTATACTTACGATTTCTTTTTTTGTAAAATAACAATTAAATAAAAGATGATGAGTGGGTCACTGTTGTAGGTGAGAAGTTAGATAGGGCGTATGTAGGGGAATTTACTGTATATTTGTACACAACGATTAATCATCGCTAGCGAAAAACGATTTTGAGCGAATTTCGGTTTTACATGTTTTTAAAGATGGGAATATTTACGATTTTCGTCAAAATTTGATATTAAAATTTATTTAAAAAAAAATAATTATCCATTACACTAGTTTTTTTTAAATTTTTTTTTTTTGTTTATCACAAATTACGACTTATAATGAACCTCCAGTTCAATTTCCAAGCATTTTTGTTTGTTTTAACCGTTTTATTTACAGAGTACCTACCGAATAGAAATTACGTAAAAAAAAACTCGCAAAATTAAAATGTCTATGAATAGATTAAAAAATGCTAAAATAAATTGAAAATTTTACAATGTCTGGAAAAAACAAACATACATTTTTTATCCGAATTTCAAATCTCTGTGAACGTATTAAGGTGAATCGGAACAAAAAACGTATACTAAAAAGACATTTTAGGATAATGGGGACGGGTGCAGCCATTGTTATAGATAATTTAATTTATACCTGTAAGTAACAAAAAACTATTGCTTACGATAAAACGGTTCTGGCGGAGTTCAGTTGACATTGATGCTTTGTCAAATATATATAAATATGTCATTTTATATTAATATACGAGTTAAATAGGTAGTTAAATAGGTCTTGTATATTTTCTTTCATAAAATTTGTTTAATGTTGTACCGACCTTCCAAGTTTTCCAACGTTTTTCCCGGTTTTCTCATAATTTATCCCGATTTTTTACATTTGCTAGGAAAACTCTTAAGAAAATCGAAAAATGACCTTTCTAAAGTACAAGTAAAACTTCCTTTTAGAAATATTGCTATCATAAAAAGTTGGAGCAAAATTGTTGGTAGAAAAGTTGCGCACAGATAAAAAATAATAAACATCTTTGTAAAACCAATACAATCCATCTCTCCGCTCAGAATCTAAAACACATGCATAAATAGTTGTTCTGCCATAAAAAAAAAACTGCCCTTTATTTTTTTTCTCTTGTGCACGTAGTATAAAATGTCAGATTCATTGTGTAACATGTGTATAGAACAACCGTCACTTTCTGGTATATTAATTTTATTTCTATATAAAACATATAATATAGCATAATAACATCATTACATTATTATCATCTACACTGGTACCGATAATATATGAGTAAAAAAAAAAACCGAAAATTAATTTTATAGATGTCACATTGTATACCTACATCATAATAAATAAATGTCCAAATGATTTGAATTATCCGTATGTAAACATTATAATGGACAACGATTTAGCGGATAAGTTTTAACGAAACGGTGGATACTTGTCTAAATTGACCTAACCCTTTTTTATCTTATCAACGATAAGTGACTACGGTCGTGAAGTCAGTATACACACATTTTTTTATAGAAATATCGTGTGTTCATTTTATATAATGTACAATATAATTTTATTTTACTGACAAAACTAAATATATAAACAACTTGGTATTATTATTTTTTTTGTGTCTTCATATTTTATCGAACCCTGAATTATGAAAACCATACGATTCGTTTTACTATGACGAGTACTTTTTAATTATTATTGTCCATTTTTATTTGTCCACAAGCAATTTCCCATCAGAAGTATTGCTTCAAAAATAGCGTTTTTGTAGCGTTTTGTATCTTATTAGTGTAATGAGGAAGTATTTTTTTTTTTTATTTCTCAATTAGTTTTTTTTATAATATTGTAAAAAAACCTAAAGAAAAAAAAACCGTACGTTACGACAAATTTACACATCAGCGGTATTTAACTGATTTTTTTTTTTTTTAACCATTAATTTCGTAGTTACGCGGAGAAATTACGATTTACGGGAGTACTCAGATAAATTAATCTTATATTCGAAATCACCGTCACTTTTCACTGACGCACACAGTAAATGCATTTTATTAACCAAACCGTATTACGTTGTTATTACGCATCCGCGCAGTCGGTAAAATACTATTATTATAGTATTTGTGCGTTTGGATATTATGTCCCTCGGCACAACAATAATAATATGTGCGCAAAGTGGTCGTTGTTAATGCGATGTTGAACTTATATACGGTCCGATAACAAAAAGTAAACTCATGCACAATGTGCTGCGACGAGGAATAAGTCTATTTTGATTCGCAGAGTTATGTTTTATTATTTCAAAGTAACTGGTATGATAGCTTGTGAAAGTGTATATTGAGCTTATAAATATGGTTGATAACATTTAGCGTTAAAGATGTATTCCCGGAGAGGAAAGTGAATAAAAATAAATAAACGATTTTAGTAGAAAGTAGAATTTTAAGCTCCGACTGCTCTCGAAGCGATCGAAACAATGCGAGATCTGCAGTACAATAATATAGTGATTCGGCAAAGATTATTTATGGTTATTACGCGATGATTCGCGAGAGGGATTATTTTATGAAAATTCCGTCGGATATAAGAAAACGTGAATAAAATTACGAGATTCGGCGGTGTAGTTATAAAAACGATTATGCCTATTATGTTAGCGTTAAACAGTGTTGATTACGGAATAACGGGAAAATAATATGAAAAAGTCCGAGGAAAAATAGCGAGGTCAACGAGGGAAATTTTTTTACTGCCGTCGTTAGAAAAATTATCGCGTTAAATGATCGGAGAGCGTTTGATCCGTGGAAATTTCACAAGCGCCATTCGTGTGTCGTTTATAGAGTTACGCGTTATCCTGTAAAATTCGCCGAAACCGACACGATCGACCACGTGAGTTTTTACAGAACCGTCGTATTTTTTTTAGATTCTGAACGCAGCGAGGAATATATATTGGTTTTCCTATAATAGTTTTTTTTTCTGTTTGGAAACAATTTTTTTACGAGAATTCTCGCTTCAATCAAAAAACGAAGAGACAGTTTTTTATTTATAGGCATAGGTATTCAGGTCTCGATATAACATTGAACAATTTTCGTGCTTTCTTAATTTCCTTTGCTGTTTAATTAGGAAAAGACGTATGGGAAAACCGGACAAATTTATAGCGATGACTATTTCATTAATTTGTATTTGTTGGATTTTTGTTTCTACCATACTTAGATTTTGATAAATATAAGTTTGCGGAAATAACGGGTTTATTATTTTTGATTTTTTTTTTTTCTCGTTGTTATTCGGTTAATAATAATCGTAGAGACCTGGAATGTTCACAGAATCTTCATTAGATTTTTATTGATAAGTTAATATTATTTTCATCAAAGGTTTTTCGGTTCAAATTTTTTGTTCATTAGTAAATCGACCAAAGAAATTATGCTATTTGCGCGACGTTTTCAACATTATATATCGTGTTATTTAATTTATATTATTTCCCAGGATATTTTATGTTTTGTATTTACGGAAAATAAAAACCGTATTACTTTAGCCTAGAATGTACAATACACGCTCTATACGGGCTATTTTTCAACGAATTAAAATAAGCAAAGCGCAAAATGATACGTAATAACAATACAATCGATTAGAGATCGTACAGTGCGTAGACAAACATATTGTATAGCTGAGCAATGCTGATGTTGCGGATTGGCGAGTACTGTTCAAAAATATCCAAACGAAATTATCGACCGGATGTCGAAAATATTTTTAATAAATACGCGGTCTTATTTTCCCCGTCATTGTTATAGGAATTACTAGTCGGCGACTACGAATGGAGGCCTAGATCGTGTCCTCCCACGTCGCCGACTACCATTATGCCCGCATTCCATGATTTTGCCGACGGATAAACCGGTTTTATAAATCTTTCCATTTCGCCGACACGCGGATCGGTTGTATTACTATTTCGAATTGAAATATGATTGTTGCGACGAAATTACTGTTACTAAGAAATTCCTGAGCCGCATGAAGCCCACGGAGGTGAGCAAATACGTAAATTTAGTATTATTGAAAATACAATAACTTAGTGACAATAACAACGGGCGATCGACGATTAGACGGACGTTCGACAGAATCTTTCTCGTTTACTTTCATGATTTAAGTTTAGCATGGTGTTGCGGTTTAGCGCGGTGACAATTTTAGAAAACCAGCGTGATCCCTGCGAAAACAACGACGAAAACTAGTGGTGTTGACGCGAGCTACAGCGTGACGGAGCTGTGGGTAGGTGCAGTTCGAGCGACGCAAGTCACGGGTAAGTATCGACAAAATAAAACGTGATCGGCGAAACGGGAGTCGGCGACGTGGGGAACGAACCGCCCGGACGGGTGGTCCCGGGTGTCGTCTGTAGGTGTTCGTAAATTGCGTATCCGCGTCTACCGCGTCGGTAATGGATATTGCCCGTTATCGGATACCGCGTCATTAAATAGCGTATGTTATGTTCCGTGTTTACACGTAACACAATGATAATGCCTACTGTAATAATTATTACGATTTGCAGTATTGCACCGGCGACCGGCGACAGCGGTCGACGTCCGTGCACGCGTTCGTAAAATATTTACACCGGTAATAATAAACAATGTCTTATATACGTCTTATTTTGAATTCGAAACGACGGGTCCGTTGGTTTTACTATGATGCGTGCGTGCGTGCGTGTGTGTGTGTGTGTGTGTTTTTATTTATTTTTTCGTGTCTGTGAGCGAGTGACTACTCTACCGGAAAACTCGCTCGGTGAGTAAGTTCACCAGTTCGTGTGTAAGTAAATCATTTTTTTTTTTTCCCAGTAGTTTTTCGTAATAATTAGGAAAAACCGGATAAAAACGTAAAGTATAAACCGACAAGTTTACGTCGCATTACAATTTTGTTATTTTAAATTTTAACGGCTTTCCGTTTTCCAATAGAAATATTGCTCCAATAAAAAAACAACAAGAAGTCGTTTTCGATGAAATATCAATCTAGTTGGCGACGAAAAAAATTGTTCTTTGATTTTGTTTGTAGTTTTTTTTTTAATAATTGATAAAACCAATGCATACGTAGTAAGAACGGGAAAATTTCCAGAAATAATCTTCTTTATTATTTTAAACATTTTTTTAATAAAATTTAGTTAAAAATATTCACAGAGATTTAAAATGTTGACGCTCAACTTATAATTCTTTTTTCTAGCTGTGTAAAATTTTCAAAACATTTTAGCCATTTTTGAGCTATTTATAGACTTTTTAACTTCGAGAGTTTTTTTACTTAATTTTTATTTAGTAGACACCCTGTGGATAAAATTATTAAGCCAAATAGAAATGCTTGAAAATTTAACAGAAAATTCATTATAAGTCATACTTAGTGGTAAAAAATAAAAGAATTGAGTGTAATGTAGTTTTTTTTTTTTTTAAAGATTTAAAATCAAATTTGACGAAATTCGTAAATATTGCGGACCTAACATGTGTAACCAAACATTGCTCCAAATCGTTTTTTGTTACAGATATAAATTAAATAACTTTATGCATCCCAACTTCTCAACTATCCACCTCAAACAGTAGTCGCACCCATCCCCAACTACTGTTTTTTTCTAATTGCTGTAGTATTCAATATTAAAATAAATATGACTTGCAATAAACAAAATTCTGTGAAGGTTTTAAATTTTTGAATTAGTTTCTAAATAATCACATGGTAAAGATGCACAAACCTACATTGAGTACGGTAAATATACGGTCTACGATAAGTTAAATTTTTAATTTAAAATTATTTATTCATAACAGGCTAAAACCGGTATTAACCGCAACCGTAACCACAACTTTAATTTAATATTTTTAAAATGTGTGATTCAAACCGAAACCTCAATAAAAAAAAAAACCAAAACTAAACCGGAACTAAAAAAATCATAAAGGATACCATTTCTGGATGCAAGTAACAAAAATACTGATTTCTATAGTAACAAAAACAACATGATTAAACGTAAAACATATCCATAATTCTACGTTTTTCCAAGTAACGGAGAAAATACGCAATTCGTTTATTATTCTACTTGTGTTATTGAAAAAAATAAAGAAAATAATAATAACAATAATAATAATGTAGGATTTTTGTAATTTCTTTTCTTTTTTTCTTTTTTTTTTTTTTTTACAAGAGCACTTGAATTTTAATAACGGCATAAAACAATATATACGAACATAGTAAACTGATATCTACTCGAAAGTGTTTATATGATACACGATAATTTATCATATTTATATATTCATTTATTTATGTATTTAACATGGACCGTATATATTGTACACAAAAGTGAGCGAAACGAGACGAATGTCCAACAAAATAATCTGTGTACACCCTATCCGCTCCTCCGACGTTACGGCTCTTGCACTCGTATCATATTACAATATAGGCATACAATACCGGAGAATATTCTGCCTGTACGGTGTCCTTTTATTTCTAAACTTGACGTTTGATTTATTATTTTTTCATTATTCATAGACACATTATTATAATATTGTAAATAGTTATTTTTTAATTTCGGCGCGTGATGAAAATCAAGAAAATTGTTGGTCTACCGATAACGGCAGTAACATTATAGTATTATGTCATTTCAGATTTTCGACTCCGACCGTTCCATTAAACCCTCCTAACTGAGCTCATACTTATAGTTGAAGATTCGGTGTAAATGTGTAGAATAAATGGTCCGGGCAGAATGTGTGACGTAAATATAAATCTCATAAGTTAGGTATATTCATGTATGCAAAATATTGTGATTTAAATAATGAATTATTGTATGATATCACAAGTCCATTCGTCTACTCGCACAGGACAATGGCATTTCAAAAGTTTGGTAATTTAACCTATTTTTCCCTGTAGGATATTATCGTATACCATTGCTGCACAATCAATCAACGGGTGCACGCGAATAAAAAGTTCTATTGTACTTTAAAAAAATAAAAATAAACTTTTTCGACAATGGAAAAAGTATTAAATATATACTCTAATCTTTCTTTTAGATTCTTTATAGAATAATGCTCGTATACCTACGTACATTTTAAATCGATAGTTTTCATCATTTTACCTATTTACTACGTGGGTAAATGAATTCGTACCTATCTTCGACAGAAAGAATTTGATAAAATTCTTGAATTTTTGTTATAATTTCTTTTGTATATTTTAAATACCGCACTAACTATGAGTATAAGTTTTAACGTCGGACTGTTCTGTAAAACTGATATTAGCCAATATAGCGACTTTATTCCTGATATGTTCTAATAAATCAAATAAACGGATAATAAATTCAGAGGTATCGGATGGATCGGCTTGCAGCAATGTACTTGGGTAATAACGAATAATAGTATTAATATTACAACAACAACGTCAAAACGGCCCACGGAAGTTTTATTCGTTCTCTATAGGCGTCATGGTATACGATAAATAATTATTGTTTATATAGTCGACCGCGATCGATAAGTACAGCGGTTTTACGGATGACCGACCGGAAATTTGAACTCGGTATTCCATGTTCACGGAAGACCGGACAATTGGCCCTCGATGAACGACGTTCGTTTGAGCTCACACTATCGCACACCGTTTATTCGCGTCCATCGTTTTGACCGTGGCCCGTTTTCACTGTGAGGTTTAGTCTATTTTTCCACGATTCACTGACGGCGATCGTAACCGAATCGAATCGCCACTGACTCCACTCTTCTATAACTTCCTTATTTCGTCGTTTTGGCCGTGGGCCCGAGGCCCGTATTCAACATCGTACATCAGTTACCGTAAACCTTCTGGGAAAACTCCTGGATAAATTGAAAAATTACCTCCTTAAAGTATCTTCCCAGTCAGATTTCCTTTCAAAAAAAGTGCTATCATTTAAAATCGGATCGAAATTGCTGATAGAAAAGTTATACACAGAAAAAAATAATATTTATAAGGTAATATAATAAGGCAATAATATTTTTTGTACTAATACCCACATTTCGTACATTTTCCGTTTTTCCGACATTTTATGTCGGTTTTTCCCAGATATTATGAAAATCCATACACGATTTCTCTAAATTATCATGGAGATAGAATTTTCTTTCAGAAAATAAGCGAACCTTGATACATCAGAGCAAGATTTCTGGTACAAAAGTTGGCACAACAAATCGAGGGGTATTTCGCGATTAAAATAGGCTGAGGAAGCGATGGATTAAATCTTTAGGTACATCCAAAATTAATTTGTTTATTCCTAGTTTAGGGGGGGGGGAAATGCAAAAAACTTATTTTTGTCACACTGGTTAGAACTCAGAGCCCCCTAGGATTGTAATAGGCATGAATAATCGTTAGATCACGATATATATACTTTAAAAAGGACAAGATAAAGTTATTTGACATACCATATAATATCCGAATAATATCGAACTTCAAAAAACTATAATTTCGAAACTTAGCCAGTCCGCTTAATTTCGACTTCACCATCATTCTTATTTAGGCAATATACATATGTTTAAAAAAAAAAAATTAGGTTTGTTCCACATAATTTTTATTGGTGCTCACTTTTAATCATATATACCCACATAACCTACATTAACCAATACTACTGAACAGCATGAATACAATTAATATTTGAATTACGAGTACAGAACCCTTTTTAATACATTGGTACCTTTTTTTTACCGATTTTTTTTAGTATTCCGTAGATTTTTTTGTGGTTTAACGATTCCTCTTCTTTGGTTGATATCGATTGCAAATATTTTCGAATTTATCGTATGTCAAACTAAAGAATTTTTTATTACTTATAAGTTTTGTTTTTTTTTTTTTTATATATTTATAAAGGTATACTTTTCATTATTCCAAACACACATATATATATATATTTAAAATGTATTAATACATTAAAGAATTAGAATTATTGATTTTATTGTTCAATATTAATGATCCGAATTAGGGCGTGTCTAGTTGTATATTATTTTGGACCTTAAATTACTAGTATTATATTTAGAACATAATATTATTTTAGTTACCTATATTATATTATCTTCTATTAGTTTATTACGGACTACGGTGGTAATTATGTTCCAATGGTATTAACTTACATAGATTTGCTCGTATTAAAATCACATACCCGTCTCGAAAAAAAAACTTCCAAAAATGTTGGTATGAAAATTAATAATTTAGGTAGGAACATAGTTGTATAGGAATAAGTTTGTCATTATAAAACGGAATAGCAATATTCATATCAATATTTAAAAAAAAACAGGTAAGTATGGAAAGTTATTTTAACATTAAAAATCAAACCAATAAAAATAAAAATTAAATTAAAAAATTAAAATTAAAAATAAAAATTTGTTGAAAAAAAGTACCCAACAAATAAGAACCAGAATTTTTGTGTTTGTAACAATTTATTCTCTTATTAATTTAAACAACACGAACAACCGGTTGTTTAAAATGGCAAAAGATTCCAGTTGGAAGTTAAATTTCACAAGTATAGATTAATAAAATAAATTAAATACTACTTAATAATGTAGATACTTAGTATGTATGTGATTTAATATTTTATAATGGAAATTTAAAATGACTATTATTCTTATCGAGCTAGAACATACTGTAGCTATCGTAGGCTGTACGTAAAAACTGTATACATTTACAGTTTTTAATTTCAACGTGCTAATGTGGTATATATCATACCATATAAATTTTAAAAAACACGTATATAAGTCGGTAGTATATTGTTGTATGTCGAAATATTGAAAATTTAGGTTATAAAGCCATAGAGGAAATTTCGTATACATATTAAATACTAAACACAACAATTACTGGCGTCTGAAAGTAATATATATTTTTTATTTTAAAAAATATAAATGCGAATGCAGTAGTTACAAGACTAATTGAGTAAACGGTTTACGAAAAGATCGGAGTAAACAAGTGTATCTATCATACTCGAAAATAATAATGCAATATTATTTGAATGTCTCGACTCTCTTATTTTCTTCTTGTGAGTATCGGCCTTTAAGTCCAGCACTTCAAACGGATTTTCCGCCATCTTTCTTTATCTTCTGCGACTTTTCTCCATTGTATACTTGGTTCCACTGCTTGAAAATCTTTTTTAGGAAGGGGAAGAATATGACTAACTGGTTCAAATAAAACTATCATTGTGTGAATAAGCATATTATAATATTGTTTTAAAGTTTAAGTTAAAAATCGATTTATCCTTAACACCGATGTCCGACATAGACGTATTTTTCCGTTCTATATGTTATCCGTTAAAATACGAAAACCGGTAAATTATATACGACGAGTAGAACGTAGGTACGTTAAATTTTAATAAGACTGTGCTGCATTGCGTAGTCTTAAATGACGTTAGATAATTTTCACTGCACACACCAGTGGAATATAGGTATATATTATGATTACGTCACGAAGACGTTTAAAAATGTAAACGGATAACAATTTATCGCCCTCGATAGAGATTTCTCAAAAGGTAGATATTACTCGAAATAAAAAAAACATTTTTTGAAATCTATTTCATAGAGTCGTACGTTTCGTGTATTGAAGTCCATATGCTTGCAAAGGTTTTCGTTGGCATGAGAGTGATGGAGAGGAAGCGGGCGTAATATAGAGGGAAGGGAGAAAAGATGCTGCAGGGTGTTATTTAATTTTTTTTTTTAACAAATCGTTCCATTTATAACGGTGCATGGTATTTTATTTCATCCATGATTATTGATTGCATACTATAGTATAATATAAATATATATTATGATATGGTAAAAGCCCTATCTAGGTTTTACTAGTTAATGCTAGGATTTACTGTTTGTACTCAGTAAATTCTAAAATTATAGTTTTAATAGAGCGTTAAATAAGATATAATAATCGGATGTACACGACGTGTAATTTACTAATTACTTAATAAAAGCTAGATAAAAATTGCACTGTAAGAAAATTATAACTATATATTGTTAAAACAAATATCTCATAGTTATTTAAATGGGTTCTACAAAAAAAGAAAACTTTTATGTACTTCAGGATGTCCTACAGTATTCCTCGAATGCTAATAACTCTGTCAAAGTTCAATTTTTTTTTTGAAATTTGTTTTTCAATCGGGTTTTTTTTTCAGGAAGACATGTATACCTAATACATTCAAATATTTAGAATAATAAACATATATATATTATAAAATGGCTAGTTTGAAAATTTAAAAAAGTGAAATAATAAAGTTATATTTTGCAGTGATTAATGGGTGAAAATAAAAATTTAATTTTTCTCTAAATTTGTGTCGCCCTAACAAAAAAACCCGATTGAAAAAAATGTGTTTAAAAAAATGAATATTGACAGAGTTATTAGCATTTTAATAACACTGTACGACACCCTGTATACAAAATAATATTTAGTTTGCATATTAAATTTGGATACCGCGTATTATAAAACTGAAATACCCGACCTCACCTATTCGTGTGCACGCTTATGTGCAATTACGTGATATTATAATAGGCTACTGGTAAACATTTAAAAAAAAAAATAAAAAATATCCCTTTATAAAGGGTTAATATAAGTTTATCCACAATGGCGGTTCAGTATACTATTACCGTACTGTTTGGTATTTCAAAAAGCAAATTCGAAAATAATTTTTTTTTTTAGTTATTTTGCCCATGATATCCTGCAGTGTCTGACTTATCAACCGCAATAGATCATCGGGCATTTTTTTTTTCCAGAGATTTATTCCGTACACCACTTAAGGGACCATACAGCAACGTTTTTTTTTTATTATTTATTTATCATTTTTATTTACAAAAAAAAAAGAACCCATTTTAACCGTCGGAAACGATGGATATTTCGATAAAACACAAAACAAAAACAAAAAAAAAAAAACAAAAACCAAAATCAGTAATAGATTATTATAACTTGATCTAGAGAGTAAATTATCAATTTATAATTATTTTTTTACTACATTATAATGGTAGTTTAATATTACCTAGGTATCTGTGAGAGCCAAAACATTGATAAACATTTGTTTACATTCCACGAAGAAATCTAACTATAATTAAACCGACATTTATATTGATATTTTACATTGAGTTAGAATTAATTTTTTTCAGATCCACCAGTTTTTTTAAAAATGTAATTTTGATTGTAGGTGAAGGATCTATAATTTAAGTTAAATTAAAAAAATATTGTTTTTTTTTTTTCTATTTAGAAAGTTAAATATGTTTTTTGTTTTTAATTAAAGATTTTTATCAATGTAACGATTAATGAATACAAAACTTTTTTCTTTTAGTTGCATTAGTTATAAGTTATAACCTACCATTAAGTTTTATTTAATAACATGAGCATAAATAAATATATATTATCTATGATTTATTCAAACGTGTTGAGAATATAGTATTATTCAACTGCAGTACGGAAAAAAAGATTAAATCTGAAAATAATTCTGTTAACTCAACACAGTATTTACTCTAATCTACTCAGTATTCTGTTGTCGTTTTTGTACAATATCCACGACTATTCGTCAGTCAGAGAGATTCTGATCTTTTGTAACTCTAATCAATACTTTATATATATCATATACGATATACTTATCTATTTACATTGCGTGCATATTTCGTTTTGTTTAAATATTTAAATAGGTAGGTACGTACACTTGATATAAAAAAAAAAACAACTTTTATGTATATATATTTTACATTGGCAACAGTTTTAAATATTTAAATAAAAAAAAAATGGAGAAAAAAGACGTTCATAATCTAACCTAGCATACTTTTAAACGAATTTTAGTTTAAAAGTTATAAATTCTTTATACACTTTACTTGTCCCGTTATTTTTCTTCTTCTCCTTCGTCTTCATTCCAACTTTTCTTAGTCGACCACCTTCGTCCTATAAACTTCCAATTGACCCAATCTACCATCCTGCAAACACCGACTATTCTCATATCATTCTCAGTAGCATCTAACCACTTTTTCTTCCTGCGTTTATTTGCATTACAATTATTACTGTTTCAGATTCATCTCTCCAAGACATACCCAAACAATCTCAGTCTATTTTCTCTAATTTTTTCTACTCTCATGCCTAAGCTGTCACCGCTTATAAACTCATTCCTTATCATATGACCTCCAGTCACTACACTCATCTATCCAACTATTCTGTTTCCAAAATCTCTACTCATTCTCTGTTCTGTTTGTTTACCAACAAACACTCCGAACCATACAATATAGTCAGTCTCACCACACTTTTGTAGTTTTGTAGAACTTTAAGTTTCATTAGAGTTCTCTCGTCACACAAAACACCTAACATTTCTCTATACTTTATCCAACTACCCTTAATCCTATGTTTCAATATTAATTATAAGTAAGTTCTACGGTGCAGTAAATACCAGTAATACTCCGCATTATCAAGCGTAAGATAATAAACATAAACGCCTACATAATATTTCTACAAACGATATTATAACGACTACCCAACCTTACCTACCTATTTATAATATATGATTATACAGCAAATATGTATAAATCTATGTTGTAGAATCCAAAAAAAAGAAAAACCAAGTCACTATATATTTACACAATTTCCTCTACACATCCACTTATATAACACAGCGGATATATTTGTTGGTTATTTCTCGAGACATTTCGCGTAACACAGAAAATTCACTACAATATTATGTTATGTATAGGTAATAAAATAGTAGGTAGGTATTCGAAACAAATTGAATTGAAGATTTTTTTTATATAATCAACATAATATAGAAAAGAAAACATACACAATTTATATTGCCTATTGTTGGTCTACTTTTCTGTTCTCTGCAGACACTGTTCAAATAAGTAACTATATAGGTTAGACAAGTTAAGTTAAAAACGATCATAGTCGCCGACTTCACGTGGAAAATCACCCACGTAATTTGATTTTAAGGAGGGGCCTAGCCCCCGTACTTCAATTATTGCCGGAATATGGCTAGAAATAAAATGTCACGATTATGGCGTTATATCTATAAAAATAATATCCATGTAGTACAGCAGTTTAAGTTTTTTATTTGCCCCTGTGCAAAAATCTAAAAGTCGGTGCCTATGGTAACGATGGACTATAATAATAATAATGCCATTGTTATTTGTAGAGAAGTATTTAACATTTTAACTTATAAAACTAATATTCCGAGAAATAAATATTAATGATACAAATAATATACCTAGTAGTTTCCAAATTGAACAAACTTTTCATTTTAAGTTACCCCTAGGTACTGTAAATTAATCAAAATTCAAATAATATACTAAAACAAACAGTCGGTCAAATATAATATCAAACGTTGTTATCCCTATACCGTTGAAAATTATTAACTAGTTATAATTTAACACAGATATATTTAGATACAGTACCTGTAAAAGATTGTTAACTGGTGATAAGCAGTGAATCTATAGTTTATTATATATATATATCTGTGTAATTCAAAACAAGTACTATAACATTAAAATGAATAATAATAATTTTATATACGAGTAAGTACCATGAATGTTTACGTTTTAATAATGTATGCAACATTCTTGTTGACGCACAAAATATTACATTTTTCAAACTATATTTGACAAATCTCGAGATCTGGTTTTGGGATTTATATTTATGAAGTACATACCTACATACCTACACTCAAAATTATCATTTTAAAAATAATCATCATTTTCCACATCATATTGTGTACGTTATTACGTTTGTACGCTGCTTTTTCCCCTGGTGAATGTTAGCCTGCGAGAGTTATGTAAAAATCCATGCTCTACATCACGAACCAATGTTGATTATTTTATTACGTAAACACAATAGCTAAATAACATAGGCAGAGTTTAGGTTTTGAGCAATAACTTCCAAAAATATTAACTTGTTTTAATAGTTTTATAAAATGTCGAGTATTTATGACGTTTTATTTCTGAAGTGTTAACCTAAAGTCTAAACAATTGAAATAGCCTGATCATAATTGTTTAGGAGCTATACACGGGGGGATGTACGGTCAGATCATTCCATCTCTTTGTAGAATCTGAACGTAGCGAGAAATGTATTGGTTTTTTTCTATGATGTGTGATGATGTTCTTTGTCTTTTTTCTGTTTGTGAATAACTTTTCTACCAGATATTTGGCATCTTGTCTTGGTCATTAACTTAAAGGTAGTTTTTGGTAGCAAATTTTGCTTAGTTTGTCATATTTTTTCGATGTTCCTTGTAGTTTCCTTAATAATGAGAAAAACGAGGAAATTTATACTAAACGATTTCTGTTATTTTTGATTTTATTTTTTTGTTATACCTAATTCGATTAAATAAGGTTGATACTTGAGATTTGATATTGGCTCTATAAAGTTTTGGTAAAATGTCCAAAACAATATCTCGTTAAATTATAAGTTATTATTATGATGTCACAATATAAATATTTTTTAATTATTTTAAGTTAAACATTTTATAAAAACCTTGAATTTGACATTTCATTAAATTGTGTTTTACAGAACTTGGCTAAGAATTGTTTTTGGTTAGAAATAATTGTTTGATCTAAATTTGAATATAAATTAAATTATTCTGTATACCTTACTTTCCCATTTTTCTACCGATTATTACACCTATGACATATCTATTACCAGAAGAGTAGAACGTTTTACATAATAATGTATTCAATTTTGTATTAGGGTTTAGAAACCTCCTCACTATGATAGTTTTATCTATATTATTTGTTAATGTGCACGTACATTATGTATAAATAAATAATAAATAATGATGAAATTCATACCATAAGAACAGTTCAAACCATTGAAAAAAAAACTATAAACTCAAATCTACTTAAAACCAAGGTTTTATCCGAGAAAATCAATCATTGTTTCCATTTAAATACTTTAAATTGTCGTCTTTCAGCCCTTGAATCCAATATAAGTTAATCAGAAGGATTTGCATTATTATTTAGTTGTACCAAACCTTTAGCTTTTATGCAAATTCGCAGGTAGAAAGATTAATACAATTAATGGCATTATATTGTAAAACACCGTTGACGGTTTCTAAACTAATTGCCACTGGTATGCGGAGGTCATTTATTCAAAACTTGGGTTTAATTTAAATTGTCGGTTCGTTCAATATAGCTCTAACAATATTAGGCATGTGTTATAAAAAAAAAATCCGAGGTGTACACTGAAAATTATAAACGAATAAAATTAACTATAACGTATTATGTATAATGATTAGTAATCGATATAAAGGTGTACCCCTGTATACCGTGATCAATGATTCTAAGTTATTTTTCCCTTGTAATAATTACTAGGGCCTTATGCTATGATTTCTCTAATTTATATTTTTGTTAAAACTAAAAATAAAATTGTATATTTCTAAAAAAAAAAAATATCGGTTTTACAAATGATAATCATTTAATCATTCCTAAACTGTTCATCCGATCGCCATGAAACATTAGGAAGTTGTTGAGTATACGCTCATTTTTGGCATAATACATCTGTACAATTCTTCAATAGCTCCACTATCACCCAAAAAAACCGGGTTTTAGGTATTTTTCGAACGGAGATAAAATAATTCGTTTTATTTATGGATTCCCCTTGGTAATTTAAAAACAAATATTATTAGTTAACAGGATTGTCATGGGCAAATTCTTATTATGTCTATGGTATGTATTCTATGAGTGTGTATATAGTTAATAACGTATATTGTGTCGTGATTGTAGGACATCTGTTTAATTTTAATTACCTACGAAGAAATCAATAGTATGTACACTTCATGAATGTTATGAGACATGCATAAAACATACAATGAGTACAGTAGAGTGGTGTGCCAATCAATCTTCTTTGATTTTCTAAATACTACGTCGTCGACAAATGACAGATATGCTCCCTAAACGGAAATCAATTGGCTAAACTACATCTGAAGCACGAAAGAAAAATGCATTTCGAGCAACGGAAAGCGAGATTAGAATAGGAATTAATGTATAATAGACAAATAAAAAAAAAAATATTAAAAAATTGGCATTATTATATTATTATATTAGTATATTATACTTATTATATAAGTTGTCCTACCCGGCGTTACCAGTGCCAATTTTTAATATATTTTTTTATATACGTATATAAAAAACAAAGTGCCATTTTGATGTCCGGGGTAATCTCCGAAACTACTCATCCAATTGTTATATCTTTTTTTTTTTTTTTTTTAATGATTTGTAGCACCGTAATTTTATTTTAAAATATATAATTATAATATACGCCGTCCTGTGTGGCGTTACCCGTGCCAAATAAATGTGTAATAAAAAACGATTTCCCCTAGATTTCTTAGATTTTTTTGTTTCAATCTCCGTCATTATTACTGCAGATAACTGTGGTTGCCCTTAAATGTTTAAAAATTACATTTTATTTATTTATTTGTTTTATTTTAAGAGAATATTTTCAATCTATGTCAGAATAGCACAATAAGCAAATGTTATAATTTATGTATAATATAACTTTGAATAATATGAAGAGGGTGGCCAACTGCTGTTGGACCCCAGTGTGATATATTATTTTAGGTTAGTAAAGTCTCTGCGATAATTTCTCTTTAGAAGATAGGTGGGATTTGTGAGTTGAATATTGGACGAAATTTTCGATATTTTTTATTTTTATTTTCATAGTTATATAAATTAGCTTTATGGTTGCTAAGCAATGAAAATATCTGATAATTATTTTTTTTCGTCCAGCCCTAACTACTGCAGGTTAGGTCATCTACTATACTTTTACTGGTCGGTCCGATGTACTCAATAGCTTTAAACCTTCTACACGATAATAATGAAAAGAAGAATATTATATATTTTACACAGTTATATTATACATAAATTATAACATTTGCTTATTGTGCTATTCTGACAAAGATTGAAAATATTCTTTTAAAATAAAACAAATAAATAAATAAAATGCATTTTTTAATATTTAAGGGCAACAACAGTTAACTGCAGTAATAATGACGAGGATTGAAACAAAATATCTAAGAAATCTAGGGGAAATCGTTTTTATTACACATTTATTTGGCACGGATAATAACAAGCAGAACGGCTAGTATATTATAACAGTTATAATATAACTATATATTTCAAAACAAAAATACGGTGTTGCAAATACTATTTTAATGGCGAACTATTGAGTTTTTACAATTTATTGGAGTTTAAAATAATTATTATTTTTTTTTTAAAAGAATTAGTGAATAAATTAATATTATTTACTAGCGGCATTGCAATTTAAACTATCGAAAAAATTTAAAAAATTGTAGTTAGTAAACATTTGTAATACCGAAATGTTGTTTCAAAAGAAATGTTATAAAATTACTACCTCGGATTTTATAAAAAAATATTTTCATTTTTAGTTTTAAAAAAATATATATAATATAAAATCTATGAATTATAGCGCAAGGCTCTAGTAATCATTAAAAAGAAAAATTAAAAAATACCGAGTAGAAAAAAAATTTATTGCATTTGTCAGCTGTCCGTGGACACTCTATATATAAGGATAATGATCGAGGATTTACGAAATTCTAATCAAAATATTAACGTGCCTATATGATATTAAACTTATGATTATATTTATTATGAATACAGAATTTCAATTCAAAGTTTATTGATATTTTTTTTATTAATATTATTTTGTATTCATGTATTTCGATTAGATATCAAAAATTGTTAGCAGGAACAGAAGGCACAATAATAAGCTCAATAAAAAAACCGTTGTGAACAAATATCACGGGTTTTCTATACAATAAAATAAAAAATGTTAACCAAAATAACATTAGTTTAAAAACCGCAATTTTTAGATTCGATTAAAAGGCGTGAAATGTAAGGTTTAATCTTAAAACGCATAAATACTACAAACCCGGTCAATTTATATTATAATAATATGAGTGTTTTAAAAAACCGTGGGTTTTCGTTTTTTTTAAGTTATTTCCACGGACAATGAATACAATATTGGTTGACGAAACCTATTACGAGCATGTTTAATTAACAAAATCGCACGTGAGAAATCAAGCAAATGTTTACCGGCTCGTTTGAACTAAACGTTTTGTTGATTCAACATTCGACCGAGAATTATTACTCTGAACTATAACAATAATAATAATATTCCGTTTTATCTATTTACGGCGAGCGTGAAGTAGAGTTCATTAGACATCATCAAAAAAAAAAAAAAAACGGTTCAGTAAATATCAATAAAAGCATTTATTGCACTCAAGTACATTTTATCGTTTCCCCTCCCCGCTACTTTTAAAATACAAATATTCGTCTTGGTCTAATCGTTAGTATCACGTCAGTGTGGGCCAGTAGAACAGAAACTATCGGTAGTAGTTAAATGTATTTTTTTTTTTTAAACAAATAAATTCAGTGGGGGATGTGGTGAGGGGATCGGAAAAAATGCAAAAATTTGCCCATTTCGATGCAGATTTTACGTCTTAAAATAATAAAAATAACGAATTATTGTATTTAATTTATCCGACTATGTAAATGACGGCAATAAATTTAATGTAGAATTTTGAATTTTTGACGTACAATAGAACTGATTAGATGAAATAATATGTCATTTGAAGGTACTGAAGGTGTTAGGTAAATCCAGTACCTAGATTTAAAATACGATAATATATTTTTCGATGGATTACAGTAGGAATCCACGTGACCTATTTAAGGTTAATCATGATATCGAACCCATTATCTCTAACCTTCAAATCTCTTAGACTATAACTGATATGCTGAAACGATGGGGAGAGGAATAGAGACATTTCCAAAAATTACAAATTGCCACATTTTTCATATCTTGATCGATAGTATCGCGTTAATGTCGGATATTAAATCAGAAATCATTGGTAGTAAATAAATTTATATAATTTTTTATTTTGTTAATAATGTTAATTTGTGAATGGAAGTGTGATGTGGGGCATCTCAAATATCGAATGTGTATTTCGGTAGTTTCATTCTTCTTAAAAAAAAAAAAAAAACCACTCTCCCGTTTCAATCTAAGTCTGTCTTGCTGTGATATTTTGTGTTATCGGTTTAGTAAAACACACAGTTTGCCACATATATATATATTTAATAAACTGTAGCCAATTTACTCTGGTTTTAAAACTCAAACACCTGAAACACCGCATTGCAATACACTTTTCCGGAGATAAAATCCAATGTTCTTTGTGAAAACTGTTCTTTATTTACGTTCACTTCACGCGATTTATTGTCTTCCAATTAGAGTCTAATTGAAACAATAATTTTATAGCCTTACACAATCAAAGACAAGTGTATTTAAATTATTGTACCTATATATAATGATGTTTTGATTTAATAAAAAACGTAAAAAAAAAAAAAAAAAACAGATTTACGATCAAAATTTATAATATAATATATTACTATGCGTCAAACGGTCGAAAAGAAAATCGTTTACTCCGTACCCCCGGGTGAAATGATATTACATAGTCAAACGACATTTTCGACACAATAATTATTGTGTTTACAAATAGCTCGACCGTGTTCAAAAATAATAATATACGAAACGATATAAAAACTTACTTCTTTCCGTTTTAATGGATTATGTAAAACAGCATTTATAGTTTATAAATTGGCTGATCGGCAGGAACTCGTATCTCAAAACATTTGTCGTTTTACCTACGACCACGACGTACAACGAACTATAATATAATAGTACTAAATTGTCCATATATTCATCTTGCATTAGTATTTATTTTTTTTTTGTTTTTAAAAACAATGCATAATTTTAATGGCACAAGTCTTTTTTTTTTTTTAATTTAGTGTTAAAACAATAGATTTATCAAAAGAATTATGAATAAGCTTAGCGTATAAACACACTAACGCTTCTTAGAGTCTCTTCCCTGCGTTTTTTTATGGTTCTCCGCTATTTTCAGAACATATTTTATTATATAATATAGCAGTCAATAAGCACTAATTACGGCTTACGGTTAATGTAGAAAATAAAGGACCATATATTTACAAAAGTTTCAACCACTAAACTTTTTCTAAAAATCTATTTTACAAAATGGCTATTATTAATTTTTTTAAAAAAATTATAGTAAAATTTAAAAATATTTTACTTAAAGTTCTCCTCACCCTAAAAAAAAAATATTCATACATAAACTGTAGCACTGAGGTATGCTATAATTATTTAAAATAATATGTATACAAAAAATATTAAATAGAACAAAAGTTATTGCATTTGTCGAATCCTCGTGAGGTACTCTGTATAGTAGTCAGTTAAATTTTTAATTTGATTTACACAATTTTAATTTTACTAATCGATTACTATGAAGTTTAACCATGTAAAATAACATCACTCGTCCATTCGGATCGATAAAATCCTAAAACGATTTTTTTTTTAATTTTAATATTACATTTTTAAATGAAAAATACTTATTTGCGTATTACGATATAGTTGAATAGGAAATTGGTTGGCTTTCATGTAATTCTATTTTATTTATATTTTTACTATTAAATATTAAATTCAGGTAGGTATTATCAATACGACTTTGATATCCTAATATTCAAGTGATCAAACGTTACGTATATTTTTTTATTTACGTTATACATATTTTTTCTATACAATCTAGTGGCTAGCCTTTTTTTTTTTAGTATTATTAAAAAAATAAAAACCTATACCACAGTATATAATATGGTAAACAGAACAATAGTACACATAACAATGTATTTTTCAAAAGATTACCATCTCCAATAGTTTGGCACCGACGGTGGATTGAGTGATTTAACGGCTACAAGAAATAATAAATTATCCTCCCTTTCATTATCAAACAATTTTTTTTTAATAAAATATAAAATTGAAAAATATAAAAACATGAAAAATGACAAACGGGAAAAAAACGTTTAGATTTAGATTGTTTAATAATATCGTTACCTTAAAAAGTCAAAACTTAAGTGAGAAACATTTTAGCATAATATGTATAACATAAAATAATAGTCGGCGTTGCCATTATACAAACATTCGATTTTTATTAACTATACAAATCAATTGTATGGGTCAAACACTAAACGATAATATTTTTTTTCTTTTATTTTTAAACAGTTACATTGCAATACTATAATCAATAATAATATAGGTACTAGGTTATTGTCGCCATAGAAACTTGACATTTTTAAAAGAGATTTCAGTCAATATTATATTGTAATATAATAATATTATACATGATTCATTAATGTTACGGCGAAATCGGTACACGATATTATTTCGTTTATTATTATCTTAACCTCGGGTGAGATATATCGTGATAATAATAATCGTGGTAATAATTCCATGTCGGATCTATACGAACATGAGCCTCACGGCACCCTAAGAAAATAGTTATATAATACTCGACCCCGATTTTTCATTTATTTAAAACACTAAAGATGTGCACAACAGTCGGGAAAACTTGCGGAACCCAGATGACTGTTAACGGAAACCCCTATGAACACGTTTTTGGAGATCGCGAGCTGCTCTAAGGTATATATGTATAGGACGGCAAAGTTTACATGAAAATCTCTTTAGTGGTTTTCGGACAGCAAATAACATCCTAGTTATCGTTCTGTTGCCCATGGATAAATGATATAAATAATAAAGTAAAAACAAAATTATTAAAATGGTTAACACTCGTAAATAAATAAACAATGAAATAATGAATGCGTCGCCCGGAGTATTACGATTAGTGTATTATACGACCGGTTTCGAATTAAAAATCCATCTGCAGGTATATCACAGTCAAGTGTAAAACGCGAAATGCACAATATAATATTCGGTCGTATAATACACTTATAATACTCCGGGCTACGCGTTCATTCTTTTATTCATTCTTTTTAATTTTTATATGTAATTTTTTTTTTCTTATATATTTATTTACTATAAATAATATTATACATAGATATTAGAGAGTATATATTCAGCGATTCCCGTAACTTCACCATGAACACGGGTCAGTACCATACAATTGCGCGTCTCGGTTAACGTACAGTTTGATACCGAAAATTTAGTGTGATATCGTAAATTTAAATTTAAATTAGAAACCTAAAACAAAATAACCGCTTGATTTCTGATTAATATTATTAAAATCGATTTAGGAATGTAGACTCGCGAGGTTATTATAGAGACCTACGCAGAATATAAATGGTGTAAGCACATAACGAAACTTGAGATATATTAAATTTGTTCGATTCTCGTATGCTCGTTTGTCAGTAGACAAAAATGTGTTGATATAATATGTAATTGGCTTCTTAATCGCTATTCTATGAACCGACTGCAGCTGTCTGGTAAAAAAAAAAAAACCATCGACAATAATTCTGTGTAGCACATTGACGTGTACAGAGTGTCCCGCCGTGTTCCTACGGATTTGTATATCTCTGTTCAATTTGGTTTAATTTGTTTTTTTTTCAAATCCTATTTTCATTCAAATAATTTAGAGGAAAATTAAATTTGTATTATTTCCCATTAAACACGAGATAAAAAATAAATATTAATCTGTTAATTTTTTCCGATATTTCTAAAATAGACAGTTAATAATATACAGCGAATCCTCGATAACTCGAACGTGTATAAGTTAAATTTTCGATAAATTGAAGTTATTGTCTTAGCCTCTGCACATCAATATAGGATTTGTGGGATAGATTTTCTCGATAATTTGAATTTCGCCAACTCGAATTTCTCGATGAGTCGAAGTTATTTGTGTTGACTAATAACTAAGCTTGTAACTCGAATCATTCAACACACGTTACCGACAATTACTGAAATAATATAATATACTGAATGAGAAGCACACGCAGGAATTTTTTTTGGAGAGATTTCGTTTACAATAATTTCCTGGAGAGGGGATAGCACATTTTATAAATACAGTACTATCAATATTATCACTGAACAAATGATTTTTGATGAAATTAAATTTTATTTTATCCCGTGATATTATGATATTATATTGTTGACTGTAAACCTTGATTTAAAAAATGTAATTAGCGAAGACATTTCGGAAGGGGTTTTGCTCCCCTATCCCCACACCCACTATATGCTCCACTGCATTGAGTTGTACATTATCTATAACAATAATGTGTATGTACGTAATTAACGATTTTAATAAACTGTATACAAATCTAATCTTATAAAGGTCATATTAATGTTTACTGTAGACTATTAGTAAATTTTGTCGAAATTTAGTCGAAAACCACAGTCGAAATATAATCTAAAATACTTTCTTACTAATAATGAAATCCTCATTCATTTGTGGTTCTAAGAACAACCTAACGAGTCAAGTGGGAAAGAGTCGGACAATGATAATAATGTGGCGTCACTTTTAACTACTCTTATCGAGGCATGAGATAATGTACAAATATTACCATTGATTATAAGTGGTATTTACGATCAATGGTATTGTGTAAATATATTCGAGAAAAAAATGGAAATTCCAGAAAAGATTTTTTTCCTGCAAATTGATTGAAAACTTTATAGATTGGTCCTCGACCGAAAATAAATAACAATAAAAAATAACCTACATCTTCTAAAAATGGTGTTATCTTAAATATACATTAAAATACAATACAAAATACTTACATTTATACAATATACAATATACATTATATATTATTTATAAATAATATTGAAAATAACGTAAGTTAATAAACAAAATCAAAAATAAAGTCAATATGTTGTTAAATAAAATATTTTCTATTACTCGAATTTTTTCTTGGTCCCCTACCGATTCTAGTTATCGAGTTTCAACTGTATATTGTTTTAAAAATGTAAATCTTTACACATGATACATAAATATCCAATGAGTGGTCTCTTAGGTATAACCATTTTAATTTTTATAGAAGGGACGTGAACAAATTGTATTCAACAGGCTATCACATTAGGCGATAAAGATACTCAATCGTAATAAAATTAATACACCTATAAACTGATAACATTGATAACAATATGTACATTGATTTAATCACGTTTTCTACCTATTACAAAAAATGATTTATTTTGTTGAAGATTATAGAAATAAAAACGGCTATTGATCGGTAATGAAATTGTGATACATTCAAATTTTGAGAATAATATCTTTTGCAAACTGATTTTTTTTTTAAATTTTTAAAAGTGAATTAATTAATGGGTTGTTTTTTTAACAGTTAAGGGGAAAGGAGGTAAAAATGTAAAATAAATCTGTCTCTATTTATGTATCCTTCTGACACGAAATACAATTGGAACACAAAATTAAATATTAATAAAGGATATAAAAATCGATTGAACACGGTTGGAACCTGTCTAATTCACGGATCCATCAAATACTATAACAATCCTCTCAAAATAACAAGAATAAATGTTAAAGATTAATTATTATAATATTGTTAAATAAGTATCGCTCGTATAAATCAAAACGTGAAACTTGACTCGAATCAATTAATTGGCGTGTACCTAAAATTAACAATATTATTATGTGGAATGTGCGGCCATTACGGGTCGTGATTTCTGTAATTATTTCTGGCGTTCAAAACTCCACCATCAACAACGTTGCACTTAAAACGCTTTAAGAGATTTACCGGTACATTTCCTGTACCTGTAAAGCACTCGAGCAAATGGATTAGGGTTTCGCTAATGAATTTAAGACGATTTGACATTGTTTAATTTCCTACGGCCGTGTTTATAACGAAACTAGTCAAAATAACACAATAATAATCATAAACCGTGTGGTGTTGATAATATTTTATTCGTGTAGGAAGAACAACGGACGCACAATGTGCCTATGTAAAAATGTATTAAATCGGATAATTTGATATCATTGATCAAAGGAGAAACCTGGAACGACTTGTGATCGATTTTTTCTTGTTTTCATAAAAATGCATATAGTACATAAACTATTACACTACGTATACTAATTTTGAAAATGTAATTCGGACCGAAAAATTGCAATAGATAAAATCATAAAAAAAAAATCCAAAACTTGTCTTAAACTCTTTTTCCCTGCAACCAAAGATATATTCATATATATATATATTCACCGATTTAAATTTAAATTAAACAAAAAAAGTTCAATCAAAATAGGTCAAATAGTTTTTGAGTTTTTTGACAACATTTCAACAGAAGGAGACGAGTAATTGGAAGTTCAAACCTTATCAGGCAAATTCTCGATAAAAATTATATTTATATATATATATATATTTTAAACAAGTTAATGATTTTCACGGATTTGGTACCCAATATTTCTTCCAAAAACATGGAATCTGAGTATAGAAATGGTTTGGAAGGGAGTCGAAACTTGAAACCATCAAAAAGCATATCCTTGTATATACCTATACTTATACCATTTATAAAAAAATGGCTTTATTTATTTGAAGGAGCTTTTTGGTTATATAATAGTAAAAAACACTTTTCTCCTTCAGCAAAGTAAAGTTCGTATTGAAATTAAATCAAAATTTTATCACTTCAATGCGCCTATAAGAAAAACTCTAATTCTCGAGTTTGAGCTCTTTTGGTACTTAAAGAGCTTTTTAATGTTTATAAATATACTAGAAAAATAACGGATACAATTCAGTGCAATATTATTTATTTTCAAGGGAAATTGTATAAAAAAATCGATAATATCGTTAATGCCATAGGCGGTTTTTTAGTTTTTTCCCGATTATTAAGTATACTGCTCAGAAATCCAAAGTTCAACCAAAAAGATTTCTTATAATTTTTATCGGAGCAAGATATTAAGTAGACAATTTAGACAACAGCCACGCATCTTAGTGAAACCAGTACATTTCTCATTCTGTTCAACATCTAAAAGTTTGGAATAATTATTGCTTTCCTTTCAAAATGATATTGTTGCCTAAACTCAAGATTTATGTACCTACTGGTAAGAACAATAACTACACAATTATATTTGTATAATATTTGGTATTATTATATTATATAGGCTCAATTTTAATTTTACGATAAATATTATAATTCAAATTAAATGTGAGTAAAATATTTGAATAACTAAAAAAAAAAAAATATTTCTTCTTTAAGAATGTATTTCATATTAATTCTGTGAATATATGAAATATAAGGGGAAACATTATATATATTTAGAAGGTATTAAAAACAAAATACGCTCAAAATCTAAAAAAAAAAAATTTAAATGAATACTTAATCTGACCCAAACATCATCTAATTACGTGTTGGAAGAAAATTCACGTCCACGTGGATAAACATTTCAGTATAAGGTTTTTAAATGTTTTTATATGTACATATATGTTTATATATTGTTTTAATTCTTTTATTATACACCCTTATTAAAAGTTGACAATAAACCCGAAATTAACATTTTTATCTGCATAAATATATATGAATTTATTTTTCTTGTAGAAAAAAAAATATTAAAATAAAATGTTAAATTATTTCTTTACTATTTCTTATGTTTTATTCACTAAATTATATTCATTTATCATATATTAGAGATACATTTATCCAATATATAACCCCCCCGGGTATATCTGTTGTAACTAAAATGTGTTTTTTTTTTTGAATCGCGAAATTCTGAGATAAATACAGCCGTGTTTATATTTCTATTAACTTATTTATAAATCACGAAAAAAATTTCAATTTTAAATCGAAAGTCGATATTATAATTTATGCTACGAATATTTTGTCATGTTTGTTCCTAAACGTATAATCTTATCGGCTCGTTGAATCATAATTTTCTATAACTATTTGTCGTAAGTATTTATTTAATAATATTCAATATAAACAACTTGAGAAACTCGCTGCACTCGGAATCTAAAATTGATTTTCAACACTTCGGGATATCCCGGAACTATTTTTCATTACAGAATACTCTATAAAATAAAAAATAAATAAATAGGTACTTTAATATTAAAATATTATACTATATCATAGAAATATTCTTTGTGTGGTTTTTTTTTTTTTTTTAATGCCTTAATGGTCCATAAGAATGTGCGCTGTCGCTGTAAGTCTTATTACCATACTTCTCTGTCCAAATTCTAGTATATTATTGCACTGTAATCTGTCAGTCTCATATCTCCCTTTTCCACAGTGCCATCCATCTGATTCTTGATCTATCAAATTATCGTATCTGGTTTATTTATGTTGCAAGAACATTTTGTAGTTCATCTTCATTCGCTGTCCCATTTTTTAACAATTATTTATGTAATTATAACAAGAAAAAAAAATTAAACATTTTTAACAAACCAAAAGTTATTTCACGTGTCAGAACTTCTTGTAACAACTTGTATATTTCTTAATAATTTTCATTCCCATACAGCAAGTTTTCTATTGTGTTCTTTTGTAACGGACCAAGTCTCTTATGCATATATTGTTCTAAGGTAGCTTATATATAAAGTAATTTTTAATTCCCTTGATTAATAGAATAGTTTCGGCTTTAATTACTTGTTTATGTAGAGAATAACATTTATTTCCATTTTGATTGCGATACGCCTGTAATTATAACTTATACTTAATGGTAAGTGTTTATGGTCCAAACTTTGACACAGTATCAAAAAAACAATAATTATTTTAGATTAATATTTAATCACGCGTCAAATATAAATATAAACATAAATATAGTAAAATATGTATACATACACAGCAAATATTATAAAATACTAGCTGTCCCGCACCCGGCGTTGCCCGTGTCAATTTTACCCATATTGATTTTTGGTTTTTTCCGTGTCTGAATTGAATAAAAATAAATAAATGGAAAGTGGATAGTTCATCTTCGGCAGACTAAATGTATTCTACTGGGAAATTTTAATATTGCAAATAACAGTAATAATAATTATAATAGTTTTCTTTTCCGTAACACCAAGGTAACCCTTGAATAAACAAAAATAAATAAATAGGCAATTACATATTCATACCAAATATACCTAAACACCCCTATTTTACAAACTTAGGTGTTGAATTTCCGAAAATCCTTTATTATTTCACGGTGAAAGTATCAGAAGAACCACTATTCCAAATTTCAAATGCGTACGTTGAGTAGTTTTATAGATACAGCTATCAGTGGGTCAGTGGTATTTGGATTTTTTATGTATATAGATTGGTATATGTATGTAATACAAATAAAATAAAATATATATATATGTATACAGTGAAACCCGTGTATAACGGACAGTTAAGGAAACCATAAACAAATGTTCGTTAAAGACAGGAATCCGTAATATACAAGCTCGGAAGGTGGCATTGCAAAGAAAAAATCAAACGGGCATACTTCGCACGATTGGTAGGCTACTATTATAGGTACAAAGTTGGGAAGAAAGAGGGTAAATTTAGAATATATCTGTACACAACGATTAATCATTGGTAACGAAAGGCAATTTTGAGCGGAGATCGGTTATACATGTTTTTAAGCTCCCGTCAAATTTTCTTTCAAAAAAAATGCTTAGTGCTACAAAGTATTGGGAAAAAATGTTACTCTCCTTGTCCGTAATAGAAAGAGTCCGTTATAGACAGGTCGAAATACATTTAAACAACTATCTTTTTGCTGGAACCTTATTATTTTGTCCGTCAAGAGAGGTATCCGTTACATGCAGGTGTCGATTAGGACAGGTTTCACTAGAAAAATAATAAAACAAAGCCTGGCGTATTGTAAAAGTTGTATGTAAATACGACCGGTTTATATTTGAAAAATGATCATCAGGTAATAGAAAAGCAAAAGTGAAATAATAATACATGACTAAATTTTGAAAACATAAAAGAAATAAAAAATTTCTGTACGGAAACTAAACCAATTTTATTAGAATTTGAGTTTATATAGATGTAAGAAGTTTTATTATGTTTATTTAAATATTGGACGAGTAATGTTATTTTTTTTTCGTATTTTACCACACATATTTTATCTCGCACCAAACTGATTAGTATTAAACATAGGATTTCGGACGTAAAAGAGGATTACACGAATTATTATTATGACATGGGTATCACGTATGTCACAGATAGGCCAAGGTCCAAACCCGTCGAGGAACAATTTTGTTAATTGTAAGAGTTCGTTGCATGCTCCGGATAATTCCATAATAATACCATTGTTTAGCTGACCAGATATGCGGAAAACCAATGAAGTATATTTAATAATACGTCGAGGATGATATCTCGTTTAATCAAAATTCCAAATTTACGCATAGATTTATTGTATAAAATAATTGAATAGCCGATTGTGTTCTCACCATTAATGATCGATAGCCATTTAAAATTTAGGCAATGTTTACTAATACTTCAAATGAAGTAAAAAAAAAAACAAATACGGTTTGATTGCTATAGTTATGAATTGTGTCATATGGGAGAAATAAAACTGTTGATAATACAGTTAACATTAAATTCATTGGTATAGAAGATAGTGTGATCATTTTCTGTTCATTCACTGCAAGTAACAGAATTATAACCATATGTGAACAATAAGCTATCAAGCAAATAAAAGACATGATATTGGCAGTTACTAGAAGTATTACAAGTATTCTCGACACAAAGTACGTTTGTTGCCAGTCAATATTTTATGTTAAAATAGTTCATGGTCATTGTATTTATCTGTGATTAGAACAGCAAACAAATGATAAGGATTTGTGAAAATTGATCAAGTGACAAATGGCGCTGGACATCATAATTGCATACAACAATGTATGCGGGGTCGGCTAGCTTTTAAATATATATACAGGGGCATCGTGTACAGGTATGAGCTTTGAGGCTTCAGCCCCCCCCCATGAGCTTGATAAGACGAAGCTTAGCCCCCATGGTTCTTATATTATAAAAAAAAAAAATCAATATTGTCATGTACATCCTCAGAATACTAATTTTATTTATGACAAATTAATGAAGGAAGATAAACGTTTATTTTTTGTTTAATACTGATAGCAGAGAAAAGGTGTAAATTTAGGTAACCAACCAGATTCTTGGTATCTGGCAACTTTAAATTTTCGTCTTGTGATTTTTCATAGTGCTAATACTATGAAAATGTTGTTACATACAAAACAACAAATAACTATATTTTAGCAGTTGTTTAACGAATGATTTAAAGGAAATAAAAATAAGAAATATATTATGGTAAGATTTAGATAAAACTGTACATGTGTTTATAAAAGAGTGAGCCCCCCGTGACATTTACAATTAGAGAAAATATTGTAACAGTATCATACAAACTACAATTATGTGTATACTTTTTGAACTTCTTTGGATTCAGGTTTATTTTTTTAACATTATTTACATAATATTAATATTATTAAAAAAATATATATAATAAACGAGAATATATTTCAGTAAAAAACCATGAATATTCAGATAAACAAAATTTCAATTAAAAAAATTTAAAAAAATATATATATTTTATAAATTCCTAATCCAAAAATTGTGGTTTAATAATGTTTAATAACAGTTTGGTTTGATAGCATAACAAAACGTCTATAATTTACAGAATAATTTACTAAGTACGCTCACCCTTTTTTTTTTTTGTAAAATTTTGCATTTATTCAACATTTAAAAAAGTAAAAATGATAAGGGGGGGGGGGGGGTTAAAGTCCCCTCTAATGGCTCTAACATATTAAATTAAATTTTCTAATACTACAAAAACGATTAACACAATATAATTTCTATTAAATAAAATCGTACGTATTAAAAAAAAATTATATTAATTACTTTTTACTAGGTTATCGTTTTGGTAATATTATTAATTGCATTTATAAGTTAAATCCGTTAGAGAGGGAAATTTTAAACTCTTACATTATTTTTGGTTTTTAAATATTTTTTAAGTGATTTTGTTCTAGGCTCTTTGACATTTTAAAGATCTTTTTGTTGTGCATTTTATGAACCTATAAATCTGGTCTCTAGTAAACATGTACACCTATAATATCAAAATATCTTGTAATGGTTACACGTACGGCAAGTGCTGGATTAGAAAATGTAGCGCCCTTAGACATTGTATAAAATGGCGCCCTTATTATATTTATTATCAATATTTTTGTTGCAAACACGGAAGTTTTGCGGTCATATATTCTAAAAGAAAGACATACTCCACACGTAGGTAAGCCACTATTTTACGTGAGAAGTTGAGAAGGTTAGGGGGAAATTTAATGTATATCTGTACGCGACGATTAACCATTGCTAATGAAAAAATGATTCTGAGCGAAATTCGGTTTATAGATTACTTTGTAAACGATGTATATATGCCATATTATGGTCAAGAAATAAAACATGCATTATATATTTTCTATAATAATATTTGTTTAACATTGTACCTGTTTTCCCGTGTTTTTATCCGATGTTTCCCATTTATTATGAAAACAGTTGGGAAAATCAAAAAATTACGTTCTTAATGTACCACTCCAGTCAAATTTCTTTTCAGAAAAAGTGGTTTCATTTTAAATCGGAGCAAAAATACTGGTAGAAAAGTTATTTATAGGGACAAAAAATTAATAAACATCATTGTAAACCCAATAAATTTCTAACTCCGCACAGAATCTAAATTCTCTTGTATTCATTTTTTTAACTATGCATATTACATTGAAAACACTTTTATAAAAACAAAAAAAAGTACAATAAAAATAAGTGTATAGTAATTAAGAATTAAAATAATTACTTAGTAATTACATTTGCATTTCAATTAATTTTTTTTCTGTATTTCCTGGTATCGAATTCAGTAACTATATCGGAATAATCCAAGCTTTTAAGAAGTTCGTTTTCTATATTTAATAGAGATAATGCATTTAATCAATTTGATCTCTTCGTATAATCAAAGAACATGATAAGATAAAACCAATAAGAATAATTTTTTATGGTGTCTCACTTAATATAGGTCACCGGCAACCGTAGACTTCAAACACTATATATGGAGATATAATTCAACCAAAATTCAATAAAATTACGGATTTCCATTGATTTTTTTATTGACAGCATAATAATATTTGCCGCCCTTATACAACTTAAAACTATGGCACCCCTAAGCCCAGGCTTGCTTGGCCTATTTGTTAATCCGCTCATGCACACTACCGTATCATTTTCTTTGCCACTTAATGAAGTGTCAACAATGTTTTCCACTTAAATTTATGATGTGATTTGTATTCATAAAAGTCATCATCTCACGTCACGACGACGCGTTATGGAGAAAATATAAGAGGTTTAAAGCAAAATTATAATATAGCACAATCATTTTGTTATAGCGAAGAAGATCGTATAAATTCTCCGTGAAAATTATCATCCGTGTTTTATTGTATATATAAGTATAATACTATATTGACGATTCACTCGGAAGTTTTTCTGTCTTAAAATCGTTATGATTATAGTATTTAATCTAATTAGCCGCAAAAATGAATAAAGATGAAAAACATCGTATATATTATGAACACTTCCACGACATGTACGTCAAAAATTGGATTATCGGTCTGAAAATTCTATTATAAATAAATCAAACTCGCTAATATATTTATTATACATTATAGTCACAATAATGATAAATTAGGTAGGTATACAATCGCTTTTTACTATCTTTCTTCAATCGCTAAAGTCAATTTACTTTACTCCGATGGTCTCGCGTTATCCTTCATCCTGCAATACATTTGGCACTACATTCAATTATATTTTAATTAAATTTTTTAAACCACATATTTCTAAAACGAATATAAAATGTAAATATTATGAATACATTTATACAGTCTACGTGTATGTATATTGCATGCTCGTTTTCATAATGTTATAAAAAAAGAGAAAATTTGATCACGTACTTTTAACTTTTTTGTACATCTCAAGGCGATAATTTCATGTTGGATTTTATAGTGGAAAATTTTAACGGGAAAACCTAAGGAAGGAATAATTTTATTAAATTATTAGTATTTTATTATTTGTTAGTGCAATAAAATTAAATATTAAAAAAAATAGAACTTATACTGAGGATTAGTGCAGCCACTACTGTAGGTGAAAAGTTGAGAAGGTTGGATATATAGGGTTATTTTATTTATGTCAGCAACGATAAACAATTGCTGACGATATACGATTCCAAGAGCAGTTCGGTTATACATAAATCATCCGATGATTTTGGAAATTTAATCACGTCTAGATAAGTCCAATAAACGAAATAAAAAATATTAAAATCAAAAGAACTGATACTGGGAATGGGTGCGACCACTGTTGCAGGTGGATTTTTGGGAAGATGGGATACATAAAAGTATTTATTTATACCTGTAAAAACGATAAATCATTGCTAACTAAAAACGATTCGGAACGAAGTTCGGTAATACATGTTTTGAAAGGCCATAATATGTATGGCCTTTATTATATTTATGGCTTTTATTTGAAAAATGGTGTCAAAAAAAGAAAAGAGCAATTATTTAAAATAATGGAATCGTAACACCGAAAATTTGTCAGTTTTCATTTTACGTTTTTTTTTAGGTTTTTCCTAATAACTACAGTGAAAATCAATAAAAGACTTACCTAATCCATCAACCAGATTAAAAATTCGCCAAAGAAAGTCACTTTTTGTTTTTCTATTGTAGCAATATTTATGGTAGAATAGCTGTACACATTTTAAATAATGAAGTTGTTGCCCCGTAAGTTGATAAATATGTTATTTTTCTCGAATTTGTGAAAAATACTTTAGAGTTTAGCAAGCGAAAAACGACTTGTTTTTAAGTGAAAGAAACAAAATTGATCTCTTGTTTTTCTTAAAAAAAATAAGGAAAGATTTTTAGCATAAAACATAAGTGACAAAAAAAAAAAAGCAATAGAATCGGTAACGTTGCGGTGCGCCGTAAATATTTGCCGTATACCTATAATTTTCTTTCGGAATTTATTTAATTATTTTAAAAACACTTTGGAAAATCAAAACATGATCTCTCAAGTAGACAAAATTTCGTTTCAGAAAGGATATTACACTCTATTGCAATATATCTATGGAGCAATATATCTGGAAGAAAAATTGTTTACAATAAAAAAAAAAAAAACAATATTTTAAAACCAATAGATCCCTTGCTACGCTTTAAATTTAAAAACAATATTGACTTTAGTATTTTTATTAAAATTTTGAAATTGTATACTGTATACATGCTCTTATATTTTTAATTTATCAATGCATACATAGTACAAAAAGGATAGTCGACTTTTTTTGTTCGGGATAAACTCTGAAACAGTTGCATGGATTTCGATGTTGGATAATCATATAATCTTTATTTTAAATTAAGTTTATTTTAAGGGTTATTTATCCATCCGCTATTGAAAACCGCCCCTCAAAATTCGGTTTTTAGGTATTAATTTTATTATTTATTTATTTCGATTACCTAAGTAACACAGATGAAATGAAAAACAATTTAAAAGGTTATTTAAAACGTATATAGATACGTATTATTTACTATTAATATTAACTCAAATAATTATAAAGATCTACGTGCTTTATTATGCATTAAAACTGTATACATTTCTACTAAGACACTGAGTTAATTTCAGGAAAGAAAAATATCGTCATCAACTAACGAGCAAGTCAATAAAATAAATAACATAGTACTATTAAGATTCAATACACCAACAAACATTTACTATTCAGTTGATACTATTATTGATAGCTAGAGATGAGGCGGTACATTATCCAACTGAATTTTTAAATTTCTTAACCCCTTCATGGACTCTACTACATAAATTAATTTTAAAGGTTATAGTTATATGTGGGTCTAAAAAATTTCACATTACAGTTGACTTGTCCAAGAAATTACTAATTCTTTTTTTTTTTTCAAATAATTACTTATAAAAATAAAAAATGTTTAGAAACATAAACCCTAAAATGATAATGCATTGTCATTAATTTTTTTAGATAAAACCATTACCAATTTTTCACTTTCGAATAGAAACCTATGTAGAACATTCTACAAATAGATAAAGTTTCAGTTTTAGTATATTTCGGTTTAGAAATTTTAAAATTTCGTCAATACGTTGAAGATTTTTATGTTTTATGTTGGTGGAAAATTAGTGGATCATTATTTGTATGGTGGGACAACGTGTAACAATTGTGTAGTATTCCATTTATCTCTCTCTCTCTACTTAATTAAAAAAATGAAATATCTCATCAGCGAGTTAACAATTATCTTGTACTACCTAAAAAATACTGTAACAGATATTAGTTAGAACGGGAAACCGGTAGGGCTGTTAGAGAAATATGTCGACAATAACGGTTTATTAAATTTTATAGTTATTTATAATTGACATATTTCCATATCGAAATCATACACTTTCTTCATACACAAAATTATGATCTCTAGTCGGTAGAATATTATCAAATATTTTGTGTCAGTACATCTATAATACTTGGTTTATTAATACGGTAGGTGCCTGTTTAGTATATTACGTTCTCCCGCATTCAACATATCGAGTCTGCGGAGGGTCGAAACACTCGTTCATTTTAATTATTATCCATCATACAAGATGATGTTATGCTAGTTGTATCAATAGCTGGAACAAACTTTTGGAGTAAGTTAAAAATAAAATCGTCTTTTACTTTTGTTATAAAAACAATTGGCGTTTATCTTGAAAATAATAATCAATAATTTTAAATAAAACCTATGAACATAGAGAATGGTGAATTTTCTAGCAATCTCTTTTCCTAGCAAAAATAGAATTTAACAGATCAATCCAACGTGTTTTGTTACTAATTGAATTTTTAGGTAATAATGTAAATACTAAATAGTGTCAAAAAATAAAAAGTATTAGTTTAATAATACAGGCTAAAGATAATTATAAACATAAACTTTATCTATACATAATATATACTCCATCAATAGAATAATATTTTTTTAATTCTTTGAGAAATATGCATTACAAACATAATACACTATAAGTATAATATTTTATACATATATTTTATTTGAAAATCAATATCGTATAGTTTAGTTCAATTATATGAGTGAATATTTCAATATTTATACTGAAAAGAACCTGATGTTATTTACTTTAAAAGAATATAAAAATAGTCTTTTGAAAAAAATCCCCTATATTAAGCGTATATTTCGAATTAATATACTAGATGCTTTATGAAAGATATTTATGTACTTTAGTATATTAATTCAATACTATCTACAAAAAAGGTAATAACAGTAAATAGACATTTGTAACAGCTCAAGAGCTCATTGGCAGTACTCTTCCAATCTTCACGCTTCACAGGTTTCTAATAGATTTTCTAAAAAATGAAATAACAACAAATTACGATTCGTCAAATTAAATTTGTATGGGTTTATCAGTTTCTGGGTACAAAGGAAAAATCAAGAATAGCTATTTAACCCTATCTGCAGTTTAACCTTTTTACTTTTTATATTTTAATGATTTGTCATTACTTTCTGTACATAAACTTAATTACTCTATGCCTTATATAAGGTGCGTATCGTTATTTTTTAAACATCCGTAATCAATGGCTTTCCAAATTTTTGAATTCACCACCCATTACTGAATATTTTATAAATATTTGCAATTATTTTCTAATCGTTTTAGGTGATTCGTATTATTATTTTTTTAAATATTAATTATTGGAACTTGAAATAACATTGCATGGATGCTCACAAATTAATAAATAATCGTATTATACGTCGATAATCGCCAATGATAATGACACCTATTCGGAAAATGTTGTAGACAAGTATATGCATAATATAGTCTACGGACTTGTGGTTTGGCGTAAAAACAAAAGATGACAAAAACATACGCGAAGTAATTAATTAAACCGTACTAAATAAGAACATATCATATGTTAATGAAGATCCAGATTATAAAAGAAGGAATGGAAAGTTCGCTATTGGCAATTTAGAAAAAATATTATTCATGAAAAACTTAATTAGGAACGATTCACAACTTACAGCAGACATCATTTTTCTAAGTTTAGTTTGAAATAAGTATAAATTACCACGATGTCTTATTACTATTACCTAAGCATATAAGCATTTACGTATCCATTTCAGTATCTAGATGAAGTATTCTCAGTCTGTGAATGATCCGTTACAATCGTAAAGGTGTGGAAATCTTAAACAATATTGATCTTGTTGTTTGAACAACGATACATTTACGAAGTATTCATGGTATCTCAGTAGCGGTACGAAATCATTTACATCGTATTTGATACCGATAGAACAACTTTTTTTTCATTGGTTTTCTCCTATGATTTACCCGATGTGGTTTTGCATGAAAAAAATCGAGGGTTATTTACGGTATTGTTTTGACATGAGCCCCAATGACGAAACAATTTTAAATTGATATAATTGATGAAAGAAACACATTATGACACTTTCTCAAATGCATGATAAAACAAGTTGTGATAAATTTTAGTTGACCAACAAGAATCGACCCAGCGCCGAAACGGATCCCAGAATGCTAATATGTTACCTATTCGTAATTTATTAAAATGCATATTATGTTTGGTTTTGTTTTAAGTGCTTTTATCCTATTACTATTTGTTAATTGACCTAAAAAATGTAACTATCTATGCACTGCCCGTAAGTAAATCGGGAAGATATTATTGTTTGTACAACTAACGCGGTTCGTATAATTTATATTATATGTCGGTTTATTTATTCAAATGTCTGACGTTCCCTCTTAAAAAAAATAAACAATACTGAATTTAATTGATATACGAATTATGTATTATGAAATTGTTTATAACTAGACACAATAGTTTATTATTATAATGTGTTTGGTGATAGGGCATTGTTTTTTTTTTTTTTTATTATTATTTATTAAACCCGTTTTGAATTGTAAATAATGTATAATATTATACACATGTAAAGCTCGCCGCACACGAAGTTTGTTTTGAAGTTTAATCACCGGCGGAAAACTGTGATGTTAACCATGAATTGACTTTGGTGATGGCACCGCTAGTTTTTGTCCTTGGTGAAACACGGGTCCTGTGCTTTTACATACTTTAAGTTCCCGTCCTTGATTTCTTGTTGGATTCGTACGTAGGCACGGGAATCGAGTCTTGTCACGTAGTCCTTTTAGGATGACGCTTTGCGTCTTGCTAATATCTGTAATCGGTCATGTAAAACCAATAATACTATCTTAAACCATGAAATAAATCCAGCACAGAAATAATGTGTGTGTAATATCCATTACAACGGCTCACAGTTCAAAGTAACTTTATAAAATGATTAAAAAACTAACACGGCGCGTTCTATAGGCAATTTTACTACATACAAGTAGTAAAGTAATTAATAATTATGATATTATATTGTACAAAATAAACATACGTTGTACATGTAATAATAGTAATATTTAAATTATAAACATATATGATTGCCAACTATATTAATTTATTTAATATGATCTGTATTTTATTGTATATGATATTAATATTATTACTTTTTTTATATTTAGTTTGTAAAAAAGTTACAAAACGTTGCACCTTAGTACATGAATAAGCATTCATTTTTATCAATGATTTAAAAAAAAAATTGTGTGCAATAAAAATACACTAATAAATACACTAAAAAACTAATAAAAAAAACAACCTACCGAATATTGTTATTTTTATCTACAGACAATATAACGTTTCGTTTGAAATATTATTATTTGTATATACAGGTACGTGTCGTTTGGATTAACTATTATGAAAAAGGAAGTTTTAGATCGGTTAGTATTCAGTAGAGAACCTTATAGGTGGGACAATAAGGGCATTCACTATCCAGAGAATATACGTTTTTCACCGTCTCTCTCAAAAAAGTAAAAAACGTTTCTCGAGTTCACCACTTTATCAAATATTAAATGTTATTTTTACAGGGTGTTCAATTTTCTAGTTTTTCTTGTATACTTGCTATGTTTGTTGGTATGTTGTTTTTATCTATTTATAAGTAGTTTTCTTTCTATCAAGTGAAAATCAATCATAATAAAAATAACGTAATTAATTTACTTCACGATTTTTCGTACATTTCTAGCACCAACAACCTTTTTTCTATAAAAAAAAAAAAAAAACAAAATGAAAACTTTTATTTTTCAATGTGACTTTTAACTAAAGTGGTGTTTATGAATAACTCTTGTTATTTTGTTTTATAAATTTCAAAAAAAAATAAAAATAATAATTAACACATTGTGTCACTTAAACTGTAGACTGAGTAAAAATAAACCGATAAAAATATAATTTAAAAAAAACAAAATACGTGCAAATATTCTATTAATCATATAACCATAAGATAACCATATCCATAAGACGGTTTATAAAAATAGTTTTTTAAATTTGTATTCGTTTCCGTTTCGAGCTGCCATGCATAATTATACATTTTTTGTATTAAATTACTTCTAATAAATTTGCCCTTACAGGTTTCACATCATTATACTATCACGGTAAGTAGTTTTTTAAAATAAAACACTGTATCAATTGTATATTAAGTTTTCGATAACCGCAATTCTTTAAAAAAATATTTATATCAGTTGTTTTTTTATTTATTGCCGATTTAATAATGTTTCTTTAGACTTTTTAAAGATCCATTAAAAAAAAAATGTGTATATTTCTTCACGATGTACAAAACAATGAATAGTAATAAAAACAATAATGGGAATAAGAATAACTATATTTATGTACGGTTACAACTAATGCAGTTTATGTACAATCTAGTCGTTAAAGTCGATCGTCCAGGATAAGTTTCGAACATAAATCTGTCACGTGAAATGTTTATGCGGGTTTACTATGAAATCGTTTAACATACCACGGTTAACAGTAAAAAGGTCTACTCCACTGGTATATTCCACAGTGATATTATACTATATACCTCGGCACGACAAGTAATTATTGTATCATTGCCACGTTGCTTTTCCCACTGATCTCTCTTAAAAATGCATACGTTTCAATAATGTAATCTCATTTTTTATTATAATACATTTTTCCAAACGGATAATTCTGCAATGGAAATTTACATTTTTGGTATTGTTTTAGGTATACACAATTGATAATCCCGAAGAGCATCAAATTATACTGGACCTTGATATAGAACTTTGAATTGGTCGATTTACTTGATTTACCACGATGGTCGAAATTTAATTTGTTGTATCAATATTAACATAATGGACGAATTGATTTCAGGTTAAATAACATTGAAATAGCTGCTTATATTTCAACGACAAAATTATTTTGACATCGCGCATCTAGTCAATAATTTATATAAACCGATTTAAAAATAACATTGCATTGTATTTTTTTCAAACGAATTTAAATTTGCATTGGTTCAAATACCTACTAAATAGCATTATACAGTAATACATTTTGCTTTGTACATACATACCGTATCGTACAGTTATTTAAAATAGAATATTAAATTAGGAATTGTGGGTAATATATAAAAATAATGTCTGCCCTGAAATGAACGAGTTGTTTAATATTTAAAATGTAGTGATTTATTCTATTGTGGTTTGTAAAACCATTAGTCTCCCGCAGAATTATTTTTTAAATTAAACTTGAAAAAACAGAAATTGATTTTATCGTTATTATGACCGAACTTTTTTCATCGTAGGTAATCGAAGTTGTTGCGGTTATTCGCCATTTTCTCCAAAATCGGTTTAGAAATTCCAAAAACGATTTAAGTAGCCCATATTTGTATTCTTTCTCGAATCTTTAAATCGGAATATCCGGAGATATTTTGCCTGATAATTAAACATACGTAATATTATTCAAACGTACGTATCATGGGAGAATTTCGAATTCTATCTGTAATGTATACAAAAAGTGATAACATCATGTTGTAAAACTACAACTACAATAACAATCCGAATCTACTCCAGTAACACTGGATTATTTATTACTATTATTTTACATTGACAATAATCAATAATATTACTCCACGTGTCGTTATTGGTTTACCTGGCGCAGGTATTGTCACTAAAATAATATTATATAATATTAAATGTTTCAAAGATACTATAATAATATGTACGCGTGGATCGTCTCGAGATGACACATCTTATAAGCTAATTTCAGGATGGAAGCCATAACCATTACATTACATTTACATTGTTACGTGTAATACTAATTTAATGACAACCGGAATCGTCACAAATAACATGCGTGATAAATATGATTATAATAATAATATGTACTCGCGTTCCATTTGAAAACAGTACGAATATCGTGTAATTAAAATAATCTTGTGGCGACGGTAGAGGAGGAGAAGAGCAACATCTCACATTTAATTTAACAAACATAGTTGACATGAACAAAATATGTTTGTATTATTTAGGGTTTTTTTTAACAAAAATATAACAATGACCATTTAATGTATTTATATTGTGTATAAAGACATTCAATACAATTAAAACAATTAAACACAATTAAATTACACATGGTAAATCAAAATTAATTAAACATGGCACAAAATTCATTGGAAACAAGTACGACACAGGCAAATGACTAACTACAACAGTTACGAAAAAATTGAATTGACAAACAAATCATGTATTCTGCATGAAAATTCTTTCTCGAGAATTGAATATTATACTCAAATAGTATAACCAAAGTCGATATCGCATTGATATTTGTTTGTTTGAGTATTGATTTATATACTCGTATTTCTTAGATTTCATATTTCACCAAATAGGATGGGTTTATTTGTTTCGTTTGTTTGGTATATACCTTTATTGTGATGGATTTAAACTAAGGTCTCGGGGCCGATAGTTTGAAGTACCTGTGTATAGATATATACAGTGAAACGATAAGAGACAAGTAATATACGTTAGTTTCAAAGTTCTTGGGTCCTTTATTAATGGTTATTCCTGTAAGATGGTTTTGATATGTTATAGAATACCTATACAGGTTTTGTGTGTGCAAGAAAATTACGAAATTGCGCGTGTGTGTTTTTATTTTCAAAGTTTAAGACATATTTAGATACAACAAAAATATTCAAATAAAATATTTATTTTTTTAAATGTACGTAATAGAACAAATGCCTACTAAAAATATTCAATAATTATATTTATACTGTACACACAAATTCTCTATAAATTCCTTATTTATCTGTTCGAGGTTTTAATTAAAGTCAGCCGAGTAATAAATTGGAACGTGATTTTTTTTTTTTTTTAAATTTAATTTTTATGAAGCAGTAAACATGCTCAATAAATTGGTAGTAATTTATCATGAACAGTACCTATGTATACTTTTTAAAAGTGGGTCATTTTTTACATTTTTCATTCCGATACATCTAAGTTGTCAAAAAAAAAGAATAATAATAATAAATATATAAATAAAAATAGTGGAAACGACTTATAAAACAAATATTTAAAAATTGGCGTTAAACTTAATAATTGGAAATGAAATGATTGAATAATAATTAATTTTTATAATGGGATAATTATTATTATAAAATTTCCAAAATATAAATACAAAACCATATCAACGTCAAAATCCAATATAAGAAATGAACCGTGTTGGTACTGTTTTTTAATAGCCTTTGTTTTTAAAAACATCTTTAAGTAACTATCATTTATATGGATACCCTTAAAAATCAACCTCTATTTTTTTACGCTTAATATGTACTTTATACCTACATTGACTAATTCAAAGTATAGTTTTGTTCCACAACAGAACAAAAATTTAAAAGACTTCGAATTGAAGATTTCGTGTAGTTATTATTATCTGTCTCGCGTATAAATAACACCACTTAAGACTTTCATTACCAATCGCCCATGTTTTAAAAAAACATATTTAACACTCTCGTTCTGACTGCATCAAAAAAAAACAAAACAAAACAAAAACAAATAACGTTCTCTATCAAAACAAACGTATTCCGTAAAAGTATAATTAGCTGCATCTTAACTCAGAATATGTAAAAAATTCAATAATTATATACGGACAGAAAATATATACTTACATACTTCATATACTAGTCAACTATTTATATAAGCGAAAATATATTTATCTTGTAATAAAATAGCTAGACTTCAAAAAGGAGGTGATTTATTCAAAAGCTTTTTTTATAAAGTATTCATTTTTTTTTTTTTGTACAATATATTCAATAAAGTTCCGGAGAACATTTTGTCGATGCTATTAGATTGGAAATTCATTACGTGTAGGTAACGAATAAAACAGTGATGAGTTAATAACAAAACAACTCAAGTAAATAGATTATTTCACACCACTTGTTATTCAAAAGTATATAATGTATAAAATAATTATTTAGTTTATGAAACATGAAATACATTTAATATTATTAATACAATTTTAGTAAAATTTCTCATATTTATGTATACAGTGTTACTAGCAACAGAGATTTTTGTACATAATGTATGATTTTACATTCTCAAATACCTACCTATCTTTTAATCATACTAAAAATTGGATTATATACATAACTCATTGTAGCTTTTTCGATTATTTACATTCATTACACAAAACTTCTAAATTAATCACATATATGAGATACAGTGTGAAAGCGATATTTGAAAACACTCAATATCTCGACGTTAAGTTTTAGACACAATTTAAGTTTTTTTTATTAATAATACACATTACTATGATCTCAGAATTTTAAAATGTTCTGTCCAATTTCTGTTAATGGAAACTTCCATAGCTCATTTAACCACGGAATTTTTTTTCATAATTTTCCATGCATTTTAGTAGTTTAACCAACTCTCTAAGTTAAAAATTAGCTCCATTATAGATATTAAAATTTATTAAATCCATGAAATTTAGTTAATATTTTCTTCGAAATTAGCTTAATTCTTCACCATTAAAATCCATCGAAAAATAATTTGTAGTCAAAAAAGGGATAGACATTTTATACCATACCTTCTTATATAGATATGTGCTGGTATTTTCACTCAGTTTCATTAATATGTAAATGATGTTTAAAATTTACAAAACACAATATTGAATCGATATTTTTTTTCTATTGTAAAATGTGTAATGATATTCAAAACCGCAAACGGATATTCGGCTGTTTTATTGAATATTATTATATTATAATTGAGTCGGACATTATACGTACAAAAAATGAGATACTAAAAGCAGAACAAAAACCAGTAGAAAGTTCCTTTTAAAAAAGAAATAAATTTTGAATCCTGTTCATTTTATTAAATAGAAATAATTCTGAACTTATTCCTAATAAAGCCAAAATGGTCGTTCTGTAAATAAAAATAAAAATCATTAATTCGTATAATTTTTTTTATTTTTAGATTTAAACGCCTAGCTTACAGATATATTTTACAAAGGACAATGGAACAAACATATGTAAATTATTAATTATGTTTTGAAAAACAAGATTGAACAATTTTTTAGATTATTTAAATTAGGTGGGTGTATAAACAAAAAATATCGTTCATGTTCCTTTAACAAATAAATTCATTTGTTAACAAACTTTCAATACGTTCCGTCATAGATTCGTACGCAATGAACTCTTGAGAAGTGGTCGAAAATAAAGAAATTAATTTCTTTTAATCCATTCCTTCCAATCGCTGAGAAAAAAATAAATATTTTTTCACATGTTTAAAACTGCATTAACGATATCTAAGGCAATGTAAATTATGAAAAAAACCGGAATAATTTGTATGCTACTGTTATAAATAGAATGGTAGAAAACTGGGGTTTGAGAAGGAAGAATATATAAGGTAATTTAGTTGATATAATGAATGCAACGATAAATCGTTGCTCTCGAAAAACGATTCTGAACGATTCATATGTTTTCTCCTTGTTACCGAATTAACCGTCTAGAAATCGACAAAAATCAAAAAAACCCAAGGGTTGAAAATTATGATTAATTGTGCGAAAAAAATATCATCAGTCGAATAATCCACATCTTTTGCGTTATGTCGTAAATAAATCAAAACAGTTTTACGAACCGGAAAAGTATTTTCCGAAAATACTATACTATGTGATGACTTTTTGTTCTATTCACAAACTAAAATAGGAGTGAACAATTTAAACGCCGATATAATAGCGTCTATAAGCAAAGTCAATTATAAAAACTAAACCCACACAATATAAGAGCATAAATTATTTATATAAAATAAAAAAAAAAAAAAACGAAAAGTAGACCGAAAAAATGTAGGGCGAGTACGGTATACTTTAAAACGGACCATCCTTTATTTTCCGGGAAAACGTAGGTATACATAAGAGACTTCACAATTTTAATGCGTTGGGATAATGGTGTTTAGTGTTTACATTACAGTGGGTACCGACCCCGTCACAGGTCACTGCCGCTCACAGTGTTTATACAGTATATGAATACACACACATAGAAAATATTATATATAATGTGTATGTGTTTTTTTTTTAAATTGTATTTTTTAACTAACGGTTTTTCTCTATATATTACATACGTGATAAGTTACTATCCAAATAACGTAGAACCCGAGAAAATTACGGTGTTTACACGCGGTTATAGTTATTGGTGTTGTACTTGCTTGTTTTTTTGTCTTGTCGCAATGGATTCGAGACTGTTACATAATTTGCATAATATTCGCATTGGATTCGATAAAACGGAACAGCGATTATATTATGAGTACGTCTGGAAATGTTTGGTTAAATGTTTCTTACGGTAAATTCAAACACCTTTATGCAATTTTATTTCGTATATTTTTGCATATTTAACGATATCATGTGAGGGATTTTTTTTTCCGGAATTTCCTGTGGTGTTCAACAATATGACTATCGTATTGGGATGGAAATGTGTTACACCTCCGGTTTTTTAAAATGAAAAATTCTCCAAAATCAGTATAAATTCAGTTTCTGACATCATTATAAAAATATTCGAACATTATTACACTAGAAAAAAAACCTTTTTACACAATACATTGTGATCTATGTACATATTATACTCATACATCCGAGTCAATATTTGGCACCGTTTCGTAATCTTAACACATCGTCTTAATTAAAAAGAAACACATTAATGCCTCATAAAAGTACATTAAGACGTTAATGTACATAATAATAAAATTTTCCGGAGAAATAACTTAGCTCGCGATTACCTGTATCGCATAGTACGCGTTCCTCCGCGTCTTTACTATTCTTTAAAACTCCTCGACATTTATAATATCATGTCATAATGTCGGATTATTTCTTCGGTAGATAACATTCAATTGTAATACCTTACGTATGTGTATATATCATAGTTGTAAGCAGACTTTAATGCAATTAGTAAAATAAGGACCCAAAAAGAAATCAAATATAATTAGGCCCTCTCCTCACACTAATATAATTAAAAAGACGTCCTAGGGAAACGGGGACAGACGCAGTTACTGTTATAGGTAATTTAACGTAGACATCTGTTAGCAACGATTAACCATTGTTAACGAAAAAACGATTCTGAGCGTGAGTTCAATTGATAGTGATGCTTTGTCAACAATATATTATACGTCATATTATGGTAGAATAATTAAATATTATGCATTAAACATTTTCTTTAATAATATTTGTTTAATATTGTACCTATTTTTCCGTTGTTCCTGCGTTTTTTTTTCCAATTTTTCCATGATTTTTCTGGATTTTTCCCAATTATTTATTGAGAAAAATCCCGGAAAATCAAAAAATGGCCTCCCTAAAGTACCTCCCTAGACAGATTTACTTTTATAAAGCGTGCTATCATTGTAAATCAGAGCAAAACCACTAGTAAAAGAGTTGTTCTCAGGAAAAAAAAAACATCATTATAAAATCACTCCACTCAGAATCTAAAATGAATTAAGTTTATAAAAACTGCAGATTTTGCTGCGTATGCAGTATATTAGTATGTATGTATTGCATAAATCAGTTTTGTAATTAAAAATTGTACAAAATTCTATACGATGAATATAGTTTCGGTATACGGTTCTTATAGATCGTATTATATAATTAGTTAATTTCAACAAAATGTATTATGCATTTGTACGGTGTGAGCCATTTTAAAAAAATAACATAATATTTGTTTGCAGAGTAAACGTGTTTTGAATAAATTAATAAGTTTGATTTTATAAATGAGCACAAATAAAATAAAAAAAAAAAAATAGACCTTAATTGAAAAGTTAGCCGAAATTAAATATCAACTCAATGTTGTTTTAGAGCTTCATTATAAAGTTTCGTGAGTTTATCGATTCCAAAAAAAACTTTTACAGACGTTTTCCACGAACACCGCCGACCACGGCGTATAAAGTAAAGTTTTTGCAGGCAGAGTATGATATGCTTTCATAACAACTAAATGATTAAAGCAAAAATGGTGTTTGGTATCAAATCGAAGTTACAACAATAAAAAATTTACAATATAACAAATGATATGCTTAGAATCGAAAAATATCTCATAATATTTATTTCGCGGCCAATCGATTTTTTCGTCTTGTTTCGGCAAGCGTCTCGTCACCGTCTTTCATTAACGGTGTACTAATAATTTCTAATTGAAATTTAAAAATCGTCGTCGATTTTGTCAATCGGGCATCGATTTTTGGGGAAAAAGAAACCTTGGTAGTCGCGTTGGGCTGGCTGCATTCGGGAAATGTGACGCTAGAGGACAGATTAACAACTGCCGTGGTATAAACTGATTTTTTCGATTAAACGCCAAGAATAAATGACGAGGAAAAATGTTTTATAAATTCGACGGTTTAAATGTAAATGCTGTCAAATAAAACGCTATAGTGTATTCGTAATAAAAAAAAAAAAAAAAACCATCACGTGCGGGAGTGCAGTCGGAGTTTGCGGGGCGAATCCGAATTACTGATCCGCTATCGGTTTCGCCTGTTCGTTATATTAATATATACGTACCTGCTGGTTTTGTTTGAATATTATTACAACGGGACCCATTCGGCTCATATTAATAAATTCGCGTGGGATCATCGTTACGTGAAAAGTTATAATATTATATCTTATAAATACAAAATCGTTTAGCCAAAAACCGTTTAATGGATAATTTAATTAATAACATAGAAAATAATAATACGAAGGCCCGCCATAATATACGAGTACAATATGATAATATTAAAATAGGGTGAATTTAATTAAAACCTACTATATTGTGCAGCGAGACGGGCGAGATGCGAGGTTCCGTTTCGTTTTTAATTTCCCTCGCTCCTTGTCGCTTTTTAGTTAATTAATTTATTTAATATATATATTAAGCTATTAGTTGCTCTATTAAGGTACCCAAAAACACTAATTTTCACGTGAGTTCTTGATTGAGGGTACTACGATAAAACAACGGTACACAGTCTGTGTGGACGGCAAATTGCTTCTGTATGATATTCTCTCTTTTCTGTCTTATATCCCTATAGATAACACGGATTCCTCAAATCTCCTATCTAGTGTTTATTTTAGACCTTCTATCCCGGGGGAAGAGGTATCATATATTTCCAAGGGGGTATGCAACAGGCAGAGCCGGATCTAGGGATTTTTACACCTGGTGAAAAAAATACGAAAATACGTTATGAAGATATTTTTTTTTTGTGTGTGTGTGTGTGTGTGTGTAACGTTAAAATACGCAAGCGAGTTAGACACGTTTAATGCACTTCTGTTGTTTTAAACAATACCAAATAAGTTATTTATGCTGATACCATAATATTTATTTTATTTTACTATCAACAAAATTACCAATATTCAGCCCAAAACTCATTTCGCATATCACATCATAAACAACATGCATTTTTCAGGGAAGTTTAGATTTTTCTGCAGGGGAAAAGAGTAATTCCTCTTATCACCCCTCCCTTAAACAAACACCTCTCACTATTGTCTTTAAAGTCCATCCCCATCTCACGCGATCGTCTTTCCCTTTCTTGTAAATTCCATACGCTCCGTCGTTTTTTCATATGATAACTCCTGTAATACATCGAATATTTAATATTTATAATAATCGATAAGGTTCAACGTGGTACAATTATCAGTTCCAAAAAAAATAACGTCTGTTAAGTACACACTGTTGTCACCTTTGCGTCACATATTTTTTCACAATATTAATTGCACGTGACACCCAAATAGGAACGACCCTTTCATTCACTGTAGCGGTCAAAGTGAGAGTTACTAAGGTGAGGGAGCGTGGAAGGCATCGCTCATGTCACTTTCCAGCACTCCTCTTGGTTTGCCCAGCAGAAGCTGTATTTTTTGTCTATTTTCGTCCAACATACTTAAATTATTTCAACCCTATACAGCAATTGCAGAACCGAAGGCGGGCTGCTGTATTTAGCTTTCCATATCCTTATATGATTTACTCTTAACCCTATACAATAGTTGCAGAATCTAAGGCAAGCTGTTATGTTTGGTTGCCAATATCCTCCCATACTTGGTAGTTGTACTAATTGTCACTCTGCTTATCTGTATAGGCCTATACTTCTACACGCCCAAAAAGGTATCAATTGACGTTTAGTGTACGTCGTATATTGTGGTGCACTCTTATATTGCGTTTAAAAGGGTTGAGCATCCACAGCTATATGCAAGTAAGAGACTTCTCCAGTAACGCAATGAGTGTCTAGATCCCTGTTACTTTAGTCCCTTAAGTCTAATTTTTGAATAAATATTTACGTCTATAGTACTTCGGCTATTAGTATAGTTTTAGCCCGGGTCGTTTATTTTAGTTAAATTACATTATTTAAACACTCGGTCCCGAATTATAAACATAAAATAATGTACTTGATAGTTTCAGTTTTAATTCTAGTCTTAGGTTAAGTTAGTTTGTGTTCTTGTACCTTGTGTTTTAGTCATCGGTCTGTGCTGTAGAAAATAAAATAATACGATTCCCCAGAATGGACTGAAAAGTATTTTTTTTTTGTTTTCACGTATCACTCAACAGTATATCTACCTGCAACGTAATATACAAAGTGTCTCACGAAGATACACCCATTACAATATCAAATTATATTTATTATTATTATTTTTTTTTTTATATATATATTCCTCAAAGGGATAGGGACTACAAACATTTATATTTGAATTAAATTGTTGTGTTTTGGTAAAAAATTTAAAAAAAAAAACATTTTCATTTTATTTTCAAAAAATTAAAACATTTTATAGATATTATTCTTCAGAAAATGTTGACGTTTCAATTTTTTATTTTCATTATTTTTTCAAATTTCAAAGAAAATCACCTATAATTATAGAGCAGGCTGTTATCGCATCTGCTAATTGATTATTATTATTATGGATAGTTGACTTTACACGCTTGCTTTTCTTTGAATTTCAAAATATTATTTAAAATCACAGATTTAATGAAAATAAAAAGTTGATAAGTTCAAATTTTCAGAATCATAAACTCTAAAAAAGGGCTATCTTAAATTTATCAATAATAATAAAACTCAAATGTATTTTTTTAAGTTTTTTACCAAAACATAAAACATATCAATTCCCTGTCCTTATCACAGTGAGTTATGTATAACGAATCAGAATTCAATTATATTGATCACCGGGGATATTAAAATGGGTAGATATTCGTGAAATATCCTGTACCTACTGTAGGTAGTTGTACATTATGTTTTAATCTCCACTCAGAATGTAACTTGTTTTCAATTAACCAAAACACTTAGTCTGTATCGTGGCAGTTTAATATATTTAGGTATTATACTATCTTAGACGGTATGAAAATTGAAACAGATGAACATTAATTTAAAAACAAAACCAACAAAATAACCAACTCGTTGATAAATTTAATTTATCGACTTTAAAAATACCGAAACCCCGAAAGATTATTCCCGGCGGAATACCGAAATTAATATGCTTCATCATTGTTCATTATAACATATCAAATATATCGTGTAGGTACAATGGTATACATAAATACAGTCAAATTCGCTTATAACGATCTTATAGGGACCTAGGGAATCTGATCGTTATAACCGAACTTCGTTATATCCGGATCATAAAAAGTAACATGATTTTTTTGAAAAATTGATTTATTAAACATATTGTTTACTTTTTAATTTTATTTAAGATTACATATTTTGACATTCGAGGTATTTATATAAATTTTAATAAAAGTTCATATTATAATATAGGTATATAGTATATGTTTACGATTTGTTTGAAAAATAATCTTTAATAGTGGTTTGTTTATAATTAGAATATGATTTTTTAACAAAATTAGAAATATTATTTAATGCCATTGATACTTCTGGCGTATTTATATCACTGTTTACCGAAACAAAAGTACGCACCTGATCAATATAAAAATACATTTCCGAAATAGATAGTACTTTNAGAGCATTCCAAGAGAGCCTGTTCGACGTCTTGATGTTGGCTACATTTTAATCTTTTGTTAGATGTCATGTCTTTTTGAAAAACGCTTTTTTTATTTGGTCTTTTGATTTCCATATGGTAGATAGTGTTGATTGACTGATTCCCAGCTCTTGGCAAAGATCTTTATTAGAAACACCACTTTCTAAACGTTCAATTATTTTTCACTTTTTCAGCAATAGTGAAACAGCGTCTTCTTTTATTTGACATTTTTAACTTATTCGGATCGTGTCTAAACGGATAGCAATCAAAACGGCAACTAAACGACTAAGAAACGTAGGTATTCTGTATACAATACGGTCGTACAAGACACATTAACTGTTACAGATAAGATTAAGAATTATCGATTTGGACGAAATCAAATTTACTACACAATGTACAATGTACATGCATATTATTAATCGCTATGGGTGATTATACAAACCAATTTTCGTTTTAATAACATTGCTATATCCGGATTATCGTTATAAACGATGTCGTTATATACGAATAAAAGTATTATACATAACAAATAAAACCAACCAAATACATTGATTGAAATCGTTTTACCCGGAATATCGTTATATACGGCATCGTTATACGCGAATTTGACTGTATATGTATTGTTTAAATATTATCGTAAAACTAAATTGAATAATACAACTGTACATATTTATTTCATATCGGTGGTACAACTCACCCCATCTCGTAACGTTTTATCGAACCACTGCAATAAGAGGGTTTTATTTTATTATATTCGTATAGTCCGTATAGGTACCTATATTGATAAAATATTATGTGTGCGTCTTTTTCCGAAACTATTTTGACGTATAATCTTTATTTGTAAGTATATGTTTTATTTTTATATCGGTTCATTGACATAATGTTCCTATTCACTTCTTTCTAGTCAACTTCCTCAATTCTATATTCGCTTCATATACGACTATCTTGGCATTCCTCGCCTGGTGGTTTCCCTTCGGTTTTTCATTCAGTTATAAATGTTACCCCTATATTAGAACGTTTGACTTGTTTTAAGATAACACATCCGTGTCTTTTTTCTCTCCTAGACTGTCGTTCATATCGACCTCATTTCGTTTATTACCGTACGATGCACATTTCGTACTGTTCCTTTCATAATCTTAGCGAACACCACGTTTCAAATTCCATAATATTCTATTATTGTTGTATTGTATAATATTTCTAAATTAAGTGAAGACTTTCGCCCGTATGTCTAGATTAACTGGCAAAACAAAGAACATATATTTTGTGCTATGTAGATATTTTATCGAATACAGAATAGTAAAAACCTCTGTCATCTGGTATGGAGATTAGCGTCATGAACGAATTCTATTGCAGCGGCGATCGAGTCTGGGCCGTCACGCTCGGGTAAAGGTGACATCAAGATTACTCTCGTACGCTTCTATTTAATCTGGCCAGTCGAATACGTTCAGTATAGTCAGTTAAAACGGTGACTTTAATACGAACTATAAAATTGAGAAGATTTCGTTTAGAAAAAAGTCCGGCCGGTAGAGAAAAATCGGAAAAAAATAAATTCTAAAATTAATCCATTACTATGTTCACTTTACACACGGATACAATAAGGCTTTACACTTATAACTTCTAACACGTATAACTTTTATACGGTCTATACGTGTTCATTTTTGTTAATTTGTTATTTTTAGTCTTCTAAAATGTCCCGTGCAATAAAATATATATATATATTGCAATTTTATTTGCCGTAGGAAAACACGCTGTATACCTAGATATTTCAGGTCAAACGGTAAAACGCAAACGTTATTGATTTATCGTAAGATTGATTACGGCACATTAGAAAATATTTATATATTTTTAGACGTCGGATTTCTTTTTGTTTTGAGATTAATGTGTCAGCGCGTTATGATTAATCTTTGAAAAATCCATGTCCGATCGTTAATAATTTTGTTTGATGCGTTGACATATTCTGTATAATATGTACCTATATAAAAATACTTTTTTTCGTTTTTCAACCTATTAAATTATATGATTTCGTACTAAATGTGATTTAATAAATTGTTTATAAGAACCGAATTAGAAAATATTGTGTTATATTGTTATGTTTTTTGAAAACAAATATTAATATACTGTGGATTAATCACACGCTTGAGTAATTGTAACTGGAAACCAACTATTTTCGATCAGTTAAGCGTGAACCACAAAGTTGACTCATAAATATATGCGTTTAATTATGGCGGTCGTAAACCTACTTAAAAGATGTCATTTTAGATTCGGAGTGTAGCGAGAAATGTAATAGTTGTATAATGATGGTTTTTTTATTTACTTTTTTAATTTAACTTTTCTACCAGAAATCTCGCTCCGAGGGTTTAAATAGGTCATTTTTTGATTCTCCGAGCGGTTTTCATTATAATTGGGAAAAATCAGAAAAAGACAAAAAAAAATAAAACAAACAAATTTACAGAGTCACAGATTTCATTGATTTTAATTATTACTATGTTTTCTACCAAAAATATTGTTCCAATAGTAAATAGAAAGACTCCTTTTTTTTTGCATTTTAAATATAGTTGGTACATTATAAATGTAATTTTTTTGATTTTTGTGAAAATGCTGGAAAATTTAACAAGAGTCAAAAAAAGGTAAAAATTAGAGAAATGTAGAAGTAATGTTTCAAATTTTAATGAAAATCGTAAATATTACGGCCTTTCATATCATTTATAAACGAACTCCGTTTAGAATAGTTTTTCGTTAGCAATGGTTTATCATTGCTTATAGACATAAATTAAACAACTTTATGTATTCTACATTCTTAACTACCCATCTACAACATTGGCCAATCCATAAGCAGTATCAGCCGTTTTTTTTTTTTTTTTTACATTGATTTTGATATAATGAGAACATATACCTTAATTGTGCTTATCCATAAATATTTTTGAGATGTTAATGAATAAAATCATAATATATAAGGTACAAATTGTGAACCCCGTGCATTATACTTTGTGTTAATTATATATTTTTATATTACTATATTACTATTATTATTATTTATTCGTGGAAATATGTAAATATTAGTTAATTTGTGCAATACGCTTATATTTTATATTTGTAATGTATTTTAAATTCATGTCCACGGTATGGTTTATTTATTCATGAATAGCTTGTTTAAAATTTTGATTTAAATTAAATTTAAAATTCTTCGTAGCACGTTGCTACAGATTTTATTCGAAATTTGCGTATCATATCGGGCTTTCAGATTTCTGAATAATTTCGTTGAAAAAAAAAAACTAATCCTTTTCGCAAAACGTTCGAAATATTTTGAAAATATTATTATTGTAACGTACTCAATTAATTATGGCGAATCGATGCCCGGGCCGGAAAACATTTTCCGAGAAATATTTTGTTTGATAACCTGGCTGTTGAAAGTCGTGACTTTGGCCATAACGTAAGCGTATATTATTATGTACGACATAATATTATTATTAATTCTAAAACAATTTATAACTCGTAAAACGAATAATATATTATCGCCTACTCTGTCTACCTTCCACGATATTCAAATGAAAATATGTTTTAAAATTACAATTTAATTCACTCGTGTGCAGGCGTAGCGTAAAAGCTATGTTATGTTTGAATTGAACTGTAATTAATTACTGATGTAAGCATGATATGCAATAGTCAAATTGGAAAAATAAAAAAAGAAAGTCAAGACTTAAAAAAAAAAATTATCGTCCCTTTCAATTATTCAACTTAAACTTACCCATTGTGGCTTCAACCTTTACCCCCCCCCCCTCTTGAACCAGTTTAATGCTCAAAATGCTCGAATTTATGTAACATTAAGTTTCTTATGAGTTGCAATAAAAAGTCGGGCTTGTTAGTGATTTTTTTTTTAATAAGCGTTTAAGTTTAAATTTTAATGAAAATGCATCTCGATAAAAATTAAAATATACAATATATATATATTCCGCCTGTCTGATGTGTCCTACTTAACGAAAAACAAACAGTAAGAGTACAATAACATTTCTGTAAAATTAGTTGAGCTACGAGGTCCCCTGCGTCTATCATAAATAATTTTTTTTTTTTTTTTATAAACTTGTACAAATTTTTTTCTAGATATCTTGCTCTAATATATCAACCTTACCTAACCTATTTTAATCTTTTGTGTAAGAAAATTTTATTAAGTTGATACTCTAAGGAGGTCATTTTTTGGTTTTCATAATAATTCATAAAATCAAGAGAAAACGAAGAAAAAACAAGAAAATATACAAAAATAATGCTTTTATTTTTTTTTTTTTTTGTAATTCAGTTCAAAATGTTCGTAGAGAATTGAAATTTCAGAGGTTTTTACACAATTTTTATTCGGCAGTGCACTCTGTCAATTTTTAGATCAAATAGGAATGTTTGAACTTTTAACAGGAGGTTCATTATAAGTTATACTTAATAGTTCAAAATAAAAAGTTGAGTTTAATGTAGTATTTTTTTTATGTAAGAATTCTAATATAAAATTTCGACGAAAATCGTAAATATTACGACCTTTCAAAACATGTATATATAACCGAACTCCGCTGAGAATCGTTTTTCGTTAGCGAAGAGTAATCGTTACGTACAGATATAAATTAAATTTCTCCTACATCCTACCTTCCCAACTTCTCAACATTAACAGTAGTCCACTCATCGTCCGAAGAATGTCCGTCTTTTTTTTTTTTTGTTATTGTTGTTTAAAATTCTTATTTTAAATATGGATGTTTTATGGAATAAAAAAATATCGCTTTATTTCATCAAAATGATAAGAATAATATTACCTAAGAAGTTAATATTGATTTAAATTTATTTTGTTAAAGTTTTTGAGTCACTTAAATCTATACATCAGCTAGCTCACTGTGTACCTACATGACCTAATCGTGCAGGGGGAAATATAATATGTCCTTATTTAGATTGAAATTCGCACTTACTTCAAATCATATATATATGTGTGATTTTTAGGAATTTTTAGGAATTTGTATTTTACGATAATGTCACTCTACCGAAAAATCGGAAAAAGGACTTCAGCAGAACGTAACAGATCCCGTGTTTGATTCTTGACCGCGGTAGTGAAGACACGAAAAACATTTTCAAGTGAACTCTATCATTATATACTCGTATAATAGAATCGGTTTTTTTAAATGCCAATAATAATTTATCGTTGTTTTCGCGAGTATAAAGTAATATTGACATTCTTTGGACTGTGCTCAAAACCGATGACCCGAATCGGTATAATATAGTTACAAAGCCTGTATCTGACACGTTTGATGATGTTGCTTTTTTTTTTATATCGTCGAAACAACGGAATTTGACCATATTATTATTATGTTCGCTAGTATTTTTCGTAGAATATGTAATTTTAACAAGTGGAAGTTATTTTTATCGATTAGACCATAATAACGATATTAAAAACGTCTAAAACATCTAACCTAACAGTCTTTACATGTTGTGTGCTAAATAATTTAATAAGTCAAAATTGTATACACCTATAGCCTATACTTGGATCAATATTTTAAAATAAACGATCAAACTAAAAAATAATTATCTACTTAATAATTTATCCAAGATATATGCAGGAATAAATTATGGCTCGTTATCGGTTTCATATTTTGTATTCTTATATGCAACACAGGGAGGTAATTATTTTATTGACAATTGATCAAAGTACAGAAAATAAAATATATTGCTCAAAAGAATGTCGACCTTCAGAATGACACGTGATATGTTTCAATTTCTTGTATCCGTTTGTCCGATACGATATATTATAAAATATCGAATAACTACTATGTCTACTACAACATATTGCCGACCGCTATTGTACTGTTTAGAAATATGATATCAGACGGCATTGAACTAATAATAAATCACAACAATGATGATGTAGACATCGTTTACTCTAAGAAGACATTTTACATTTTCATTAAATTTATATCCCTTTAAAGACATTTTACATGATGTTTATAATAATATACGGTAGTATTATATCTTGCGGTATGCGGTCTATCACACATTTTGTAATATTTATTATAACCGTTGAGAAAGGGAAACTAAAAAAACCGGATTAATCGATAATATGTTTTTTCGTTTATTTATTTAAAACCATTATAATATATAATTTGATAGATTTTTGAGTCTGCTCATAAGCAAAATCAACCAAAGGATCGGTTACACAGAAGTTACGGCGTACGTATATAACTCTTATAGCAAGAGTATCCATCCAATAATTACAAAACATGTTAATGAAAATCATTCTCAAAAATCACATCCATTTATTGTATCATGAATATTACATTATAAAAAAACTAATAATTCAGTAAATCACTGAAAAATATACAAAAGCAAAAAGAAAAACCTCTCAAATCATAGTGGCCCTTACTATAAACAAGATTGAGAAACACTGATTTAAAAACATTTCCTGACCGCCTAACGCTCATTCTCTTAAATTTTAAAAATTAATTTATTGAGCGAATATTCACTCGACGAAGGCGCAAAAATGCATTATGAACTTCTTGACAATATTATATGTTCGGTTATATTATCGTGTTACCAAAGACGAAAATACATATCGGTTATTAATTATTATACTTCAATTGCCAGAAGAAAATTATGCCCTCGTGGCGAAATCTCAGGGGTCCCCCCCACACTGTCAAAAACGTTAAGCATATTGACTTTGCAGACGGTAATATACACATCGACCAACGTATAAATATTATAACTGAAATTGTCTGTCAACACGACATCCGGTCGTTATTATTTTTATATAGACGTTCTTATTATATGCATTCGTGCCACAGAGGTATAAACACGTATACGCACACGCCCTGCGAAAAAAAAGACAAAATATATGCCATGTACATTGTACATCTTCGTTTCGTTTATTTTTTTTTTATTCATATTTTTTTTTTTTCAGTTTTTTGCAGTTTTTCGCAATTTTCCGGGCGTCGAATCCGGACAACGGGATGTACAAGAAATGATTACCCATCTGTCTAAAGCACATATAATATAGAGCGTACCATTTTTTCCGTCTGGTATTTCGCAATTACCTGATCATTGCACGTAGCTATTAGGTATACTTATCTATTATAACGTACAAGCATTTGCTTTTACTCGTAGTAAACAAATGTTACGAAAAAAAAAATATGAAGTATATTATAGGTAATGTAAAACTAATACCTAACTCAACTCATTGTCTAAATCAATTAGCAGTAGAAAACTATGAAACTCGTCCTTGATTAACACGAGATTAAAACTTAACAAACTAATCGTCAACGTATGCAATAAGAATAATTTTGGGCTCCACCTCACGTTTATAATAAATTGAATAAGACTTCATGTGTCTAAAACTGACAGAAAGACTCGAATTTAAAATGTTTAATAATATATTGTCAGACGGACTAATATAAATAAAATGACAAAACCGATGGCGAATAACACAGAATTCCACTGTTACTATAACGTAATTTTATCAATGCCATAATTTTGACCATGTCTTGTGGGATAGACTATTTTGAAAATCGTCTAGATGGGGAGCTAGAAATGTATTAATTAAAACTTTTTTTGTAGTGAGTTGGTAGGATTTAAAACAAAAACGGTCATTAGAATTATAATTTTTTACACTTAAATAATACCATTATTAAATAGTTTGTAAATTTATAATTATGGATATTAATAACAGACAAATTATACCATTTATAATAACAGATCTACTATTCTTGGCTTTAAAACTTCAATTGCATTCTGCTCTTTACCTGGATCTATAGGTACATTTCTATGCATACAGCTAATCTATTTAATCGATTGTAATGAACAAAATATTTAGTAACTATAGTTACTTAACACATATGTATCTTAGTTTTCAATTGTAAACATACCTTGGAAACCGTATTCCGCAAACAGATTTTAACAGTGTAACCTCTTATCATAATCATTTTGGTTCAAATTTAATCAAAAACATTTAAACGTTTTTGAACATATCAAAATAATTCATACCTTAGTTTTAAAAAAAAAAAAAAACCTAGAAGGAGATTTGGCATCCAGATTCCCTCTGTAATTAGTATGAGCCGATGAATTTTATTAATAAATACCACGGTCAGAGGCTATACTATAATTCCTTCTCAAACTGCTCACCGAAAACCATAATATAATATCCGATGTTCGGATAGAATTAATGGATTTTTAACCGAAACAGATTTATTACAAGAAGGTTGTTATCGCGGGAACGGAATACTAATAAAATATGGAACGTATATATTTTTCATAAAAATAAATAAATACTTTAGAGGAAAATGGGTTCAATCCCGTGAATAAAATATTTTATGCAATAAATACCGTAATGCGTAAAAATTCAGCGCCAGTTTAAGGCGCTTTTATGAGAACAGTATTTGTTGATCCAATTGTAGAATTTATTATTTAATATCATATTGACTACACCTAGGTATTGTACAATGTACGTGGTAATTTTTGTATTTTATGTATTTATCGTTTTATTACTAAAAATGAATATAGAACTAACAATCGGCCATAGAATTGGATAGTTAGAATAGTGGGAAATTTCACCAGCAGAAAAAGAAGCTTATCAAAATTAAAAATGCAAATACAGTCAAAATAATATTTGCGGTCGAAAATGTCACAAGGCCGTTTAATATATTTGACATTAATTACAAATAAAAATCAAATTTTCAATGACCTGGTCGTTGATGATTTAATCAAAGATTGTCATGTTTAAAAGCAAGAAAAATGAGTTTTATTGTTTTTAACATGTTGATATTTCAAATATTTTTTTTTCGGAAAACATTTGCAGTAGGTAAACATTTTCTAAATTGTTTATTTCATTAAAAACAAATGCTAATTTTGAGCCTATTGGTATTTTTTGGAAATTTGTTTTCGAAATTTCTAATAATTTTTTGAGAATTCGGTATGAACATCAAATTATATAAGTTTCAATATATGAAAGTATTTCTTCAAAACATTTTATTGAATACAATTCGCAGATGTACTAAAAACATATTTTTGAAATTCTCAACAGTTATTCTAAAAATATAAAATATCCGACAGTAAAATGAAGATAAGTCTGTTATATTTTTTTTTGATTTTTGGATTATCTTGCCTATAATTTAAAAACACGGTATTAACCTAGATATTTTACCGAGCTTTGCTCAAAATTGTTGTATGTTTTGATACATTTATATTTTAAAAACAATTGGCATCAAAAAATTGTAAGTTAATCACAGAAAAATGAAAACAATTTTTAGTATCGGATGTTATTTTAAACCAATAATCTATCTATTCGGACAAAAACGGGGTACTTTTGAATATTAAAACAAAATTTGTTAGAAGCACAAAAACTTAAAAGCTTTGATATCGTTTTTTTGCTCACTAAAAATATTAGCTCTCCCGGAATTCTATCGTATTGCATATAGAAGCGGCTAAATATGATCTTACTTACGTGTAAAAAATCACTGAAACCGGCCTCGCGAAAAATATTTCGTTTTCGGCTTGTTAATAAATGATAAAATATAAATATAAATATAAGTCGAATGCCTGCACATAATTTAATCGTGACGAAGGAACGACCGAACTTACCTACATCACGGTTGTTAACGCGGTTATAGCTAGTCGCCGAGTATAAACTATATCATTTTTATTTGAAAATTACGACAGAATATAAAAATCCTCACTCGTTCGCTCCGCGTCCATTTCTCCTACTTCCGTTCGGTATATTGTCCAATTATGTAACTCTAATCATAATTCCATAATAAGCATTATTATTTCCTTTATGCTGATGGTTCTATTTAGATAATATCCCGAGACCGATATTTTTTACTATATTCAACAAACAAAAATGAAAAATGGGCAGTATTGTAACGAAACCGGAAAGAAACGCAGAATCTTTTTTGAAAAATAAATACAGCAAGTGCGTCATTTCGCAACGTTCGGCCCCGATAATAATACCGAGATGGTTGACATTAAAAAAAAACAACGCGGTTTCTGATTTTGTGAATTATTAATGTATAAGGACGCACGTACCTATTATACATAATATACAAGATGGACGACCTATCCGGTTTTCGATACGGTGAATTCGCAATGCTTTTCGCCACGTTTCGAACCGGCGATTTGTATGCGGTACCACGCGCCCTACGAATGAGTACGAGATCAGATTTATACGGTTTTTCGATTCGTTGCGCAAACAAATATAAAGTACAGTAAACAATATGTGTGTAGGACTGAAACACGAAACGGTCCGGACAGTATTGGGCTCGGTATGGAAAACATGACGTCGTCCGTAATATTATATTAGAGATTTTTTGGATAGACGGGTATGCATCATGGAAAAACAAATCGGTCGTTTTACCGGTGGCGTGCTCGTTCAGTCCGGTGATCAATAGTTTATTTTTTATTTTTATTTCGTATTACTTGTTACGAGTATTCGAGTAACAAACTTACAGCCCAACGACGAGTGTGTACACTTTGTTTTATTGTTCAAAGTTTCGTCAAATTCGGTGGGTTTTTTTTTTAGCATTACTCGTATATATTCCGTACACAAATGTATTGTATAATATAACGTAATGAAACATGGGTTGTTTTTTTTTTTTTAATTTCGTCGTATTCGTCCAATAAGTCAATACAAAAACATAACAATTTTATTAAAAGACCGTACTCGTATATTTTTTTTTTTTCAATCTGGATTTCGTTAGAAAACCAAACCGCAAAATCGTGACTTATTAGAGTGCTGAAAATCGCGGTATACAATACTTAATAACACAAAAAATGAATAATAACAGTGTAACAGAATAACGGTTGAATTTTAATTTAATATTTATATTCGATAACGGCAATACCGTCGTTTTGTAGCGCGTGGCTCACCGTTTTGTCGATTAACGATATTTTAATCAGAGTTTCGCGAACAAAATATCAATCCAAAAGTATAATAATACACGCCGAGCGTGTATAAAGTTTTTTTTTCGAAAAATTTCACATTGACAAACAAAATATTAACGTTTTAACAGCCGTCGAGTTTGGAGCCATCGATATATTACAGTTTACACTTATCGTTTACCGCGGAATGACGGATTTTCAAAAAACTAATCTGTAACAGTAACATAATCTCTGCGGCCCGGAAACGATGTAAATCATTGAACTCAAATGGCATAATAATTTATCTACATAGCCAAAGTTATAGACAAATACATACATACACATATATATATATGTATGTATGTATGTATATGTACACAATATACATATATATATATATATATAGGTACACTTCTGTTGGTAATGATGAGGTTGGAACCGTTTCCTTTATAATACAGAACACTCGGGTTCGAATAATTTGATCGTTAATTTCACTCTACCGGAAAACGCCGTATAATAATAATGTACCTGCACATTATTATAGACGAGTTTTCCGCGTCGGAACTAAACCGCGTTTAATTTAAATAATATTATGCCCGATTGTGGTATTGTATTGTAATATTTGTTATTTAAATTTCATGCTGAAATAAAAAATAGGATATGTAGTTACGTAATAATTTGATTTGGAGTGGTGGTTTATAATAACGATGATCAAACCGGTATCAACTAGAAATGACTCTTAGTTCGAAATTTAAAGTTTGGTGAAATGAGTGTCTTGATAAAATTGGAAATTGTATTAGTTTCTTATCATATACACAACAAATATAACGGTAACAGTTATTGTACCGATTGTACGTGAGTTTACGTCTTAAATGTTTTAATATTTTTGAGAATAATCTAAAAACATTTTGTCAACATAAAATTAAATAAAAACAGATAAAATTTGAAAAATTCAAATACCTATGAATAGCTCAAAAATCGGCAGAATATTTTGGAAAGAGCTCTAAATAATGTTCATTGAAAATTACCTATAGATAATCAATGCATAATTTGATTATTTAAAATTCGAACCCTGCATAAACGACCAGACTTATTATTAATTATATATTATCGATGTATTGTTCAGCCTGCAGTGTGTAATAGTGGCCTTTATTAAAAATTGAAATATTCGTGTTTGTGAAAAAACTTTACGACCTTTATGGACTAAAACTCCGTCGAAGTTATTAATAATTCATGTAGGTAGTTATTATAAAAAAAAAAGTATTCAGATTTAAAATCTAACTTTACGAGAAAATCTGGTATAGCCTCGGTCTGAGACGAAGCTATATAAAGCGTAATAAGTTGCACATAAAGTTTCAAAAATATTTTGTTGCTATTACTTATATTTTCGTTATTATAAAATAGCTACAAAAAAAATAAAGGTTTTACTCGCAGCTTCATCAGCGAGACAAAAAAACCAAATCGTCTTATCTTAATTATATTACGATACGTTTCATTCGTAATTTTTAACTGTTCGTCGTTTTCGTCGTCGTTGTCAGTTTAATTACGCAGTATACATTTATTATTTAAATATCGTTGTCATATTTCATTATTTCATACATTTTTTATTAATTTTGAATGATTCATTTCGTGCGTGTAGTTTAAAAAGGGCGGAATTTGACGAATATGGTGTAGACAATTATTATAATTGACGACTTTTTTTTCACTACTCACTCCCGATGTAGCCCCTCAATCGATTATTATTTTTTTAACCGTTCACATAGCATCTGTCGGTTCTACTTTCGGCATTTCGCCTTTATTTTTCTATACTAGGATTCCAGACATAATAAGCACGTTTTGGTTTACTTCTAGAGGTTTTATCGCAATTAGTTTAATAAACAAACGAACATTTCAAGATATATAGTCGTCGTTTACGTTTACTGGCCAGCTCTTTGATACTGAACAGTCATTTTTAAAAGGATTAAGAGTCTATTGCAACCGAAATTTCCTAATTTATTCCCCGAACTGTCCAACTGTTTGATACTGTCTGGTATTTGAAAATGTTGAACGAATACTACTCGAAGTATCAAATGAAATTATTTTCAAAAATCTATTTAAATACAAGTCTCGTCGTCGTGACGATGGAAAATATTGTTTTTAATTGAGAGATTTGCCGGGTTAGTTATACTCGATATACCAATTAATTGATTAGTGACGTCAAGTAATACAACTTTAACATGATATGTATAACTACCGTTATATTTACATTTCCGGTATATAGAAATACAGAAACGTTGTTATTATTTATTTAAATTTAAAATTTTTGTTCTTATTCAGTACAGCAATATTGTTGGACAAAGACGATTTATCACATCACTCCACGAATACAGATTTTTAAATAATAATATTAGCGGTTCATTATAAATAGTAGTACATTCGTAATTCAAAAATCGTCCTTGCACAGTGTACACCACCTAAATCGCGCAAAGGTACCGTGAATTTCCATTTCAACGATAATTACTCGTATAACACTTGAGTCACAAAAATTACCCACCCAACCCATACCCTAAACGGCGTGTTAACTTCATAAATTTCCCAGAGTTGACTTTTTCATTATATTATTCAAATAGGTATTATTTTTTTAAAAAAAAATAGCCGGATATACTTTGCACCATATTATAGCAAAGCTTTTATACGGTTATAAGTGAGTAAAAGTTGATAAGATATGATAATATTTAGTTTATATACGGCCAAAAGCAATGATAAATCACTGTGCACACTACGCAACGATTCCTGGTGTAACTCGGTTATCTAACTAGTTCCCGTGACAACAGATAAAATCGTCATACTTTTCGTGTACCCTCGAAAGTACCCAGAAATCAACAACACACAAAAAAAGACTGAAATTTAAAAATGTCTGTATTTAGCAGATTAAGTCCAAAAAAAAAAAAATGCAATATAATATAACATCCTATGATTTTACTGGCATACCTGTCTGTATGTTTAAAAAAGCGAAAACCGTGGTGAACATAGAAACTGTAATAATATTGTATCACTGAAAGTTAATTTTTCAACAAGCATTTTTTTTTTTTTTTTTATAATAAAAAATATAAAGGGCGAAAAGAAAGGGAAAAGTGAGAGCTGATCTTCCGGATACCATCTGGTTATCTACTATTATAATATATTCTCATTTTTTTTTTATTTTTTACAGTCAGATTTTATGAGTTGTTCATATTATTATATATAAAAACAAAAAGTACCTATTTAAAATTTCCAAAAAAAAATTGCATCTCCTGAATTCAACAACTATAAATAGGACAAAAATTATATGGACACAAACTAAAACAAATAAAATTTGATAAAAATTCGTCAAAAACACGAACAGCATTTCAAAATCTTATACATCTAAAAATTAGTAAAATTTCCTATTTAAATGTACAGAAAAAAAAATTGTTTAACCTAGTTTCCACGCAGAATTGGATTTCGTTTTTTATCAAAATCAACGCGTCCAAATTGGAAATGTTTCAACGGCAACAAAACGAATCTAAATTTCATTGACAATAATTTCGACTATAATTTGATTACACGTCACAATACTCATAAATAAAAAATAAAAAAAAATATTGAGATATATCCATCCCTACCCCCACTGAACAATTAAAAACCAAGTTTAGGACTCCGTCATAAAAATTATATTCATTACGGGATGCACTCGTTAAAAGTTCTATAATAATATATTCAATAAACCTACCTAAAATAGCGAAAAAAATGACAAACTTTATACGATAGAACTATTTTTTAACATTATACTATCTTGATTATTATTTTGGTCATTTTATAGAATATAATTTTTAAAATACGCCCAAAATAAATCTTTTACAAACCCAATAATTTATCAGAGTTATAATCATGGAGACGGGGATGCCTAGGTGCCTAATTCTCTTGTACTATTTTTATAGTAAAATTTATTCAAATTTTTGTAAAATTTGTTTTATTAAGTGTAAGGCCCAATATCTACTTAAAGTGATAGATAAACGGCCGTGATTCAGCCAAATAGTCATACATAAGTATTGGGTCGACGGGTTTTAATTTTTGAAAACAGATTTCGATTGACTAACGAGTTTACTAGATTACTGCATATACAATTATACAATTAAAATTGTAATTTTTTCAAAATGTTATATCGATGAACACAATTATGAAATTTTTTTATTTATATTCTTTGTCATAACGCATACAGTTTTCGAATTGTTTAAAATCGTCTCCGTCAAAATCTAGTGAAATTGTTAAATAATCAAAATCCGTTTTCAAAATTAAAATCCGTCAACTCAAACACTACAGTTTTTTTCTAGTTTCTCGGTGTAAATACAATTTCTTAATTTCTTTAATTTATTGTCATCAAGTATAGGTACGTTAGAATTTTTTTATATATATTAAAATGAATACGATACCTCTTGTGTGATTTGTATTTAGATAGGTATAGGCATTTCGTAATTAACCATATTCTATTGGAAAAACGTAAAATTCGAAAACCAGTTTTCATATTTTCAAAGGTCTAACACAAATTTTTTTATCATCATTAATGTATAAAATAATAAAAATGCAAAGCGCTTCCATGACCTTACTCACCCTTTTTACAATACTGTAAAGTATTATTGTACTATTGTACAATTAATTATACCACTTCCAAAAAAAATAATTAAAACTGTTGAAATTTTATCATTCACATTATTAAGGGAGTGATTTAAAATTGAAACTCCCAAAAGACACACCCTTTATACAGCTTAATACATATGAAAAATTGCATCCCCCTAGATTAATTTTATGAGGGACTGTTCATAACTAAAAATGAACGCTCTAATCTCAACAACACACTGAAATACATAGTTTAATTTAAGTAAACTTGTACCACTTCATTCCGCCACAACAAAAATTCCCGAATTTGAGCTGATTTGTTCTAAATAGAACAATACGGTCACACTGTCACTTTTCTTAACCTTTATTTTATCTGTTTATCTAATCAATCTTTTCATTGACGCATTGGGTTTGTTATCAATGTAATTTGTGTTTTTTTTTTTTTTAATATTTAAGATTGACGGTATGTATTAAATAATCAGTTATAAAAAAATCCATTCCCTTTATATAGTAATAATCGGTCGATATATTTTTCTTTCAGAAGACAAGAAAAGTTTATTAATCGATTTTTTTTATTATTTCTAAGGCCAAATTTTGATGTAACTGAGAAGATCAAAATTCATTTAGAAAAATAAGTTTCCTAGGGAACGCTGATTACTTGTGGAACAGCAATTAGATTATTGCAACAAGAATAAATTAGTTATGGGTTCCTGAAAAACGCTTAACCGGAGAGTGTTCATCCGGACTTTTCTTTCCGGATGTAATTAGATTGTTATCGGTTTACCAATACATATACAGGATAAATTTGACAGAGAAGCCATTACATCTACATACTTATTAAAGAGTATAATACGATTATACAGTGATTCAAGTCATAGTAAGCTAAGAAGAGAGAATTAACCTAAACTTAATAATAGTCATCAAAATATTACTGTACATGAAAAGGGTAGTATCACATTACCAAATATAATATAATTATATATTATTCGATATCTGCCTTAGCGGTTTTTCGAAAAGGACCATGAGTAGAATTTAAATCGCACTGTCTGCGTCACTGGATTTTAATTGCACCTACGCAAAATAATTCTTTTTTACAAATCACGATGGTTCACCTTTTATTGAAACGAAATGTATAGGGTACGTGAATTAAATTTTAAAACGCTCTTTGTTGAAAACGATATTGGCACTTAAGTTTTGATTTTATGTATATGTATTTTATATGAATAATTTTTTTAACTAATAATGTATACAATAATGACCTCTAATCATATTATACAGCTATCCACACTAAAATCGGGATCTGAAATAATTGTATGTGAATTTGATTGTAGTCGACAAAATTGAAAACGAATATTATATTATATTTAGAACTGTCTAGACATAGAAATACGCGTTGTGACAGAATAATATTAATACTATTGCCTGGACCGTATCACTGGATCGTTTCTTTAATATCTTAAGTCATCGTTTATATTCACTACATCACTAATTAAATATTGGAATGATTTTGAATATTGATATACGTTAAAACTAACAACGTAGAAGATTAACAAAAGTCAAAAAGAAACTGTACGAAGTTTGTTTTATATGACTTTAGATAACTTATATGAAATAATAGCGTTGTGTTGAACTTGTTCGACTTATTGATAAATAAATTTCACTAGATTTAAAAATTTTCAATTTGTATTATTATGATTATTATTTGATTTTTTTTTTTACAAACAGTCTAAAGTCTAACCTTCTAGTAAATATTAATAGATGACAAGACAACTAAAAAAAAAAAATAGATAATACCTACATGGCATAAGCCAAAAAAAAGGTTAAACAAGTGGGTATCCCAATTGCGACAAATCTTTTTTTGAAAATTTTGACAGGATTTGCTTCTCTGCTAGGCCAGTGATAAGAGGATTTATTTATACAATCCTACTAGAACCATTTTTGGGTGTTTTTGTAATCTGTGCAAGACCGTGTCGTTTTGAGACAAAAAAACTACAAAGGGCGAAATACGTACAAACCAACTTAAAAACTATTGTGTGCTTACTGCCAATTTATTGAAGGTGATGAACTGATAAACGCAACTTCCATTTACGTCCAATTATTCAACATTTGTACTCGCGTAGTGCACAAAAACCACTACAACGATGCTAGATGTTTTTATCCTTGATCGATAATATTAACGATCTGTTAGTCCTTTTTACAGTGTAATTTCAATCGCCATCCACTACACTAGTGTTCTCAAACGAGCGGTTAAAATATATTTCACATATAAATGATAAAAATATGTTCAACATTTTGTTCTCATGCAATTCAAAATATGACGTTTGGCATAAAATTTATGTATGGAACATCTCAGAACCAATATATAATAATATTTTACGTTTCTATAAATCAACCATATACCTATCTAATACTATGATTGGATGAATGGGGAAAAAAAGTTCATAATGGATTTCCGTCGTATGAATAGGATAATGGTCCCTTGGTATAGTAAGTTCGAGACCGCTTCGTAACACCATCAGAACAACACAAATAAAATAAAGAACTTACTTACCGTTCAAGCTTTGCACGTCAGACTATTTAATTACAATATTATATTATTTACCATTTCTCTCTGATGACTCGTTACAATACTTTTAATTTTCAACATTATAATAATTTTCTAATTTCAGGTCTTCGAATCAAAACAAAATGAACGGATTCGGTTACAACGAAGTATGTGACGATTCGACGGGAGGGGATGTACAAATTAACAATGAAACTTCTGTTGCAACAATTAGTTGTAATTATACAATAAACAGTACAGATTCGTATCTGGAACGTGAGTACTCCGACATGTTATAATGAATAAGTTCGAAATATTTCTTCGTAAACATATTTGTTACGCTGACGTTATTGTAACCAAACGTTGTTTTAAGATCAATTTTAAAATATCTAGATAAGTGATGATTGCTTTTGCGCTATCTAAATTTTATTGGAGCTGGATTTAATTTAGACGAGTTGTTAATTGACAGAAAATAAAAAAGGCGATAGTTCTCAACTGTAGGATACGTAGAGTAATTTAATTTATATTAATACACAACGATATATTAACACTAATGAAATGTCGTTTTTCGATTGAGCCAATATTTCTGGTAAAAATCATAATGTATAAACATTTTAAACGCCTAATAAAATCGTAAAGCCGTAAATTTTTCAGTATTTATTTTACTTTTTTCAGATTTTTCCCGATTATTATGAAAACTGCTTGAAAAATGACTTAACTTCTCAGTAACAAGATTTAAAATACAATAAAAAAGGCCTCTAGGAATTTTTCGATTAAAGCAAGGTTTCTGGTAGATAACACAATGTTTAAAAATTGAAAATTATGAAATCGACATCGTCGCGTTGCACAAAGTTCTGAAATTTGAATTAGCTTACATTAATTTATTACCTTCTAAAAGTGAGTTAAACAATTTACTCAAAAAATCAATTCTTATTATTTTTTAAGCACTTAATATAAATCTCAGAATTTTAGTGATCTCCGTTTTTAAGGAACAGTAAGAAGTTCTAGGGCGGTACTATTTAATTGTTTTACATTTTTCACAATCTATTATGTGTTTGTAAGGGTGCTATATTTCATTATTTATTTAAATTTAAATTAATAATTGTAAAATACATATTTTATTTTTTTTTCAACCATGCATCTATAATAAATTCCTCGAATTCATAACTTTTGGATATTTAAATGTTAAATTGGGACTTTTCGGATTCTGGAGAATCCGTCTTTATGTCACGCACATCACCTGCAAACACACAATCGCTTATACACTTATTGTATTATTATATATTATTTAGGCACTGTATTTTATTTTACACGCTATATACCGCGATTACAGGGTATTTCAACGGTTCAAACACGGCCTCGTACAATTTTCCAATACGAGTGTTCTAAAGTATCAAAAATTATATCATATCATAAACATACATGTAGAATTTTTTTTTTTTGAAATACCTTATTTTTATTTCTTATAAAAAACCCGTTTTGTATAGTTTTTGCGTTTACGTCTAAAAGGCGGAAAAAATTTCACGTTTGTATGTCTATGTGTCCGGAAACGGTGCGTTTACGAATGGTAAGGGGCCAAGTCCCGTTTCCGGCTGTCAAAACACTCGAACCTCGCCGACGACAACGGGCTATAGTATAGGTACGTTTTACATTTTGCGCATTTCTCGGAGAAATGCACACGCCGTAAACCCTCGTCGCGGATATGCCGGCTGGTAGATTATTAATTTATAATGAGCCCGCAATTCAAAAACTGCTGTCTATGTGTATATAGTATACTGGGTAGTTCACTAAATGTACTGGCCCCACTATTTTGGTCAAATTTTGCATGTATTCAAATTCTGATTTTTAAAATTTTTAAGTGTGTAGTTAAAGCCAATATTTTCCAATACTAATTTTTTTTTAGAACATTCAATGAATCAGCCTGTGGCGATACCAACGTTGGTTTTTTTAAACGAGAATCTATATATTCTACTTTTAATTATGCGTAGGGAAGAATAGTGGAACACTAATGAAACCCCGGCTATACGGCTACACAAATTATCACTTAACTACTTTCCCCCCAACTAAATTTAAAAATGCAAGAATATCTTGTTAACGGGTTGACGTAAATTAAAAATGTCAACACCAACATTTATTTAAATAACAACACTGTCTATTATACAATTTTAATATAGGTTCTCGTTGGTATGGCCACAGCTTACTCCTCAAATTTTGTGACAAAATCTAAGTATTCGAAAATATCGGCCCTAACTATATTTAAACATTCCAAAAATTTGAATTTGAATTTAATCAAAATTTAATCAAAAGAATGGGGTGAAAACGCTTAGTGAATCATCCTGTATATATTTGACGATCGAACGACGCTCGTCTGTCATCGACGACCCAGTCTATAATTTCCGGCTTCTGGTTTTTTCCGTCAGATTTCCCCCCACCCTTCTCCCTACGACGACGCTGGCACGTTTACACACGTTTCGGTCGTAAAATCGGAAGTGCCAATGACGGTGGTGGTGGGCGCGCGTGATTCCAGAGACGGTACAATAATATTATTATTGTAGTTCCGAATTCTTTTGCGGTTTATCGCATTAATTTCATATAGATAGGTACCGCATTCGCTCGCGTCGAAAACACTCTTCATACGGGAACGCTCTTCGTACGCTTTTCTTCGAAAACCGTTTTTTAATTTCTTTCTTTTTTTTTTCCGCACGCCTATACACTATTCTACCGACTGCCGACACGCACGGCTTTTATAGCTACGGCACGCACACGGGGGCTAGTAAATTTTATTTCGATATATACAAGAACCTATATTATATAGCCCTATATGTACAACGAGGCACGGATTTAACGATCTCATTTTCGCTAATAGGATAGCACGGCCAACAAAAAACTTTTTTTTTTTTCGAATTCTCCACGAAAATAGACATTATTGCACTGTATCGTGTGTGCTATAACATGCAGCGTCTTCACGTTTTCAGATAACACTAAATATTTCTACCGGATGACGTTGGAATTTTATTCCATGTTCGAGATACGATAGAGGTAATCAAATACACACTTTAGAATACATTTCAAAACTTTTACCTATTTCGGTGCTCGCATGTGGACTATAGTTTACTTTTTTTTTAACACCAGATTTAATTGTTCTTACATTTTTTTGTACCTTTTTTTTTTGTTAAACAACTATTTTTATAAATACAGCCATTTAAAGTTGGTTTTTTTATCGATTTTTCATACAATTTAAAACATATGCTATTATGTATGTGTTATTTTATAATTATCATTACAAATAATTATTCTCCTGTAAAATAATAATCTAAATTCCTCACTTTTTGAAGTCATGCATTTTAAATTTATTGAAAAATCATATATTTTAATCAACATTAAATAGTTCAAATAATGTTTGATACAAAAAAAAAAAATAAGTGAAACAAAGTTACTTGAAAAAATTTAAAAAATTCGAATCTATATGTGACTATTCAAAAAGAGTAATCTGTATTGCATATTTGCACACCAAAAGGTTGAGCGATTCGAAATTTAACCTAAAGTGTTTATTTCAGATCCCCCTTATTAACTATCACCTCTTGAAAACAGTATTCAAATCCAAAATTTGAAATATTTAGTGTTACCTATAAACGCGAATACGCTGTATATTATATAATATGTATATATTTTTTTTTTGAATACTTTGACCAGCCCCCTTTAGGCCGAATGAGCTCAAACTTGGAAATTAAAGCTTATTTTCTATAAAGACTATTGAAGAAATAAAAGTCAAGTTGAATTTAAATGTCAGTTTTAACATGTTGTGCGAGGAGTGTATATTTTTAGATTTGAACACCACTAATATCCACTGTGACAGAATTTTGTGCACGCATAGCGTTAATATATTACAAGTATATCAAGGATGTATCTTTGTCGAGGTTCCATTTCTCAACCTGTAATTAGTGTGATCGAATTTCAAATTTGTTTAACTTTTGGAAGTATAGAATAGTTCTAGTATAGTATTAATTATATTTTTATATATTTAGAAATGTAGTGTTGATTCTCTGCTGCGCACGAATCAAGGGTGTTTTTATTTTTTTTATCTACTCATAAACACCGTAAGTGATTAATATAAAACAATAACGGCCATAATAAATAAACGTAGAAAGAACGGACAAATTTGCGAAAATAATTATTTTATTATTTATTATTTTTAATTTTGTTTTTTTAATGTAATTCAGTTCAAAATATTCGTAGAGAAACACTGACAGAAAACTTATATTTATTTTTTCTAGACGTAATAGAATGTTCAAAGCATTTCAGCCATTTTTGGATTGTTAGATATATAATTGTTAGAATAGATATTTAAATTTGCGAGTTTTTAATGTGATTTTTGTTTGGTAAGTATTCTGTGGATACAATTTTTAGACTAAACAGAAATGAATGTACATTTGATAGACGTAATTTTATGAATTGTAGTAATTAGTAGTAAAAAAAAATTTTGTATAATGTAGTTTTTTTTTTCTCAAAGTCATAAATATTACGGTCTTTCAAATCATGTGTAACCAAACTTTGCTCCAAACAATTTTTCATTAGCAATGATTTATTGTTGGTTACAGATATAAATTAAATGTATCCCGCCTTCCCAACTACCCATCTACAACAGTGCCCGCACCCGTCTAGTATCAGCTCTTATTGGTATTTACGTTTTGTTTTACCTCATTACGGATACGGTGACATAAACTGAAAAAAAAACTAGTACAAATAAAACGAAATATTATCAGTAGTGATGAGTTTGGTGACCACTCCGCCGAGTGAATTTTGAAAAAGCCGAGCCTTCATACTTTAACCTTCCAAACAAAAATCCGCTTCCTCTGTCCATTATTGCAATTTGAATGTTTTCGATTACAGCGGTAAAACAAATCATTGAAACTTTTTGGAATTTACACTAAATAGTTTTAACCTGCAGTATATTGTTTTCAATAAAACTACAAATTCGGTTTACATGTTTTAAGTGTGCGCGTTTTAAAATATTTTAACTTCATTCTTTTATTTTATTTTTTTCTTGTCGTTATTGATTTTCAGCCACAATCCTATACGACGTGCCCGTGAGCATAATCGTCCTCTTATCCATGTTCTACGGGACGATCTCAGTGATGGCAGTGGTTGGCAATGCTCTGGTTATATGGATAGTGTCGTCCAGCGTACGGATGCATAACGTGACGAATCTATATATAGCAAATTTGGCACTGGCCGACATCGTTATTGGACTGTTCTCTATACCATTTCAGGTGGGTAGTAGGTATATTTTTATAATATCCGTAATTTAATACCAAATTTGCTAAAATATGAGATTTACTCATTATATTTGATTTTTATCACGTGCCAAATAAATTAAGGTACCTCGTTGCCGTTGAACCACGAAAACGGTAATTTAATCCATCTGCCAACTGCAGCTGTGAAACTGTCTTCAAAACACCGAAGACAATTTCCGTTCATCGTTCATCGCAAGTTTCCATTTTATTCACGTGAAATTCAATTTTGGGACCATTTAAATTTCTGTTTTAGCAGTCGGTCCCTCTAGGACAGGTTTTATGGATAAAAATGAACACATTTTATATAGGAATAAATCACGATCATTCAGAGTGTTGAGCGGTAGACAGAAAAATAGATCAAAAAATCAGAGTAGCAAAAATTATAATCCTTAGATGGATGAGTGAGGTGACAAGAAAAGATAGGTAAAATGATGAGCATATAAGAGGTAGTTTGGGCGAGGAAACGGGAATTAGAGACAGTAAGAATATTATAATAAAAATAATTGTAAGGATAAGGGGAGGAGAGGAAGACCTCGAAATAGGTAGTTAAATGTGATTGAGAATATGAGGACAGTGGGTGTATGCGAGGACGATGTGGAGAATTTAAAATGTGGTTAGCCAACCCAAATAGTTGAGATGAAGGCGAAGTAAAAGAAAATAGTACCTGTATCATGATTGTTGGAGTCAATTAGCCAAAATTTATTATTGCGGTTAAACTGAACGTAGATTGTTATTTCCACCTTATACAACGCACGTAAATTTCAAATTCCCAAATAGGGTTTTTGAAAATTAGCATTAACTTTTTCGATTACCCATATTCAAAATGTGTGTGTATTACTGCTGTTTAGACGTAAATTTAACAAAAGCTGGAAAGCTGAGGCTGGAGTTTTTGACAATTAATATCCTCTATCCTTTCTATAACATCAATAATTAGCATTTGCAAATGCTTTTTTCCACTGGAAAATTAAATGTACCATTACTGTGCATCTGGATAACGGGATCAGTTTTAAACAAATACAAAAAAATACTAATATATTGGGTTTTATGATGTTATAGTTTCAGGCAGCCCTTTTACAGCGATGGAATTTGCCGGAAGTAATGTGTCCGTTTTGTCCATTCGTACAAGTGCTGTCGGTGAACGTGAGTATTTTTACTCTAACCGCGATCGCAATCGATCGTCACCGAGCCATCCTCAGCCCGCTTAGGTTCGTATCTTATGTTCGAAAACCAAAACCAATATCATTATACTATTATATATAAAACTATTTATTTAATTGTATTTTTGTTCATCTACAGTGCAATGCCTTCGAAATTCCGAGCAAAAGTGTCAATTGGCGCTATATGGACGATAGCTTTCGCTCTCGCAACACCAATGGCGGTCGCCCTTCGGGTGACGTTAATCGAATACGAAGACGAAGGTTAGTATAATTTAACTAAGGGATCAACAAACTGGTAAATTAACGGATTTGTCTGAAAAATTAAAAATGTTTACATAAACTACTCATTAGGTTTCTAAACATGAGTTTAGATACCTATTATATTCTCGTTGTGTCCATCCATCCGTCTATCCGTCCTTAGTTACTAGTAGGTACATAGTTACAATTTTTGATTTTCGTAATATTATCATTGTTAATTTTAATATGAGTAGCTTTAGTAGTATAGTATAGTATAATAGCTATAGCTAGTGTATAAATGTATACTAACTAGTATTAAAAAAATATAGGCACATATTATAAACACCTATTTTAAGAATTTTTAAATTATCCTGTCAACTATGAAACACAAATTAAAATATTTAATTTATATAGGTAAGTACACTAAACTTTATATACTAGTCAGAAGCAGTTAAACGACGAGAGAGAGAAGAGAATATATCCCCCATGGCCTCAATTCCTTTTGATATTTATAATAATATATATATATATGTATATAATATATTATTTATTTTATTAATAAAACAATTATTATTCTTATTCTCTCCTTCGTGATTTAATCATTTAACCGCCACAATTTTTTTTAAAATTATACATAGAATAATTAAAATTAATTGTTTAAATTACGTTTAGAAACCGGAAAATGTACAAGCTCACAAAGTGTACTTTCCTAACATTTCTTTTTTTAAAATTGAAACATTAATAACTTTCGGGCACATAGGTCAAAAACTTTCATGTTTCAACCCAGTATATAATTATTTCAACACAAAATAGTGCTAAATTCAAAGAGTTTTTACATTTCCTTAAAAAACAAAAAAATCCAGAACATTTATATTTTCGTTTGCTCCTGAAATAGTTTTATCTTATTCGAATAATACTTATCTCAAATTCTAAAACCGTTTTTGCGTTTAAGACTGGCCTAAAAGAAAGGTCAGATCAACAAAATTTCCTCCCCTACCTTAACAACATTATTTTAGTGAACATTGTAGAAAAGAGGAAATCTCGAAAATAATATTACATAGTAACAAGCCTAAAACTAATTAAATTAAGTCTACAGTTTTCATCCGATACGTTTGCCGGAAATTAATATCACAATGTTATCTTCAGTTTAATATAGAACGGTTCCTTCCGAACAATCGCAATTAAAAATGTTGTACCTATATATATTACTTTACGTGTCCCACAGGTATTTATTTATTTAATGCAGTTTAACCTTATGATACTCGGAGTAGTAAATCTTCGTGGGAAAGTTTGCACTTTGAAATTATCTTGGCGCCACCATTCTTATTAAAGTTAATAATATATATAAGCCGTGACAAGATTTTTTTTTCAAGAAAATTTGAAATCAGTAGTCGGTTTCTTAATAAAAAAAAAATATATTTCATGAAATTTCGCATAAAACTTAATGAGAACGATTTAAATATTTATTTATTTATTTATTTATAAACGCCAGTCGGCAATTTGGTGATTACATTTATGATTTGGTTTACAAGCAATAGTTTTTATAATATAATACTAATATAATTCACAGTAACAACGAAAATAATGCAGAGACAACAAAATATAAATAAGATGGTGACATATTACCACCCTACAAAAATATTAAATTAAATATAAAAACATTACAACTATTCGTACATTTAATATTTATGGTTAAAATCAAAATAAAGGTTATTTAAATTACGAAGCGTTCTATGTAAGGAGTGGTTATTACCGTAGGATGTACTGTGGGCTAGTACTGGGAAGAGAGAGTGATGTCTGGAGGGAGAAGAAGAAAACTTACGTTTGATAGGATATGAGGAGCATTTATGGTGCCTCTTAAGAGTGAACAAATAAATTGCACGTCAGTGTTTTTTCAGCGGGATGAAATTAGTGGAATTTCCAATATACTATAAATTAAGGAGCTGCCGTGTGATGGGTGTGCTATTTTGAGGATATGGGCTGCGTAGGAAAAAAACCTATTTTGGATATGCTTGAGTCTTAATTCATCTTAGGCCAAGTAAGGACACCATAATACCACTCAGTATTCTAATATTGAATGAACTAACGCGGAATACAATATCCGGAGGCCAACGAGCAGAAGAAAAATAAGCGGTGTTACGCTTAATAAATCCCAAGACTTTTAATGCTTTACCTAAGGTTACATTTATGTGATGAGAGAATGATGACATTATGATGGAGAAGATGTCAATGCTTCCTCTTTATGGCTAATATGAGTAGAGTTTTGATTAACGTTTACATTTTGCTGTTATTTCTGAGAAAACAAGATAATCAGATAACGACTTGATTCGCTTATAAACCGCATGGGCTTTCTTTCGATTATGAGATTTTGAGAATACTAGATATCCATTTAGGGAATTTAAAAAATAAAAATAATTTAATGGTAACGAACTTATTAATAGCGCTTAGAAGTGCATCGTTAAAGACAACAGCAGAATCATCAACTGAGTAGAGAGAAAAGGTATTTTTCTAATCAAAAGAACCCAAATATTATAGCATAGATTCATAATCAATATTTGAATAATCTCGATGTTTATGAATTCTTGAGAAGTTATGGTTGATTGAACAGGGAAACATGCAAATAGAGGAGGGTTATATTGCAAATAAAATTTTCAGTGCTGTTTAACTACGAAATATTTATTGAACGGTCTTCTTATAAATATTTATTTTTAATTTTGTTATCGTGTATAACACTTCATAACAACTTTATTCAATTATTTTGTGACTGAGGCGCAATTCTGTACGATCATAAAAACCTATAAATTATAAGTAATATGCCAGTTTCTTCATTCTAATCTTCGTCACCACGATGCACAGCGGTCCTAAAAGAAAAATAAATTGAATTGAACCGTGAAAATTAAAGTAAATTAATACAAAAAATTTAACGTAAAATGAATATAAAGTAATTATATAAATTGCATAGAAAAATACATGGTTTTCTAAGAATTAATATTAAATTTTGTTGTGGTTTTTAAAAAAGAAGTGCAAAATACTGTGATAATCTGTATTAGATATAATTCTATAACTCCTCTTAAAGAGGAATTTAAAATTTTCAGCTGTGCATAAATCTCTGTTTAAAATTTAAGTTTTTTAAGTTTTAATTTAGTTTAATATGAATAAAAATTTTAAGTTGAGTATAATTAAGTAGATATTTTTAATAGTAAAAAAGTATTTTTTTTTTTTTTTTATATTTATAAGCGTTTTAAGCTGACCGCAAGTATATGTATCGAAAGTCGTAAAAATTACAGAATTTCAAAACAAGTATAACCAATATTCACTCCTCGTTAGAAATAAATTGTTCATATTGTCTTTCTATTTTATTTGTTTTTTTACCGCTCTTTAAGAATATAGACTTTCTAATTTAAAATAAACTTTAATTATCTTGTATTCAAAACATTAAATGAAATTAACGGTTTGGAACTTTTCATTTTTTATTAATACCTATTAAATTATTATAACACTGTAATATTTGATACGGATAAAATTATTAAATATAATATACATGGATATTGGATAAAAAAGTGTGCATCAAACGCAACCTGTTCAATAACTGTAATATTACAGAACCGCGATAGATTATCGAACCTACAGTTTATAGAACTGTTTACATGCTGTTTACTACACTAAACAAGTTCATTATTATTATCATTTTAGATTCTGAGGGGTGCGAAAAAGCTTATGGTAACAAAGATATTTATTTTTTTTAAATTTTTTTTTTTTTTTTCCTATGGACAACTTTTGTACCAGAAGTCTTGCTCCGATTTTAAAGTGTAGCACTTTTTCTAAAAGGAAATCAAACTGGACAGATACGTAAAAAATGTAATTTTTTGATTTTCTCAGAAGTTTTCCCAATAAATGGAAAAAACATGGGAAACCGGGAAATACGTAGGAAAAACGGGAAAATAGATACAATATTAAACAAATATAATTAAAGAAGATATATAATGCGTATGTAATTATTTTTACAAAACAACACTATCAATTGAATTCCGCTCAAAATCGTTTTTTTTGTTAGCAATGGTTTATCATTGTTTACAGATATGCATTAAATTTCCCCTCTACTACCTTTACAACCTTTCACCAACAACAGTGGCCCACCCACGTATGAAATATGTCCGTATTTTTAGCTTTTAATAGGCATACTTCATTTATTATACTGTCGCCTCTATTTTCAATAATATTATATAGTTACTATTCGAAAAACTCGATGCAATCGAAAGCTATACATGGTGAGCGAACGCGTTTTGTCTTACCGCTTTATCGAATTTTTTCTTTTTCTAAAGATTCTTTTGAAATATTTAACTTGTGTCATCCGAACAAAGCGCTCGTCCTGTAAAAGGTGGAACCATACGCCATTTTCTTTTAACAGGAGTTATTTTATTTACCAGGGGGAGCCAGGGAGGTGCATATTGTGCAAACGGGACTGAAATACCGGTAATAGAAATTAATTAGACCACGTTCTTTATTTCTCCTCATAAGCGCGTTTTTATAATATTTTGTACTGTGCCAAGTCTATTACCTATGTTACTCTTATTATTTTGCAGACGGCCGGAAACTGGTGAAACCATTCTGCCACAACGTCCGGCTTCCTGACCACACGATGCTGTCGTATAGAGTGACGTTGCTGTTCGTCCAATATCTGGTGCCCGTGGTTATCATCACGGTGGTGTACATGCGAATGGCCTTGAGACTTTGGGGGTCACATGCGCCCGGCAATGCCCAAGACAGCAGAGACGCCAATCTGATGCGGAACAAGAAAAAAGTAACTATGATTATTATTTTATTTTTTTTTTGAACATAATATATCCGATACTACATCGTACATGGATTTTTTTTTCCAACGAAATTCATGGAAATGCAATTTCACAAAAATAAAATTGTTTAAAAATAATTTGCACTGCATTTACAGATAGTAAATATAAGTCGCATAAACCAAATTTAACGATAAACTGGATGGAATATTAATACCACAATCATTAAACCGACCTTAAGTCCATCACTGTAGATTATTCACTGCAGTACGCACGTCAATTATTTTAGGACCCTAAATTAAGGGTCGAACTTTCCCAAAATATATCGAATCGGTATTAAATATTAATCCAACTTACCCGTTTTCATATCTGTATATAATAATAATTATAAATTAATCATCTATTAATTCACTCCATTTACCACGAGAATGGACACGAGATTTCGACAAAATTGACTTCCCGCGCTCGTTCGATAACACACTCAATATTCAATTATCAACTATTTTGTACACTTTCGGTAATATAGTGAATTTTAATCGTAACTACCGTACAATGGTACAATGACTTAAATGCAGTTATTCACAGACAAAAAAAAAGACAAGTATACTTTAGGTAACTAAGATACTTTAGGGAGGTCGTTTTTTGATTTTCCCAGGAATTTTCCCAATAAATAGGAAAAAACATAGTCAAACCGAAATAATTGTAGGAAAATAAGTACAATATTAGATATTTAAAGAATTATTAAAGAAAGTATATTATATATTATTTTACCATAATACGGCATACATATTATTGACAAAACAATACTATCAACCAAACTTCGCTCAGAATAGTTTTTTCGATAGCAATGGTTTATCGTTATATATACCTTAAATTTCTCCTCTTTATTACCTTCCCAACTTCTCACCATTATCAGTAGCTGTACCCGTCCCCAATATCATAGGACATTTTTTTTTCCTTTGAACCGTGAACCGGAGGAATATTAATTTCCTATTACATCCGTGGATAATGGACTTATAGTTATTTGAATATTTGTATTATCGTTACTAATAATATTATACAAACACAGTAAAATTGTAAGCTGTTATATTTTAGAAATAAGACAAATCTATAATAGTAAAAAAATGAAATGTACCCTGAGCGGTCCTTGAGATAAATCGCATTAAAGTAGAGCTTATCTCATAAACCGAAATAATTGAAATGCAGAAAATTTTACTGGCCCTTAGACTATATTTAGGTCAAGTTAGGGTATAATACTTATAATGATATTCGGTCTATGGTAACCTTGTTGTTTTAAAACATCTTGTTATCTTTTGAAGGATTTGTTATTGAAAAAAAATTAAGCCGTAGTTAAAAACATAAATAATAATAAGGTTTGTATGAAATCACGTGTGCATATTCGACGTCACGTAATAAAAATAATACTCGTATGTAGAATTCAAAAACGTTAAATAAATATCCAAACAAATCCTTTAAATCACAACATATTAAAATAATATTAATTTTTAAAAAATAAGTATACCTGTATTTACTTATATTATAATAATGTTAAAATATGGAACATTGCCATTATAGTATTATAATAACAATAAGGACACGGAAGTTGTAATGTCGCATACCGACTATTTTTGTATATAAAGTAGGTAATACCTACTAGGTATATTATATTCACTATTTAGAGCAGATCTGCAGACCATAGTCTAAAACCATTTCTATACGCTTATTGTATTAATGAGGAGTACATAAAACGCGTTTTTAACATATTAATAGAAAAAAAATAAATACGGACATACTTCACACCACAGGTGAGCCACTTTTGTAGCTGAGAAACTGGGAAGGTAAGATAAACAGGAGAATTTAATTTATAATTGTACGACATTATTAATCATTACTAACGAAGAACAATTCTGAGCAGAACTCGGTCAATAATATATTTATTTTTCAACAATGTGCATTTTCACGAAAACGACTGTTTACAAAATACTAAAAGACTAAAATAATAAATAAAAAGCCGGGTAACTTCACACGTGGGTGAGGCACTGTTGTAGGTGAAAAGTTGGGAAGGTCGAAAAGGTGAAATTTAATGTATATATGTAAGCAACGATAAACAATTGATAACGAAAAAATATTTTAAACGAAATTCTGTTGCTAATGTTTCTTTGTCAACAATAATATATATGTCATATTGTGGTGAAATAATTACATAGACATTACTTACGTATATTTTTTTTTATAATATTTGATTAATATTGTACCTATTTTCCATTTTTCCTACATATTTCCAGGTTTTCCTATGTTTTCCCGGTTTCTATCATTTATTGGGAAAACTCCAATTCAAAAAATGACTTCCTCATAGTTCATCCCTAGTCAGATTTCCTTTTAGAAAAACTACTATCATTGTAAATCTGAGCAAAATTGCAGGTAGAAAAGTTGTCCAAAGAAAAAAAAAATCTTTTTAAAACTATAAGCTTCTTGGCTCCATTCAGAATCTAAAACAGTTATTAATGACAACCTTATTTTTAAACTTCTAATTTCTTTTAATCTAAAAACCAATTTTTTTTTTTTATTATCTAGAATAATAATGAAAATTGTATTCAGGTCATGAAAAAAACCTGTTTACAGTACCAACTAGAGCCAAAATAAATGAAAAGGTCTATGACAATAGTGTCATGTTTTGTTTGGAGCAAGGTTTCTTGGGTAAAACGAACACACACAATAATAACAAATATATAAACATCATTTTAAAACTAATATATCCCTCGCTTCAATGTATATTTCTAAATTTTTTTGTATTTCTACACGTATTTTATATTGAGAGCGTAGCTAGTATGTATTAGTTTCACAGTGAGTTTTTTTATTTTTTTTATTTATCTGTGAATAACTTTTCCACCAGAAATCTTGTTCTGGTTTCCAAGTAACATACTTTTTCTGAAAAAAAACTTTATCTGAGGTGGTTCTTTAAAGAAGTTATTTTTTTTATTTTCCCAGGAGTTTTTCCAATAAATAGGAATAATCGGTAAAAATAGAAAAATGTACTAGTAAGTATTACGGCCTTTTTTTTTTCTATGAATAACTCTTCTACTAGAAATTTTCAAATGTATCACTTTTTCTGAAAGTAAATTTAACTGACGCGTAGTACTTTGAGGCGGTATTTTTTGATTTTTTAGCTATTTTCATAATAAATGGGGAAAACGTAAGAAAAACAAGACAATTTACTTAGGTACATGTATAAAAGAAACTTCACTCCTAATCGTTTTTCGATGACAATAGTTTATCATTACTTAAGGATATAAATTAAATTCCCCTCTATATTCTACCTTCCTATCTTCTCATCTACAACAGTAACTCAGCCATCATGTGAAGTATGTGTGTTTTTATAAATATTATGTCATTAGTTTTTTGGAAAAAATATTCAATGTACTTAATTTAACCATAAATACTAGCAACTGATACTAATATTCCACCAAAATTTCGTTTAAATGTTTTTAATATATAAATTTTATAACTACAATGAAAATTACAATACTGACAATAAAATATTTTCAATATCAAACAATCGTGATAAATTTAACCTCAAAGCTAATAAAATGTACATGAATCACTGAATGCAACAAGAGCACATGTTCATAATTTTCATAAAATCACATTCTTATAGATTTTTCTTTAGATTCGACAAATACATCGTTCTACGCCAACGAGACATTTATCTAGTTTACTGGTATCATTATAATTTATTTATGATGTGAATTATTTCAATTATTTTCTTCAATTTTTTCCAGAAATATTAAGTTTGTTGTCTCTCTTAAAAATTTTAAATGTGTACATGTGCCCTTCTTGCATTTAGTGATTCCACATATGGTTTCATAGAATAAAATATATTTAAATGAATAAATGCACTGTATAAAACCTCATTAATTTATATTTATATTTTTTTAAAATATTTTTTATTACCGGCACGATTATTTGGTGTCTTAAATGTGACTAAATGTGTCTTAAATTGTGTTTAAATGTAAAATTTAAATTTAAGAATTTATAGGTACATAATAAAGCGGTTGAAAACTTCGTTGTTGAAAATAATAAAATACCGATATGTAGAATTTCAATTTCGTGCAAATGCAGTAAAACCAATGAAATCGATTTGTAGACATTACACGTGTCACGTACATTTTCAAAAGAACAGTATAAGTACTTTGGTGTACGAATAGTTGTTCATTGTTGTAATGCAATATTGCATACTATGCAGAACGTTCTTAAGACACGTGCTTACCATATTTTAAAAGGATTGCAAACAGTCCGGTTTTTTTTTTTCTGTACCATGAAGGCATATTTTCTTTCCGTAAATCCAATGAATGATACAAATTTATGAAAACATATTTTTATTCTTCGCCTTCCTATGCACAACTTAAGATCATCGCTAAAATATTGATTTATAGTTTTTTTCATAAAAAAACGAGAATAACAAACATTATTTATAATTATAAGAATAGAAGGATAGACAGATTGCGCTCAGACGTCAATTTAAATAAATAAACGAAAAGTGGGAAGTCGTTTTCCCACGACTGATACAATATAGAATCTATATCAATTTCTTCTATTCCTTAATCCCTTTTATTTACTTTAAAAATTTTGATTTGTTCGTTTATGTAGATATAACTGCTATGATAGGCCTTAATATTGTTATTACTAGGAATGAGCTGATTCTAAATCTCGGTTTTTCGGTGATATCAGTGGCGTAATATGAGCTACATCTTGGGAGATGATGGCCCATTTTTGAAAATTGTATAGAAGGAGGAGGGATATGAACTTACTAGTTAGTAACTAAGACTTATTTTCAGAAGGGAAACAAGTAATGTTTAAATTATAAATAGTCATCACAAGTATAATATTTATCTTAAATTTAAAAAAGACCTTTTTAAAGTAGAGAAGTATGTTCAGGCATGGTAGTCGATACGGGCAATGTACATAAAGCTTAAATATAAAAACAGTCAGGGGGGGGAGATTTGAGACCCACCTTCATGATCACTTTAATTTTAAACATCTGTTCTTAAGGAACTTAAGAAACGAATATTTATAAATTATAACACTCTGATTATAATGTTTTATCGGTTCTAGTTCTTATTTTTTTATGTGGTCTCACCGGTTTTGATAATTTTTTTTTGTATTAATAAGTATCGATTTTTTTGGAACAATGCATGATTACTGTATTCACCATAAACGCAAATAGCATTTAAAATTTGAAGGGTCTGAAGTCCTGTCTACAAACGAGAATAATTTGGGTGTTTGTTACACTCGATTTCAAATATTATATACTTTTGCCTTTTTAACTACAATAGAGCTTACTACACTTATTTAAAAATATACTATTTCAACTATAGTCTATAACAGTAAAGTATGTTCAGAACTGTTTATTAAAACATATAATATACATTATACACACATAAATACTTCGGTATTATTATTATTTATTTATTTATTTATATTTTGCCTTTAGAAATATTCAAATCAATGAAAGTAAACAAATTATAGCTACGTGAGATGATATAATTTTATTTCTGTGATTTTGTCGATTCAAATGCGTTATATTGAGGAAATTATTCAACTTTGGTGTGGTGCCTAACAGTCAGTATAACCTCAATATTGTCTACAGATATGCTTTTATATAACTCTTGTGTAAGTATAACATTACAACGGCACAATAATAGCTCTTTTTGATTCCCATATTATATTATTATTATGTACGCTTTTCCCTCTTATCCTCTCCAAATTTGAACTTAGTTTGTCCGTTTTGTCGTGCTACAAATGCAATATACCTAAATATCTACCTATAAGTTCTGAAGGAAATTTACATAGAATCTCTCATAGTACGTAGGGGAAAAGTAGTGCATCACTATTCAAACGCTGTACGTGCTGTGCTTCCACGAAAATAAAGCCTCACTACTTTTTCCCGCACTCAAACTTAAAAGAGGAATGGGTTAATGGGTTGATGGAAATTAAAAATTCAAACACTAAAAATGTATTTAAGCTAATAATCCGTCTATTTATGAAACTTGTATATAGGTTGCCATTTGAAAATCAAAAATAGGTTGTCGGTTCAATCCCAGAGTTAAGGTTAACATAAAAAATAATGACACTGTTACATTTTGGTGCTACTTGTTTCTTAAATTGTTAAAAAAAATGTTCCGAAAAAAGTTAATACTTTACAAGATATCACGATGGTTATATCTTCGAGGTGCACCCTGTGTAGGTATTAATGACAGAATATTATGTTATCGTATAAAATGAACTATAATATATATACCACGATCAATAGATGTTATTTTAAAGCGATTTAACGTTGTGTCGTAGGTATTATAGCATCCGTTACGTATAAAACTCATAATATTCATATAGTTTTCGTAATTTTTAGAAAAAATAAACAGAATTTTTGGGTATAAAGCTAAGTTCCAAAACGTAATTTCTAGCTGAATATTAACTATTTTTCTACGTGGATGAAAGGATATTTTTTAGTGAATATCCACTGTGTCAATCCCCTCTCTCTTAAAAAAAATTTTCACATGACCAAACCTTTTTCTTAACTTCTGGGATTTTCTCATTAACCCTTCTCCTACAGAGTATCTCTTACATAAAATATAATATTTTGTTACGAAATCTACAAATTCAATAATTTACTATTTATTTTCTAGAGCACACAGTAAACAAAATATTTCATCCTTCTATCCTTCTATCCACTTAGACACAAAAAGTCCCCTTAAAAATTCCGGATGATAAATAACGATATTCGCACAAAATCACACTAATATATTCATATAGTAATGGTACACTAACGATTTACAAATAAAAAAATTCCGAAATTTGCATTTAAGAAGGTACTGACGAAACGCAACATTAATTTATTAGTCTTAAATTTTATCTTCGGAACGCAACAGTTCATTATGAACTTCAATGATTATGAATGCACTTTGTAGAAAGTAATAAGCCGTTCTTATTATATATTAGATGCATATGAGATTAAATTCTTCCGAAAGTAATTTACTATACATATATACGCTTTCCACATAGAACGAAACTATATTAATATGTACAGGAAGTTTTTAATAAAAAATAAAAATAATAAAGCACTGTGATTATTATAGTATTATACGTGTACTATTATGATATATTACTTTAAAACTTAAAACTTCTTTAATAAATAATTGCATATATTATTTCGATAGTGCGCACTGAATCTGAAAAACTGAAAAGGAAAAAATGCACACGTTTCGCTAATTAAAACTGAAAACAATCATTAGGCAAAGAAATTTTAAAAACTTAACTTGTGAACTATATTATACGTAAGTATTACAAGTAAATAATAATATCGAAGTGAGAAATGTTTTTAAGTCGGGTTTCCCGAACGACAATATTCTATCTCGATTAATATATAAGAAGTAAACCTATCTATTTATTTTGTTCTTACCCGTTAAACTATATTTCCTACACAATCTGTTCTGGAAATGTGAACCATTAAAAGGGTTCACGATTTTAATTATAGTCAATAAGTTGTATTTTCTAGTAGATTTTAACGAACAACGGTGAATTAAAATAACTATCATAGTTTTTAAATGGTTTAAATGTATTTAAATGCGGTCAATACCATAGTTATTTACACCAGTAGATAACCGGTAGATCAGTATGAACAACTGCAAGTCCCCAAATTGTACTATCACTTTGAGGTATAGGTACCTAATCTATTTATTTCTTAGACTACGCCGAAATTGTCACGTACGAACAATGCAAGTCATGTGTTACATGGTCGACTTAGTATATAGTGTCTAAACTATTTTTTTAAACTTTATTTTTTTTTATTTTTATATTCAGTGATCTGTGTGTGCGTTTGGTTTTTTTCGTAAACTTTTTGGCTCAGTGAATAAACCCGGATACTTGATGGGTTTGAGAAGGCTTAGTGTACCACAAAAGAGGTGGAAAATGTTAAACATTTTCGAAACTCGTTCAAATTTAACGTACCTTCCAACCTACCTTCCACCCAATGCGTTGCTTAACCCCTAAGGAATATTATCAACTTTTTCATGTACATAGAATGAATTTCATATTATTTATATTTATTGCATTAATGATGCGAAATTCTGCAATCGAAGTATATACAAAACGATCGGTTAGTTCGTAATTTGTTTGAAATGTATTCGATAAGAGTAAAACTATGTGTATATTCAGTTCGTCAAGTTATTAAATGACCGTCTATTATGTAATTAAGCTTACGAACTGTACAAGAGATTACATTTATTTTATTTTTTTTTTTTTTTATTTTTTTAATTGCAAAACTTAGTATGACGATGACTTTATTCTGATTAGTCAATAGTTCGAGTAATATTAAGTCGGGCAAATTTGTTCGAAATCAAACAACGAAACTATAGAAATCAATCGAAAATTCCTAATCGAATAGTTTATGGCCAGTGTCAGTTATATCATAAATAACCTTGCCTAATAATATAATATATTATAGTATTGTGTTGAAATTTGCGTTTATTATAGTGACTTTTTGCCGTTTCTCACAGTCGCTCAGCATCACGTTTTACATATTATATACGCGCAAGCACGTAAAATACTACTGTACGAGTCGGAATATCTTATTACTATTCTAATATTATTATTCGAATAATCATTGGAGTCGAAACACTCGAAACGATTCGGATCTTGGCGTATTGATAATTTATTTTATAATATTAATTCGATCGCACGGACTCCGACAATAATAAATTCACAAACGGTGTCATCACTCCTATTACACTGCACCATTTCAACAGCGGATTTCCAATATTATACTTACCTACCGGATACCTCATCCCCCCTCCCATAAACTTAATGGTTATTCCTGTGTCCGTGCGATGTTTATAATATTTGCGTATTGTGCTATGTCGAAAATAAACTTACTTATCATCGTAAATTGTATTGTGTTGTAAAGTCGGACTGCGAACTGTTGTTATTCTGGGGCCCATTCTAACACCGCCAACTCGGGAATCTCGATTCGTACCTAATAAATTCAGCGACCCGGACACAAAAGTCCGTTTTAGTGGAACAGAGAATAATACAATCAATTGGCTATCCCTTTACACTGTAGATAGTTTATAGAATATTTCGCATTATTGACTACCGCAATTATGGCTATTTTATTCAAAAGGAACACGGAACCGATGTGTCAATATATTCGTGTCCGATAAATATTTTACTACGAATTCTGTAGGGGTCAATATTTCCAGAAAAAACTTTGGAAAAAACAAAAAACAATTGTATACTTTTTGTACGTTGATATTTTTGCCTATCAAAATATAATCCACACCAACAAAATCGACTGTGCCGGTTTTTCGTATTCGTGTAAATAAAATTACACAATAAGTACCCGTTATATTAAATTTTCATTATCTTCAGGCATTGATGTAGGCAGATAATGGTATAATATAAAAAAATATTTTTTGAAATACTCAAAAAATAATAATAAAGTATGCAGATGTCTGGTTGTTGCACCGTAAAATTATTTGTCTACTTAAAATGTATACAAATAATGTAATTAATATTGCGTTGTTTAAACCTTGTCATAGGTAGATGTGTTAATAACATATCTTATATTTTCTTTTTATACACTTTATAAAAAAAAAATAAGATATAATAATAAATTAAATACAGTATGACTAACATTTGGTGCAATAACCAGACATACCCGGATATGTCTAGCTGTTACAGACACGGATCCAGAGCAAAGATCTGGGGGAGGGCAACAATTTGTTTAAAACATACAAATATACAAATATAAAATATACATAATGTATATTATTTTCTCTTACATATTAGTGATTGGAATAAGTAATATCAGGATCTCTAGAATTAAAAAAAAAAAATCGTAGAAATAATATATCTGGGGGCTGGGCCCCTAGGTCCCCCTAGGATCCGTCCCTCAGCTGTTGCAACAAAATAAAAACCAGATATCTCCATTCGTACAATATCTCTGTATTTAATGATCGAATTTCTCTAATTGTTGCACCAATCGACGTACCTATATTATTTTTAACAATAAAAGTTGATAAACTGATTTTTGCCAAAATATGGATGTGTCTGATTGTTGCCGCCAGGTCTTCTATAATGTAAATATTATATTCCATACTGCCCATACTGTTGTACCGAAATTAAAAAAAAAAACAAACCAAAAGTTGTGCTATTTAAAACGTATAGTTAAAAAAAAAATAAATATTATTATTATTTTGAGTGCAACTATCTCTTATATATATTTTAAAAATTGTATTAATTTCAAGGTTACCTATTATTCATTGACTAATATAGTCTTCACAACTCTTGAATAGAATTAAATAGATATATTAAATTTTGGTCGTTTTAAGTATAAAGAGAGCGAGGTAGTTTTACGCGTTTTAAAGTAAATGTATCGCGTGAAATTAACACATATTCGGTGTATTATTTCTAAACGAAAGTCAATGCTAACCCCAGAGAGGGGCAAGTAGAGCGGCCACACAAAGCTCCGCAAATTATGTATTCCGAATATCACTTTATCTATAAATAATCAATAATATTGTACCGATATTAATCAAATTTCGACCTATGTACCGAGTGGTTTTCTCAGTACACGGTTTGTTATCGGTGTAAATAAAGATGGGATCAATTATACATATTTCCAGGTTACATAAACGACCAATAACTAGTTATCGAAACGATAACATCATAATCAGATCAATAATATGTTTGGCTGTTGCAAAAACTACTTTTATCTTTTATCGATTCGACAAATAATGACTTATTGAATCAATGATTTAGAGGCCTGATTTTGATTCGATAAGTAATAAAAACAGTCCCATAATTATTTATTGAACTGATAATAAGCTTACATATTTATTTTCGCCCGCGCCACCCAGTAGCCGCTCTTTGCTTACTTGTTGGTTATTGATTTAATATTTTATCCTGCGGTTATGCATTTTATTAGTCCTTTTTTTTATTTTTATTTATTTAATAATGTATTTAAATTCATCATTTCAAAAGGATAATAACAAATAACAACCGATTTATCATTTATTGAATATACCACACTACTACGACCAAGGTAAGTTATCAAATAATTATATTTTATGCAACAGTGCTGTACTATATGGACTCGATAAAGATATTTGCATAATAGTTTATCGAGCCGATAACAAACATTATCGAGCTGCATTTATCTATTGTTAATAAAATATTGATTGTACCTAAGTACCTACTCATTTTGTATCTAATATAAAAATACAATTTGATTAGTTTATGCATAGGTATACAAATTTAGATTTCAAACAAAACCTTAAAGTTTATAAAACTATATGAAAATAAAGTAAGTTCGTTCGAAAATAAAATAAATATAAATATATGAACATAAATATGCATGTGACCCCGCAAGAATCTGCACCAGGCCCCGAAATCTATCGGGCTGGCAGTAACGAAAGTGTTTTCCGAGAAAAAAACGATTTTAAAACGAAGAATCATACTATGCTGTCTTCTGTTAATAAAATATCTTTAATGTAACCGTACAAATTAATAATGCCTGTTATAATCTCTAGGCGAGTAAACATAATAATAATAGTATTCAACGATATTATCCCGTTCAATTTAATGCTGTCACGCGCGAAGGGTATCGAATAGTCAATACGGTTCGTTACGGAAATTAATACTCAACAGTCAACACAAGTATCACTATAATATATTATGTATAAATTTGAGCATTTATTATTTTACGTGACTTAATGTTATAGCTTACATTCGTACTTATAAAATCTGTAAATACGCCTACATAATATATTATATCAACAATTACATTAAAACTGTTATAATATATTATTAAGATAAACTAAACGTGATATTTTGAATGTGCGACGTAAAAATCAAGTTACAATAACGTTATTTAATATTTTGTGTGTTGATAATGGTAATAATAATAATAATATTTACTTCTCAATACAATAGCAATATACATAAATTATCTTACAAAATAAACCAGCTCATACGCATATCTTGTGATAAGGAATGGTGTGTTTAAAACGAGAGTATAATGTAATATATGCAATATGTAATATAAACAAAATAATTACAATAGTAGGTAGATACATTAAATTAACATATTAAATATTATAAACAGAGAAAAAAAAAATGAAAAAACTATCATATAATAATATTATTAAGGTCTAAAGAGTATAAAATACTAAATATAATTGTTTTTTTCTCGATGATTTAAGACGAGATATTAATATTAAATTTGTCGCACAAAACAGTTTCAAGAAAAATAACACTTCTCTGACTGAAAACATTTTTAAAACTAATTCAATTAAGATTAGTTAATTATTTATAACTTGTATTATGCTCATGTTTAATGGTAAAGCTAATGATGTCCATTTTTAATAAATGGGTAAAAATGTTTAATTAATATTTCATAGATATAAGATGAATATTACTTATTTGAATATTTGTATTCATTTGCAGGATAATATTCCCCGCTAAGCAAGCTCGTGTAAGGATACAGACAATAATCCTTCACATAATAACAAATAGTAATCTTAATACAAATAATAAAAAAAAATAGAGCTGAGGACGGATGCGGCCACTGTTGTAGGTGGATAGTTGGGAAGATAGGATACATAAAGTTATTTAATTTATATCTGTAACTAACGATAAACCATTGCTTTATTTTCATCAAAATCTGATTTTAAAACTCTTATAAAAAAAATATATATTTACTACATTGGTACATGATACACAATATTTTCTTTACCATTAAGTACAACGTATAATGAAAATACTGTTAAATTTTCAAACATTTCTGTTTAGTCTAACAAATTTGTCCACAGTATAAGTACCTTGGTACCAAATAAAAATTAAGTAAAAAAAAACTAGCAAAATGTAAATGTCTATAAATAACTCAAAAATGACTTAAATATTTTGAAGGTGTAATCACGTCTAGAAAAAACAATTACAAATTTTCTGTCAAATTTTCAAGTTTCTACAAATATATTAAACAAATTTATATTCAAAAAACAAAATTTAAAATAATAACATAATTATTTTCGTAAATTTTCCGGTAATTTCTATGTATTTTCGGTTTTGTCCAATTATTTAAATAACTACAAAGAAAATTAAAAAACGACTTTCTCTGTTAATGGCGAAATATTAAAAGGAACAAAATCAATCTCTAGTCGTTTTACGATTGAAGTAATATTTCTGGTACAAAACATTAGTTGCAAAAATTAAAAACAATGAAAACGATAAAGCTGCAACACACCGTAAATATTTGCCATTTTACTTATAACTTTATTTTAGGTTTTTTCAATTATTTAGAAAACCCCTTAGAAAATCAAACAATTACCAATTATAACGTGTTTTCGTACCAGAAGTTCTCACTTCTCTATAGCAGGCAAAATATTAGCGCCTACACCTCATGAAAATAAAATCTTTTTTTTTTTTTGAGTACCTACCTATATCATGTATTTAAACAAAATATATGCCAATCAAAATCAATAGAAACGCGACATAATGCGTACAATGTGTTGTTTCGTTAAAGTTTCGATCAGACCTTAAAGTAACTCGAGAACATCATAAAATAATTTGTTTATATTGCTTGTTAGTAAAACCATGTAAAACTAACATACTTAACGGTATATACAAGTATAAGTAGTATACAAGTTCGCGAGCTAATTAATTCTGTTCCCACATAATGTTATAGAAATTAATACTATCTAGCGCAAAACAAACAAAATTAAAATGTGTTATGTTTATTCAATCGAACAATCCGGCTTTTTTGTTTTAATATTCTTGATTTTTATTTATTTAACATTTATATAAGTACCATAGTTCTACCAAAAACATTATTATATTATATTTATATTATGAATATAATATATAGTTTCGTGTAGGTGGTTAGATTCACTACGATCATTTAAAAATTAAAATTTTTTTTTTTTTTTTGGACCATGTTCAAAATTCTGGTTTTACATAGTTATTAAAAAGTTTTTATTATTTTTCCATTTCAGGTAATAAAGATGTTGGTCATTGTCGTTGGATTATTCGTACTGTGCTGGTTACCATTACAAACGTATAACGTGCTCCAAGATATATTCCCGTCGATTAATCAGTAAACGATACATTTTATTTTATCGATTTTATCATACATAACAAAAATGATTTAATGATTATACGGTTTAACATTTATTTTAGGTTCCGTTACATCAACATCGTATTCTTTTGCTGCGATTGGCTAGCAATGAGTAACAGCTGTTACAACCCTTTTATCTATGGAATATACAACGTGAGTATACAGCAGTGTATATTCCTACCATTCCTAACCATTAATTGTGCAATAAAAAAACCGTATTGCACATTAAATTTATTAAAAACATAAAATATTACGCGTCTAATTTGCAATAAACTTTATACAGTCAGAAACATATTCGTTTTATTATCGTACTCTAATCCGAATTAATTTACTTCAAAATTAAATTAGGTACCTAACTCTAGTTTGAAATATTTTTAATTTGTATCGTTGAAAAATAAAGTATTTAAATTCAAAATGTTCAAAAACCATAATAACATTACAACATTTATATGATAATTTACAAGTTACACATAATAATAATATATTAATTCTAGGCACAACTGAAACTAAGATTTTGATAGTTTTTCTTAACGTTTTATGAGGTTCAAATCTTTTTCGATTTCAATTTTGTAATAAACGCTAGTTTTAATTAAGATAGTGTTTTCTCGGAAAACACTTTTTCCTTTTTCGCTTAGTATAAATTACTTATTGGGCTGTCACTCTAAATGTGGATTTCCCATCCAGTGTTGTAGGTGGGTACCTTTATTACTTTAGGTACTTAATTTAAAAAAATTTTCTAGATTCCCAACAGTTTTCTATAAAAATTAAAATAACTGACAATTGCAAATGACGATACATTTGTTTTATACTTGTTAATTTTCAATTTACCTGTAATATTACGAGGGGAAAAACACAACTAATACTATAATCTACGCCGTCTTACAGTAGATTCTACTGTAAGATATCAACGAGTCCCACTTAAAATTGTTTTTTAATAGCAATGATTTACCGTTGCTTACAGTATTTTCAAATACTGAAATGACTAAATTACGCTACATCAAATACACCTTTTTAACTTCTCAACTACAATAATTGTTATTAATTATTAATAGTAGTTATCTATCATAACGCGGTGCAAAGTATAATTGTTTTTTTTTTTTTAAATTTCCATAGACAATTTGACAATAATAACAACAATTATATCATCATAATTATATATTATTATTATTATTATATTCGCCGTAATATTCAGAAAATTATTCAGAATATTTGGAAATTAAAATTGAATTTGTGTTCAACGCACTCATAAATTTTACTGGACCAACGTCAATTGTAATTACCTGTTACCTATATTTATATTATTAAAAGAAAGCATTTAATTATGAAATAAATTAATTATAAGTATAAATATATAATGGCTATTACTTAATACAATAATAAATTATCAGTCTGCTATGTATCATATATTGTTTTACATTCTGTCATAACGATTCGCAAATTAAATATACAAAACGTTTTTCATTTCTTTGTAATTATGAAAAATGCATTATCTTCTCGTAATATTCTAATTTCGCGTTTCAGCATTTCAGTGTTGATGACTTTTTTTTATTTAAATTTCGCAATATTTATACAAAAAAAAAAATTGGCGAAATTGACATTATTATAATAAAATAATGGTATATAAGTAAATTACAACAAAGATAATTGCAATTCATTTTAAATTATGCGCTTTCTTAGTGGATTCCTACACTTGCGTACAATAAAGGATAAATATACTGATACTATAATCCCCTCCAAAAAGTACTTTAGGCCGCATATTTTCATTTATTTTTTTTTGGGAGGGGAGATGGGCTGGGAGGAATTTGTCACTGCGTGTAATTAATAAAATATATTAACATATAATTATGTTAATTGTATGGAACTAGAACAGCTAAAAAATATTACGTTTTCCACCTACCCACATCTTGCAACAACTGGCACCGTACAAGTTCCTCAAATATCTATTTACGCCGGTGCAAACATAACAGTGGATAAAGGTATTAACTAAACATTCGCAATTCGTCACAGATATTACGGGCTGCACACTTGTTTGATACTGTAATAATCTATACAGTTATGTGTTTGTACGAAAATATAAACGGATTCACCCGTATCAGTTCATACGTACCTATTCGGGTACAAGTACAAATGTCAAATTCTGACAATAACACATTATTATTTTATTAACTGATCATGTATCAATATTATACAATATCATTAATCAATTTATAAAACCTCAAAATAATCGACCGTATTATTTGCTAACTATTATTGTACGGCGATCCGTGATACGTCAATAAAATACAATAAAACGCAATTTCGAAAAACATAAACAAACGACACCCGGTACCGGTATTCAAAATTTCGAACATTATTTTTAACATCTCAATTAGGGACACAGCCGGTCAACAGAACCGCAATCGAATCCGATTTTTTTTTATTTTTTTTTATTTGATTTCAAATAACGGCAGGTACAAAACAAATGTGTAAAATAAAGTTAGAACAATCGGACTCTTTCAATAACAAACGTTTCTCCAAATAATTTAACATGGACGTAGCGGGGTGAGTGTTCCTCTTTCCGGGCAAAGAAGAAAAAAAAAACTAATAACAATTAAATGTCTCGGGGCCGGAGTGCGTCGTGTCAACGTCTTTATCCGCTGTCCCCGAGCCCTCCCCTCTCACGATACGGAAAGTACAATTGCACGCGTTATAACGCGCGCCAACACCGTTACAGGAGAAATTCAAACGGGAATTCCGCATAAAACTGCGTCATTTCCGGCGCGGACGTTTCGGGAAACCCAACGCGAGTCACGGGAGGTCCGCCTCGTGCCGGTCCACCACGCTGTCGGAATGGAAACGCGGGTATTCGACGCGCACCCACAGGACCAACGTGAACGGGTGCGCGGCGGCCGCGGCGGCGACGGCGGCGGCGGCCGAGTGTTCGCCCAGACGGGACGAACTGGAGATGTACGTGTACAAGTCGGGCAAGATCACGTTGGTCAAGTGCGGCAGTCATTCGGACCTCGAGGAACTGTGCCTGTGAACGGCGCCGCGTACAGTCGAACGCCGACCGAACGAAACGCGCCCCACACAATAATGACGTTACAATATACCGATCGTTGTAAACGCCGCGTGTAAATAACCATATTGTTGCTGGATTTTTTTTTTTTTTCTATACGTGTAAAATAATTTCGATTATTGTTTATATAAAACCGCGTTCGTGTGCGTGTATGTGTATAAATATATATATATATATATATGTAAAACTAGCCGTGTATACAGTGTGCCCTATAGTGTTATCCGAACGCCAATAACTCTTGTCCGCGTGCATTATTTTTTCTTTCCAATCTGGTTTTGTGTACGGGTGAATACGAATGTAGAGGAAAATTAATAATCACTGAAAACAAAAAATGACTACTTTTTCACTTTTTAAAATTTTCAAAATAGCCATTTCGTAAAATATTTTATTGTTCCAAAAATGTAAACGTATATGCACTCATATTCGATTTATAGTTTCTTATAGTGGTTTTGATGTATAGAAAATAAGCGTGAAAACAATTTTATTAATATTCAATAGAAGATAAAGAATTACCGTGCAGATTGTGATTCCTCATCGCGCAACATGTTATTCTATTGAAAATTACCTAATTGTTTTTATAACAATTTTCTAGGAATTTCAAATGTTCAAAATAAGTGATTAAGGTATGAAAATAAAAATTTAATTTTTTCCGTATATTTGTGTCCCCCCGACACAAAACCCGATTGAAAAAAAAAAATAAACATTGACAGAGTAATTAGCACAAGGATGACACTGTAAGACACTCTGTATTGCAGATTGTCCTAAATATATCGTTTTACATTCGTATAATACTATATCATATCATATAGGCGGACGCCAGACGTTCCGTATTAAAAATTACGATAATATTTTGTCCTTTTTTTTCAAATGCAATAAATGTCCCGACACCAGTCTCTTCGGCACACCAAAATGTCCCATATTATATCCCTTTTTTTGTTCGGTTTGAAATAATAAATCGATCAGTAAAATTGCATAATTTGTTTTAGTTTTTTAAAATTTAACTCCTCCAGTGAACAATTGATTCCATTTTTGGTTAGTATTGTCATTGATTAAATATACAATGTAATATATTTAATCAACGGTATATTGTTATCACCAACAATACCTGTTCTACCAATTTTGTACCATATTATTAAGGCCACTGCAATATTAAAGTCGTTACATCAATAAGACGTTTCAATGCTGATAAATCAATATTGAGTAAATATCGATCTTCTCTTACTGAGAAAATATTTTTTTTATAATTCAACTTTTATATAATAAAAAAAATTGCACGAGTTGAACGCGTTCAATTGTGTAATTATTGGTGAAAAGAAAATAATAGGTACCTAATATTAACTGTTACCTAAATATAGGGTCATTCCTTTTTTAATTCTATAGGTAGGATATAAGAGAAATCAGAAAACTACCTCGCCAATGTACTAACTACTAACTAGATTCAAAATGCTACAAAAATACGCTTTCATCATTTTTTGATAGGAATAAGATTTCTGGAAGGAAAGTTATTTACAGAGAAAAAAAACACACATCATAACGGAACGCTACACTCTGAATCTAAAAAAACACATACAATAAAACCAATACATTCCTCCTTTTCCTCAGAATTCAAAACTAAATATATAAGTAACCTAAATCGTTCAAAAATCAAAATAAAGTATAAACTTCAAACCTACACGTTCATTCATTTGTTAGTCGAGGGACACTACAATTTTAAAATTAATATTTTCACTCCCGATTTGAGTACTGGGCACGAACACAGTACGTCACTACTTATATCATAATGTTGATTTCTTGCAGTTTAAAATATTCTCAGTCCGTTATTTTGGCGCAAGAAAGAAAAATCAAAAAAACCGTAATATGAAGAACGTGACTGACATCACGCATTATAATAATATATCGTCGGTGAATAATAGTGCGGAATATTTAGAGTCCATAACGACATCGCATTATCCCTTTTTGATGTAAATTTCTAGCTAGCGGAAAAGTTTTTTTGGGTACAGGATAATCAATTTGATCGTTCACAATTTTTTCTAAGACTTCGAACTGCCAATGTTATTTTGTCGTTCAGTATAAGTATGTATACAAAACAATATATCTTGATATAATAGAAATTATCATTCAATTTTATAAATAAACAAATATATTGGTGAGTTTCAGTGGCGGATCTAGAATTTTGTTTCTTGGGAGGGGGCAGAGTTTTTCGAAATAATTATTTACCCTGTTATTTATAACACACTTATCAAATAAAATATCATCAAGATCTTTATTAAATATATTATTTTAAAAATTGTATTACTAACTTACAAGTGTTAGGTAAAGTCAAACTTTTGAAAAAGACCAATGGGTTTGTAAGTTATGTAATATATTGACTAACACAAAAATGTGTATTATAGTATCTATTATAATACCTAATATCTATTATAAATCTATAATAATCTCAAACGTCTCACAAATATAAAACAAATGATTCTTTTATTATAATTTTCTGTTAGGTAAAAAAAATGTCAATTCATGTAGACTTGAATTTATGAAGTATCAAGGTAATTTATTAAGTTATGTTTTGTGCTTTAAAATTTAAATACACAAACAAAACAATTAAATAATTTTAATGATGATTATAATTCAATAGATTTCCAATTGTACTTTATTAAATATCATCAATAAAACAATATATAAAATTAGAAAAAAAAAACCGTTTTTAAGATAATGGGAACAGGTGCAGCAACTCAGCAACTATTTTAAGTGGAAAGTTGGGAAGGTAGAATATAAATGGAGATTTAATATATATATACATGCAAAAATTAGCTATTGTTAACAAAAAACCGATTCTGAGCGGAGTTCAGTTGATAGTATTGCTTTGTTAACAATATATGTCATATTATGGTAAAATAATTAAACAATGCATTAAAAATGTTCTTTAATATTTATCTAATATTGTACCTATTTTACCATTTTTCCTACGGTTTTTCCCATTTATTAGGAAAATTTCGAAAACAGTTTTCAGCAACATCATATTTTATTAAATAACTAAAAAAATATAATGAAAACTCCATTTAAACTAAACTATGGTGTACCAATATTTTTTTAAATAAATAACACAAGACATATAACCCACTTGTAGGTAATCAAGCTAAAGTTTTAATTTTGCTGTTTTTGTTCAGTTCATCTTATCAGGTAGAAACTCTTATAACTGACCTATGAATATGTCCAGATTAAAGGGACCAGAGAGAGCCATGACCCTCCAATGTAAAGTGACCATTGTGTAATCATTAATGTATAATTTAATTTAAATGTTCAATAAACATGTTTAAAGTATACAAATGTAATACAATATTTATAAAGAAGGCCTTTTTTTTTAAATTCAGTCTAAAAAGTCAAACTAATAATGTTTTGATTTTATTCTTTGGTCCTCAAATTATTAGGTGTAAATAGTATAAATTAACATTATAATATTAATTCACATCAAAACAGAATTAATGAAAGTAAATCATAAACCAGCTAAAATAAACAAATTTTCTTAATGGTAAGTATCAGCAAATAAAGTACCTACCTACCTGATTTCATAATATTCAAAAATATCTATATCTCATATTCTCAGTTTTATTGGGTAAACATATTATTTAGATAAAAATATAATACATTTTTATATACTAATTATAATCTAGTTTTATTATTATAATATTAAATTAATGGTTAGTGAATATCTGAGATATTGCACTACTACAGATAATTCAGCCTATATTATTTATTCAGCCAAGATAAAATAGGGCAACTATATACATTCATCTAAATAAGTAAATAAACCATTCTCAACACTGCCTCATAAAGTTTTATTGTGACAAAATGCCTTTACTTAAAGAAAATGAAAGATATTTTGTATAGAATATGATAATATTTTGCTTCCATTAAATGACTTTTAAAAAGGAAATTCTAAAGAGCATGATGTCCTGATCTAAATACCTATTTTATTAATATGTACTTAGGATGTTATTTATACATACTAAAACAACATCAGTGCTACATAATACATACAGTAAGTTAATCATTAAATTATATAAATTTTAGACCATTCAACTATTATTATACTGCAATATCCCATTTTTAATATTATATCATTACCTATTCAATAATCCTAATTCCTGATAGTAACTTTTTTTATAAGTGAAAACAAACATTACTACCCTACTACCCATAATCTCATAAAATTAAGTCCAAACAAAACAATATTCATTGTTCAGAAACCATCACATTATAATGTATTTGCTATCTCTGTCTATAGCAAAAATAAGTTCACATAAAACAAACGAAAAGATCTTTAAAATAAACTTTAGAGATACAACACCTATTCTGTACATGAAAAGATTTTAAAGACAACCTCATTAGGTTTTTTTCACATAGTAATTGTTAAAAACAATTGTTATTTCAATAGAAATGTAAAATACAATTTTTTGTACCTCAGACAAGATGAATATTTAGAAAATTATACACTTATAAAGTTCACAAAATATTATCATTGAGTGAATACACCCTTTATTAATTCCTATTATTGAAAACAGCTGACCTGTTTATTTTTGTAATAGGTACATATTTAATTCTATCGGTGCATTTATATTGAAAAAGCTTTTATCAATGATAATAATAATATTATCGAACTTTATATTATAAAATTAGCTGCAAATTACTAATAACAAAAGTTCAAAATTAAAAACAATAATTGACATTATTATCAAAAAATAGATTTTGTTTATTCTACATTATTATACAACTTAAAAGTCAACAATTAATAAAATATAATTTTGAAAAATAATATAATATTAATACCTTATTTTTCTATAAGTTGATAAAGTATACATGTTAACAAGTAGTTGAATTTATTACAACAATAATCTAATAGTTATTTATAATATTTGTATGACTAAAGACTCTTGAACAAAATTATTATTATCTAGCTTCCATGTGTGTAGAAATGAATAAACTGCTCTTTATTGAACTGTACTTTACCTCTTCTAAATGTAAGTTCTTCCATTTGTTTCCAATGCTCAAAACAGAATTGTGGTATCATTATGCCTACTTCTCGGCGGACTGATTCATCTGAATCTAAAAAAAAATAATCAATTATTATAAAATGTAAATGTTTATTAAAATTTATATTATTTTATTATATTCATTTCAGGAATCAGTATTTTTAAAAACTAACTTTGGTTTGTAAAGATTGTTATTAAAAAATGTAAAATACATATTTGAACACAAGTAACAAATTCGCAATATATGCTTATAATTTTATCCTTAAAATTGTAATAACTATTAGCTTTTATTTAGTAAAATTTAAATTTGCTTAATATAATTGACTAAGATAACTTAGTCTGTGCTAAATACACGGATCGGTAATTTTCGTATAATTAGGTAAATTGTCAATATCTAATTATTAATTAATTCAAACCAAAAAATTAAATATATAAGGTGTTTAAGAATGCAATACACTATGTATAAAATCAAATAATTTTGTGTTTATTGTTAGAAAAAATTAATAGACCTATAAACAAATACAAATAAATAACAATATAGTTTTGATTAAGAGTTGAATTTTCAAAAATCCTTTCTTACTGTATGGTAAAAGTATTAGAGGAACCACTATTCCAAATTTCAAGTGTGTACGTTGAGTAGTTTTTGAAACATAACAATCAATGAATAATTGTCTAATTAAGTTATGGTTAATTTTTTCTATTTTTAAAAATAATATTATCTTGGATAATAAGGATTGGATAATTATCAACGAATCCTGGGTTTAATATATTAAATGTTGTCAGTAAACTGAATATTCAAAAGAAAAGGATTGATGCCAGCAGTCCCATGGCTAGATAACTTAATTGTTTTTATCCAGTTTTTGTTAAGCTAATATAATTATCACCTAATATTTTACGACTTCCTTGTTCCTTTATCACTTATTATTTATACCCCCCCTTAGTATTACAACACAAAGTTAAAACAGAATTTGTAACCTCGTAAGAGAATATATGAATCACTAATTGCAGAAAGAGGACGTATCCCTAAAACTTAATTTTACAAAAGACACAAAAAACTGTTTAGACAAGATTGAGAAGCAGCTAGGCATACAAATCAACAAATCACATTACTATCCATATTTTTAAAAATTAATAATCTCAATATTTTCCAAAATTTAACATGAACATTGGCAGTCATTTTAAATTATTGGACATGTATCTTATCTGCATTTAACAATTTTAAATACATTCATTACACAGAGATGGTAATAAATACATTTTTTTTTTACAATGAAAAATTGTTTATTCTTTTCAGCAATTCGTAAATGTAATTATTTAAATAATTAAATAAATATATAAATAAAAAAATAAAATAAATAAACAAATGCGTCGCCTGGAGTATTATGATAAGTGTATTATATGACCAGTTTCATATAAAAAATGCAGGTATATCAGTCAAAATGTAAAAAGCGACTAAATATAAAAAATCAAATAAAGTAATACATAGAAAAAAAAATGTACAAATTGGCCGTTTTACATAAATTTAGAATTTATTTTAATAGGAGAGATTATTTAAAATTAGTTATTATTAGACATAGATATGTTAAGAAATATAAACTATTTGGTTATTATTTATTATCTAAAATGTATTGACATAAGATATTATTTTTAAAATTGGTTTAAACATTTAAAATATTATTAAAATTATTTTTCTTTTTTTCATTGTGTATTTGCAATTCTTCGAAAACTGAATTAATTTAAATGTTATTTTGGGTACTTAATATTTCTAAGTCTGTATTAATATCAAAATCTATATTATGGTTATTTTCAAAATATGTTTAGCAAAATTTGAATTAGGGGCAGTCTTTTTTAATTTTATTTCTGAAATATGTTCTTTATATCTTATTTTAAAATTTCTATTTGTCTTACTTACATACAATTTATTACAGTTACATTTAAATTTGTATATACCAGCATTTTCAAAAGAAAGGAGATTTTTGTTAAGTTTTTAGTTTCATAGTTTATATGTTTGATTAAACTATTATTAGTCTTAAAATCGATTTTACATTATTTATATTATTGTTAAGAATTTTAGCAAATTCGTTAGACATATTATTTCGGTAATTTATACTACAATAGTTAATAACATAATTTGGTGAGTTGTGTATTATTAGAAAATATTAAAAGTAGAGGCTCTACACTTACATCCATTCATAAAATTACATAATCTGATTCATTCATTAATTAGCTTTAAAACTACTCCAGCTTATAACATAACTAAATATTTAGACTATCTCAGAAAAATTAAATATTAATACTGATGCTTCTATAAAAAACACTTATGATTTTATTAATAAAATTAATATTGTGCCAGGAGGTTACAAGATGATTTCCCTTGATGTCAAAAATGTATGTACATTCATTCCTAAACAGAAAACAGTAATAAATTTAATAAAAACGATGTACAAGAAATTATTCAATCAATAAATGTAATTATTAATCAAAACTATGTCCAATATAACAATAAATTATAATCGCAAAAAGATGGGTTAGTTATGAATGGTCCTTTAAGTGGTCTTTTATCTGAAATTTACATACAAAATTATGAAACCAATAATATTATTAACAACAAAATATACAGTCCGTATATAAAAGCATATTATAGATGGATACCAGTACCAACTAATAGAAAAATAAAACAAATAATTGCAGTTTTCAATAGTTATGAACAATACAACTTTCCATGTCTGTAAAAGTTAGTATATTTAATTTTTCAAACAAATATGGTATTTTAATCATCATTAAGGGTGGTTTCTTGTGCCAAATGATATCTAGTAGGTTCAATTGTAGGTCATTTTTTTACTTTTCTTAATCTTACTCTTCTTATTTGTGAAAAACAGGTTACTTTTAAATTTAATTTTGTTTTTATTGTTGTAATTTGATAAAAAATAGAATATTTAAAAATGTATTATCATTTTTAACATATTTAGATAAATTAAAAGAATATTAAATAATTATGTCATTTTTTGGTTTTTTAATATTTTATTATCTTTACATATAATTACATAAACAATACAAATTATATTTTGAAATTTTTTTACACCCTAAAAGGCCAAACAGTACATTTATGGTTATTATAATTATTAATTATACAAGAGATTGTACAGTGTAATATTGAATATTTAAAATCAATTTTTAAAAGAATTCTCATGAAGATACAAAAAGTATTAAATTACTATACACAAGCATAATATGCATAGATATATATACATATGTTTCACAAACCTAATTTATAATTTTAATGAAATATTTAACAATTTCTTATGATGTATTTAATTGTATGAAGTACAATATTATAGGCATGGTTGAAAAATAAGTTAATTAGACCAATTAGATCAATCAGAGATTTGTCATTGTATCTATGATTCAAACAGAAAATTATATACATTAGTCAAATACTTAGTTACCAGATCCATGTGTAGCATTCCTAGTATCCGTAAGCCCGTGTTTAGCTCTAATAGTATTGGGATGACTTAACTGACATTTAAAAACTTTAGTAGGTCCCATTAAACAGCGCCAAACAGCAATTGCGTCTTCTCTGGCCAGCAAATATGCTTCTGATGGTCCGCTAATTTGAACACAAATTGGACGAATATTTGGAAAGGTTTAGGTACTCAACATTTTAAGTTTTATAATCAATTTTTGTTTACCTTGTCATGAACGTCACGAGTCGATTGTAGAAAAACTTAGATTTATGTTCATTGTAAAATCGTTCTGCCTGTTCCAACTTCATAGTTTGACGCACCGAACGTACGACATAAAAACCATTGTCAAGTATTGTACGTCTGATATCCTGCAGATACAGTGAAACATTAGAAATCTAAATAATATGTGTTTAAATACATTATTTTTAATGAACATATACCTAGTAATATCAACCAGATCGGATAGATTTGACAGGCATTCTTAAATATTCTCTAAAACGATGGACCAACTTGTTTATACGATCAATATTAATGCACACGGCGTGTAGAGATTAAAGTGCATTACAATGTTATAATAGTAATAGAAAATACTTACGAGCAGAGAAAATGGACAAGCCACCACATGCGGTTTCATGATGGCTAGCGTTAACTGCAAAGGCCGAACAGACGTCATTTCTTAACTTGTATACAGTCTACTCATTTTTTTTTAATAATAATATCATGCAAGTAATCATGCATACACAATCTTGTACTTGTGCAATGTGTTGTAAAATTATACAAATTTTAGTACCTAGGTACGTAAACTAAAGAAAATGTATGAATAGTATTATAATTTATAATTTACAAGTATTTAGTTGTAAGTACTCGTACTCGTATAAAATATTATCTATTTATTATTTACAATTTAATATCACGGCTATAGATAAGTTATCATTAACCATGTTTAGTACATATCACACATCATATAAATATATATATATATATAATAAACATTTATATATATCTATGTCACAAACTAACTGGTAACGACAGACTGGAATGGAGTGACGGAATGTCTTCCAATTGTTTTGGTTCGATATTATTCGACAATATTTCGTGATTGAAACTGTTACCGGGGGGGGGTAGGGGGTGGTTTTAGAAAAAGTGAGTCGTTCGATTCATACCATCACATTCATCTCATATTTCACGAACTTTATAATCTTATAATGAAAAGAATTTTTGAGACACTGTTATCACTGATATCATCATCATCTCACGAGTATCACAATCATATCACTGATACCACACAACTCACTTTAAAAGAAATAATCTTTCTTAGCAATTCGATAATTTGATAACATGAAAATAATAGAATTATCTGTTTTGAAAGCTAAGTGCTTGTGGTTATACTATTTCATATTTGCTATTTTTGTTTTGAAACTAATTGAAAATAAATAATTGTATATATTTTTGTCAAATTAAACAATAAGTAACCTACCCTTCTTGTTAATGATAGACCGTTTGAACGTTTTTTTTAATGTCTTATGAAGTCTCCTCACTCTGTTAATAATATAACGCATGCATTCTTTGGACAATCTAAAATCCTTGATATATTTTTTGTCAATCAAGAGAAATGGTTCTTCTCTTTTAATTATCTTGAAAATAAAATCACGAAACATTAAGTTTGTGAGTAATTAAAATAATACAAATATAAATTCAAGATACCTAATAAAGAAATAGGTATTTATATTTACCGCATTTTCTATCGATTTTGTATTTTACGTCTTCTTGGGTTTGGCGTTCGGAAAAATAAAGTCATTATGTATAGCCTAAACAATACTTGTAGGTATATTATAATATAATATATAAAATTGCATTATTATAATATTAATGTTGTTTTAGATCCACATAAATTAATGTGCAAATAAAAGGTACGTCATATTGCAGAAACAAATCATATGGCTACTTAGATAACAATACCTATTAGTGTGCTGATAAATACTCATAGCTAATAGTGAAAAATTGCACACAATTTATACAAATACAAAGTATGGTAGGTACCTATCTACTTTTGATTTCGTTTTATCAACCAATTTATTAAAATTTCCCCAATGTGTTGAAAAATGGTTCGAAAGGAGTAAATGGATTTTCATATAAATTACGGGTACGAAGCAAATATACTTTAATACCACCTCGAAATATCGGATTTTTTTTTTCGCAAACCTATGTATTTCAACGTTTTAAAAATTATGGTTTATTGCGAAAATTATTAGTGTTTAAGTTATGTGTTACGAAGTTCACGAATTTCGGTGTTTTACGCATGCGCATAACGCATAGTTTACCGCTTGTATAGCGAAGGTTTCAAAAACCATGTATACAACAGAAAGTATAAAAAAGAAATTAATTTTAATACAATAAAATATGATAGGTATTGTTTTATATTTAATTATCTTTTAAGATGATGTGACACATTATATAACATATTAAATAACTTACATAATAACATAACATATTTAATAACTTATGTGATGTCTCGTGCGTATCACATCTTATCATTACAACAGGTATAATTATGTAACTTTTTATTTTGTAAATAAGTTATTTTGTAGTCAAAATGTTTTAAATACCTACACAGTGACATCAAATTTATAAACAACAATAAGAATATCATACTTACGGAAAAGTATTGTACGAGGTATTATTTTGTCATGGATACGACCAGTCGACGAAAATAAACCGTTAAAAAGCGTAATGTTTCGTATATATTAATGGTTTCGGTTTGATCGTTTTATCATGAAGTAATGCGTTTTACGTATCGATGACTTTTAAGTTGTAATGTAGATTAGCATTTAGAATATAAGCATAGATTTAATATTTAAATATACTGCAGGCTTATGCAACTCCCTATCCTAGATCGTGGTAAAATGTATTGGGCCCGCTCTAGTAGTGTGCTCTCAACACTAGAAATTAATTTGTTAAAACCTGTGTGAATTTGAGAAATTTTTAGGAGTAACCGATCAACCTATTTCACAATGAAATGAATGGGGACACCTTCAAGGATTGGATTGAACATATTTTACCAAGACTAAAACCAAATTCCATTATCGTTATGGATAATGCATCCTACCACTCAGTAAAAATTGACAAAGCCCCGACATCGTTTACTCGGAAAGCGCATATTATTCAGTAGTTAACTGACAAGGGAAATGTTATTGATAGGACTATGGTGATTCTTGAACTGCTCTAAATAGTAAAACACCACGTACGTATGAACAATACGACGTACAAACTGCCAGATGTCAAGAAATTATTAATTGAAGGCGTAAACCGCGTGGACGTAGCGATGCCAACAAATTTTATTAGTCACACAAAAAAAAGAGGAAAAAAAATTGTGACATAGATATCATCATTGACGACGTTTTGTCTGCGGAAACAGTAGATTTGAGGACAACAATTACAGGAGACCCATCATCTGATGAAGATACAGATTTCGACTATATAACAATAATTGTAAATAATATGTAAATATGCCTTCTTTTATAATTTTTAAATACAGATAGGGTTTTAAATTTTTTTTTTCAAATAAAAATATTTTTAATTTTCGTAATGTGTATTATTATTATTTTATAAAAAAATACCCAACATTTAAAACTTGATGACATGTATAGATATAAGTGTATAACAGATACATGCCCAATGACCATGAAAATTACAATATAAAAAAACAAGTCAGGTACAATAGGTACGTCGTGTGAGCGGGCAGTAATGACAATGTAGCCGCGCAGTGCGCGTATCGCAATCAGGCTTAATTTTGTTATTATGATTCTCTGTATACACAACGGCGGACTGTGGCCGCCCGCGATAGCGATGTGAAACGACGCATGCCGACTACAGCAGCCAATGACAGCGTTGCGACCGCCTAGACAGCCGCGTGATTGATTTTTTCCAAACTTATTTGGAATAGAGTATAGCATACGATCTAAGATAATATTTATACGATAAATTTGCGACGAGTATTGGTACGCACGCGCAGTAGATATCAGTCACCTTAGCACTTGTTAATAATGATGTCTTCAACTCGTAGACCGTAGTGTGCGTTTGTCATGCAGTTGCTCTATCCATAGGATATGATTTAAGCTTTAACCTAACAATGAGTAGAACTTGTCATTCGCACTAATCGCCTTCCGTGTAAATTATCCATTCTATAATTTTGTCTACTACTCTTTGGTCTCGAAAGGACATAATGAGCGTACGTATGGCAGTATGGCGTCTGCTATGGCCCTCACATACTCTATGGGGCACCTGCAACGCCATCTATCGAGCGTTTCCATAAACATATTTATAATTAACATGTCTATGAGCGTTTCACTTTCAAGTTTCGATGTTAGCGTCTTGTGATTTTTATTTTTCATCTAACCTCTCTTTTCATCATAATTGATATTGTATCACAGAATTGTATTTGCAAGCATAGACCGTGTTTTTCAATCAACGTGGTTTGTTAAAAGCGATTTGAATTTTCATTATTTTCTAACGTACATATTTTTATTTAGGTAAGTTTAATACCTACAGTAAATATTTTTATTTAGATTTACCAATTAAATATTATATACTGGGCGGCATAACTCGGCATGTTGTATGGTTTATATTATGTATAATTTAGATATAATGAGATCATCATAATAATACTGTGAAACCTCTGAATAGTGGACACCCTCGGTCGCCGAATTTTTGTTCGCTATTCGTAGGTGTCCGTTATTCAGAGGATTAAATTTTTGAAATTTATAAAGGATAATAATAAGTTAAATTAAATGGTATAAATCTGGTTTCGGGCTCAAACTCGTTTTTAAATTATTTTTTTTTCAAAATTTATGTTTTTGCCAATGCATTAAGAATTTAAAAATAAGTGACGAACTTTGTTTAGAAGTTACGGGAAAAAACTTTATGAAGTTCATATTTTCATTTCTCGTATTTCTGAGTGAAAATTTATTATTTTCTATTTTTTTTTTTTCAAATTTTTTTTTTAAATTCCTAATCCAATGGTTTAATTAAAACTTATCTATCATACTGAATTTTGAAGTTATTGTACCTGCATAAACCTTAACAAATTTTTGGAATTAATTCAAAATGTGGTCAAAAATAGACATTTTTTAAATTATTATTATGATTTGTATTTATATTGTTATTTTAATAACAAAGTTTTTTTTATTGAAGTCTGAATAAATCTATCTGGCTTAGTTAGGTATTAGTCTTGGCTATTCGAAATAAACAATATAAATATTAATACACTATTTGTAACACTACAAAAAATGGGAATTCAATATTATTCAATCGATATAAGTAATTTGTATTTTGACTTATAAATAAGTTCTATGTAGAAGTTCTCAATACTTTATACTGGGTTGGATTACAAACCAATGTAATTGTCAATTAAAAAAGTATTGTGTAATTTGAAATGTTACTGTAGTCAAGTTTGAATGAATCGTTGTTCATTATTATAATGATGAATGTTATATATTTTTTTTTTTCTAATGTTTTATTATTGTTATGTATTTACATTTAGGTGGCTGTCCTTTAGTTAAAAATAATATTCTCTCTTAATGTTCAGCTTACAGAAATAATGGATCAATCTAATCGAAAAGTATTAAACAAAAGCCATAGAGAAGAATCAATTGTTAGTGCTATTAATGTGAAAAAATTTCATTCTAAACACAGGTTATTACAAGTCAATTTCATTTTATAAGTTATAATTGATATTTAATAATATTTAAAATAAATTTAATACATATTTGATATAGATATTTAATTTAAAATATCTACATGTATAAATGGAGGTCTACAAGGAAAAATGATAATACTAAAAAAAAAAAAAAAATAAAAATAATAGGATATTTATAATATTATCATTTTGTCATTCGTTTCTAGTCGAATTGATATGTGAATCAAGTTGGGGCATAAAGATCACAGTCAATGATATATCAAAGGTTTAAATATACGGTTTAATAAGGTTTAAATTTAATTCTGAAACTTTAAAACTGCAATACTGAATGTTTTAAGAATATTAACTATTATCGTTTTTCCATTATAGCCCTTTAAATGTTTCATTACTTAATCTACAAAGTATCTTAATTTTGGTAGTTTTAAAGGATGAAAACACTTATTGTAAAAAAATTAAATTTACAGAATATGTATTTTTAAAAAACAACAGGTTTTGATGTAATTGGTATTATCATTTTAAAATTTCACTTTTACAAATTTCAACTATCTACATAATATTATTTTCTTTCAGAAATGGGGCCACACGTACATGCCAGGGTAAGATTTCTGGTAGAATTTGTGTACATAGTATATATATAAAAAAAAAAAAAAATAAACATGATTAAACAAATGCATTTCTTGATTCGCTCAAAATTTAAAAGATCTGATACCGGGAATAAGTATGTCACTGCTGTAGGTGGGAAGTTGGGAAGATAGGATATATTAAGTTATTTAATTTATACCAGTAACAAAAGATAGACCATTGCTCACGAAAAACGATTCAGAGCAAAGTTCAGTTATATATGTTAGAATTACAAAAAAAAATTAAAATTTAATATATTGATACAATTATTTTCATAAATTTTCCCATTCTTTATATTCTACTTTTAATCGGTTGAGGTACATATGAAAGTTTTATCGGTAAATAAATTTGATCAAATTTAAAAAAATTCAAGTGTTATACAATAATTATTATCTTCTGTTGTAATCGATAATAATCAATCAATTATCAATGTTTCTTTGATTTTTAGTTTTAACTCAAAAAGAAAATTAAAATATAATTCACCTAAGGTTGTTTATAATGAACAAATTATCCAATCCACTGATTTTTCTGGGCCAACAAATCAAAATATGAATAATCTTAATGTTCTAACTCAAAGATCAGGTAATTTACTTTAAAAAAAAATATATACATAATATTATATTTTTTTTTATTGAAATTATAATTGTAATTTATTTTAGAATTTGTGTATAGTGAAGAAGTTATTATGTGTGTGTTTTTATTCTCGGAAACACCTTTTTGATTATTAAAAATGTTCTAATATTTTTTAAATGGTGCACCTTAGAAAATAAGAACTTCTTCAAATGGTATTTTCTTTGAAAATATTGTCTGCAACCTCACCAGTTTTTCTAAAAATTAATAAATAAACTCACAAGAAATGGCAAATATTACTCTTGTAGTATGTTACCTATTATAACTTAGTTAATTTAGTATGCTATCTTTGTGAAAACTTGATATTTTCTATATAATATCATATTCTTACGTAATATGTTACATTTGTATTTAATTTTATTACTGAACAGTACCTGTGACCAAGTCATTCAAGTAAAAAAATCTCTAATCTCTAATTATAACTGGTAATTATCCACCAATATAACAAACAATTAATTATAGATACATTATTTTAGTTTATTTTGTGTCCACATGTGTATTTTTGTGCAGAGTTTTACTTTGTATACCTATATATTTTTTTTATTTGTGTATATAATGAGTAAATAAATGCACCATTTGTATGGGCATATCATTTATAGTTAAGAAACGTGTTAACTGTCTTACAGAGAAAAACTTGCTGCTTGATAGTTGTCCCACATTAAGGTATGGTGTTGTATGTGGAGGCATGTTGAGAGAGTATAAAAAAAATAATGGTAAAAGGGACTCTAATGGTGAATTATTAAAAACTACTTATCTGCGATGTCAAAAAAAAGGTTGCCAAACTTACCACTCTCTAAGAAAAAAAATCAGCAATACATCAAGTAAATTTTAATAAATGTATTATTTGTATTATATTGTAATTAGTTTAAGTAAAATACATAACATATAACAATTTTTTAAAATGGTTTTTACAGTACCAAGGCATCATAGTGTACTGAAATGACAATATATCATTATACAGAGTGATGATTTTTTTTATTATGAATCAGCAATTTTCTCTGAGTATTATAAGTGAATTTGATTTCTGTTTCTTTTTTAATCATTTTGGAATAGTTAAAGCTTTATTTATAAACCATTTTTAATTTTTTTATGCCTGCTCGATATACCTTAAATAAGTGTATACTTTTGTTTTTCAAATAGGAACCCCTATTTTTGAACATTGATTCGAGTAGAGAATATTTTTCTTTTTGATATATATATAACACTAATATCAGATTTACTGTTTATGAGTTATAACAGTTTAATGATTAAATTGGATTGGGGAAGAGTAATAAATTGGATGTCTATTATTAAATGATAAATTGATAATTCTTCCCTATTCCTCGAAAATACAAAGGTATATACTTATTTAAGGTATATGGAGTATGGTTAAAAATTTAAAAATGACTTTAAAATAAAGTTCAATTGATTTTACAATGATTAAAAAAGAAACCAAAATAAAATTTACTTAAATTATTCTGAGAAAATTACAGGTTCAAGATAAACAAAACCACTTTCTATACGTTTTTGGTAATTTCTTTTACCTTGGCTAAAAAAGAAAAATATATCTGATAATACAATTGTGGGAACCTATCAGTAGTAACTTTTTTTACTGCTGCTAGTAGCGGTACAACTAAAATTTAAATATGTATTTAAAGTACGGATGGACTGGATACCACTTTTTACTAATATCTGATATTACAATACTCTGATTTTAAAATCTTAGATACATATATATTGATTTAATATTATAATTAACCATTATACTGATTCAAAATTTAATTTTTTAAAATACTTTACACATATTCCAGAGACATAACATACATATTTCTCTTAAAATCTCTAGAAATTAGTTTTGAAAAAAAAAATTGTTATCATTGGACTTATGTATTACTCTTAAATCTTAATTGATTCTAAGAGTAAGTGTAAGTAATTATATAAGGTTTCACTGGGTTAATGTTTATGTGATGTATCTTATCCAGTTCAAATCAAATGATTGTGGTCTTAATTTTTACTTTTTTCTCTACTTTGTTCCAAAATCAAATTTCATTTTTTTTAAATAATTTTTGTTGTTTATATTGTACAAACTGTACAAATAATGATGTTGGAATATTATTAATAAGTAACATACTGATACAAACTAAACGTTTTTATCTCCTGAACAATTTGTAATAATTGAGTTAGTAGACATAGGCACTTAGCTGTCAATATCTAAACCTTACATGTTTTTCACTGACTCGGTTTTTATTTTACACTTAGTAAACTAACTTTAAGCGTTATCATTGGATAAACTCGTTGATGTTTTTTACTTTGTTTTAATAAGTGGTGGTTTTAATTGACTAGGAAGTATGTTTTAGGTTTACATTTCAGACATAATCAATTGTTATATAATGAAAGTTATTAAAAAAATGTATTTATAATTAGGTGACAAGGTTACAAAAAAAATGTATCAAGTTAATTATTCTGCTAATCAAAAGAAAGATGAAAATAGAAAAGCAGTGCATAGTGATATTGATACAAATAGATTATCACCCTTTGAAGTGCAGTAAGAAATCCTTAATTTGTGTTTGATTTTAGATAAATATAAATGTATTAGAAACTTAATATCTAAACAAACTACTAAATACTTCAGTATCAAGGTATTAAACAAATCCAATTTGTATTATTTCAAATTTGAATAATTCATTATAAGAAAAATATTTAGGGATTTTATCTAATTAATAATAACTAATAAGTACCTAATTTCTTCTATAAATAAATATAGAAGAATATAAAACAGTATATACATACTGTTTGATATTTTTATTCAATTTGAATTACATTTAGTATTTCTGGCAAGATGATATTGGATTTAAATAGGGTTTTTGGAAAATTGTGTAAAGTCATAGTTTACTTTTCTTTAATACAATTTTAAAAATGTTTATTTTAGCAATCCTCACCTTTTGAAGTTTGAATTACAATTCAAGTGTGATGTCTTGGACATACTTTATAATAAATATGCTATAATAGCGACAACAGTATAACTTACAAATGAACAAGTCATACATATTGCAGGTTTCACTATCACACCAAGTCATCTTGCTAAAATATTTAATATTACTTGAATAAATGTTTACTCTGTATATATTATATACATAAAAATTTAATTATTATATTGTATATGTAGTTCAAATACAAATAGAATAAAAAGAACTTCAGCAGTTGATAAAAGAACAATAGTTAACAGCGAAATATTTCAAACTAAATGTAAACTAAAATATATGCAAAAAAACCTGGGTATTTCAATTTTATTTATTTAAATTTCAATGTTAATAATATTCTTATTATTGTTTTTTTTTTTATATATATTTATTAAGTTAATTGTGAGCCACATATATTACAAATTAAGGACCAGTGTAGTGATATATATTATAAAATAGAAATAAAATGTTTAAATGAAAATAATGAACAAATTCAAAATATTGAAGAAGCTATGAATATAGAAGAAACAGAAACGTCATTTATCATACATATATCTTCAGCTCAAAAACAAATATTAAACAGTGGTAATTAATTTTTAATTTTTATATAATATTTAAAAAAAATTATATGTTACTAAGCATGTGTTTTAAAAAAAAGGTGGCAGTATTTTAGTTAAAAAAGGTATATTTCCTATTGGTATTAAGTTAACAAAAATAATTGATCAACCTAATAAAAAAGTATCTTACAAAAACTATAAAAATGAAACAATTAGTAGTGTTAGTGATGTTAAAAAAAGATTTAATGTAGAACTTAATGTTGAAGCAAAAAAAGAAATGGATATTCAAAGCTCTCTAATACCAATAAAACTGGGTAATTTATTTTTAATTTAATATTTATCATATTCATTGGTTATAAAACACAAGTTATTAAATAAATATATTTATAATTAGATGATTTGGCTATAAACAATTTTTATCAACTTGCTAATTCTGCTAGTCGAGATTATTTATTGAAAAAAGTTTTAAACGATGTAGTGGATAATGATGTTTATGTGAATATGACTAGATTGTCATCCATTGAAGTTCAGTAAGAAATTTTTAATTATTTATTTGTTTCTAAATTTAGGTAAAAGCATTAGATACTCAATATTCAAACTAATTATTTAAGTATCAAACGGTAAAAAAAAAAATTAAATTATAAGTTTTAGTAATTTAATAATTCGATAAATAGTAAGACCATTTTTATCTAATTACTAATAACTAATAAGTACATTATTTTTTCTATGATTAAAAATCATATAATATACATGTATAATATATGTATTACAGTTTGAAAATAAAATAAAATTTGAATTTCATTAAATATTTTGGCTGAATGGCTACAGATTTAAATCAGGAGGATGATAGAGCAGTACTGAAATACACATTCCAGATTATATTTAAAATGTTAAACTTTTGCTTATGAGTATCGTAAAATTGTTAAAAATTAAAAATTTATATTTTTTAAATTCTTATTACTTTCTAAAATTTAAATTAAAATCCAATTATAATATCTTTTATTACAATAATTATAACAAATTAATCACAATGTACTTATTACAGAATTCACGCTCTAACTAAACGTATGGAAAAAGAACGGGGTAATTCAATTTTTATTCAATATATATTTAGATTTAAATTTTAATCAATTTTTAATTTGTTTAATTTATTAAGGTGATAATTGTGAGCCATATATATTACACAATAAAGATCACACTGGTGATGTATATTATACAATGGAATATATACATGAAAATAATGAATGGATTCATAATATTGAAGAAGTCATGAATGTAGAAGAAACAGACACATCATTTATGATACATCTATCTTCAAGTCAAAAGCAAATATTAAATAGTGGTAATTAATTTTTAGTCTACAATTTAAAAAAAAAAAAAAATACATGTTATTAAACAATTAAACATTTAAAAATATTTATTTAAATAAAGGTGGCAGTATTATGGTTAAAAAAGGTAAACTTCCTATTGGTGTTAAGTTTACAAAAATAAATAAACAAGTTAACCAAGAAGTATCAAACAAAAACCATACAGAAGAAATAAGTCATAGTGTTATTAACGTAAAACAATTATGTAGTGTAGAACTTAAAAGTCATAGACATTTTGAAGCAAAAAATGGCATTAATATTCAAAGCACTTGTATATCAAAACAACTGGGTAATTTTTTTTAAATTTAATATTTATCATATCATTCATTAGATACATAATACATGCTTTTAAACAAATATATTTATAATTAGATGATTTGGTTATAAAAAAAATTGATCAACTGAATTCTACTAATCAAGATTTATCGAGAAAAGTTAATAGAAAAGCAGTACATAATGATATCTATATGAATATGAATAAATTACCTATAGAAGTACAGTAAGAAATTTTTTACTATTTGTGTCTGAATTTATATAAATATAAATGCATTATATACTAAACATCTAAATTAACTACTATATACTTAAGTATCAAATGATAAAAAGAACTAATTCAATTTATACAATTTTAAGTTTTAATAATTTAATAATTCATTAATAAAATGAAAACATTAAGAAATTTGTATTTAATTATTAATAACTATTAAACAAGATTTAAATGTTATTAAATGTTTGTTTTGTTTGTAGTTCTAACATTTTGAACAATTTGTCTTCCACTGTTGATAAAACTGAACAAATGTTTAATATTTCACCTCAAGGATTAGGTAATTTACTAATAACTAAAAATTAATGATGGTTTATAAAAAAAATAATTGTTTAATCTAGCTGGCGGATCAAATACTACAAAGGTGTATGGAATAATTGATTCTTTACCATCTTCAGCACCTAAATCAATGATACAAGGTAATTTATTTTAATTTTAGATTCTGATTGAAGCAAAGAATTAGTTTTATAATGATGTTTATTTTTTTTCTACGAAGAATTGTCTTCTAGAAATTTTGTTCCAAGTAGCAAGTTTGCTCCAAGTTTAGTACCTTTTTTGAAAGCAGTTTCTCAATAATCAGGTGTGTTGTGTGTATCAAACACATGAGTCTAGGGCCCCAGACTACAACAGGGGGCCCAATAATAAAAATTGAAAAATATGTAGAAACAAAATAAAATAATTTTGTTATAGTAATTATTAATGAAGATTGAACAATTGATTGATTTTTGTTTTGTATACATTTTCATACATCAACATTTTTTATAACTAAAATTAAAAATAATTTTGTTGCAATTAACTCCACCATACGCAAACCTTTTTTAATTTTTGCTTCTTCTTTTCCACCTATGTTTATCAGTACAGTTTGATTTCTGTATAAGGTATAGCTATTTTTTAAAATTAGCTATTTTATGCTAATTACTTCTAAGATACCCTACAATTTACTCCAATGCACATTATCAAAGGCCTTCTCTGGTCAAAAAAGGCAATAAATTTGTCTTAAAACCTTCTAGTTCTCTTTTTTATTTATATTCTTAGAGTTATTATTGCTTCTCTTGTACCTATATTTGTCCTGATCCCAAATTGTTCTCTATTGAAGTATCATTTGTGTGGCGGTATGGTGCGCGGGCATGTTTATAATGTACCACTACTCTCCTCTATACTAAACTTAAAAGTGGAATATCTCGTCAATAACTTGACAGAAATCAAAAATATCAACACTCAAATTTATTTTAATTAATAATCTATTTATGGAATTTTTAATATAGGTTGCCATTTGAAAAACAGAAGTATTTAGGTAGAGGTTTTACCTCCAAAAATAAGTGTAACAAAAAATAACATAAATATAAAATTGTAGAGCTGCTTGTTTCTTAAATGTTCTAGAAAACAAATTCCAAAAACAGTTATTACTTTCCAAGATAATGAGTGTATTTAAATGAATCACGCGGTATATATTATATTTTTGATTAACTTATAAACTTGAAATACTAGCATACAAAAATATTTATATTTCCCACATATGAGTAAATCATTTAAAAATATAACTAAAGTTCATATTTTTAATTATTAGGAATCATCATAAGAAATTGAATATAGATTAATATTTAATTAATATAGTCGCTCTTGACTAACAAACCACCTAAATTCCTTAATTTTAGTGCTAAATTCAGACATAATTAATGGCAATTGCCCTTGCAGATTAAAGTGTAAATGGTGTCTGGATCTAATTCTATAGGAGAAAAAAATAATAATAAAAAACACAATCAAAATTAAACTAATCTCGATATAAAGTGTCGCTATTGGGTGGCTACTTTATTTTCATGTATCTCCAGCCATAATTTATTTCCAGATACTAGCTTAATGTAATTATTGATTTAAAAATTGTTGGTTTAAAAATATTTAAAAGAAAAAATTTATTATTGACAAAGTTGCAAACCTATTCACCGAACTCCGTTCAGAATAGTTTTTTTGTTAGCAATGGTTAATTTTTGCGTACAGTTATACATTAAATTTCCTCTCTACTACCGTTTAAACTTCTCACCTATAACAGTGGCTGCACCTACCCCATTATTCTAGGACTGCTTTTTGTATATGAAAATGAATTTGATGTGGTAAGTTTTAATATTAGTGTATCGGCCTATTATTCAACTTAAAGGTAAAAACATTGTCTGATTTGTAAGTTTTAATTTGTTGACATTTTAATTTTGATGCAAGTTAAAAATTTATTGTGAAATTTTCCAATTTAAATATCATCAAATCTGGTTTAAAAATTTAAATATAGAAAAATCCAATGTGCTTATAAAACAACGGTTCTCGTCTTTAAGTTTAATAATATACTAATGCAGTCTACTAATATCTCAAAATCTGTTTAAGTATAATTATAACTATATTAACCGATTTTGCTACATTAGCGGTAACATATTATGCATCAAGGAATTTAAATCTGTTATCAATTCTAATTGCCTACCACATCAATTGGAATAATTATTTAACTTAAAATTTTTTAACCAAATAGTTCTAAAATTATTAATTTAATTAATTATTTTATTTGTTATAAATATTTTAACTTTAATAATTTTTGTAAATGTAACCTATTTCAGTGAGTAATTCATTGTTAAGAATAGAAAAAATAAAAACTGATACATCTGAAGAAAATGAAAAATTTTCCGACAATGGTTTTGAAAATATCAACAGTTACAAAGATTAAAAGAATTTCTCCTCACTGAAAAATTATGTGTCATTATTTTATTATTTGTTGCATTATTATATTTATCAATAGTTTTTTTTTTATATTAATTAAAATAGACGGGCTGGTCTATAAAGTAAAAGTTGTTAATGAATAAATTAAAAGTGCCTAATAGCTAATACATATATTTTTATTATTATTATTGGTATTATAACCTATCAGTTAACTTATTAGTTACTTGTGCATGTTGAAAAAACTGCACAAGTCTATTCCCCCGGAAGTTGTTTCTCTCAAATATGTACCTTTACTTTTTCCGCCAAAAGAAAAAAATTTGTTTATTATTTGAATATTAATAGACGATTGTATTATAAATTATTATTATTGTTTTATAAAACAAATTTTTAACAATAATAATAAAATAGTACAAATAATAAGTTTAAACTTAAACAATAATAAATAAAGTGATCTATTAATAACATCTAAGGGTGAATAAAATACAATTGTATAGTAGGATCTATTGTATAAAAGAGTTTTGTTAAAATCCGAAACTATATATATTAATACTATTATTATTTTGCATTGAATCGAATTAAAAATTAAAAATTGATGGTGAGTTTCTCTCTGTTCTTGTAATTTAACAAAAAAAGATAAAAATAGTAATAGAAAATAATGTTATAGTAATTGTTTTATGTTAATTCGCAATTGGTAGACTTCAGATATTTTATAAAATTGTATAGTATTTTATGTAAGTAATTTACGGCCATAAATCCGTGTAAACTTGAAAAAGCATGTAACACAAATTCATATGAAGGCTTAAATCCAGCAACGTCGAGTCGTCGGCAAGAGGTTATTGATTTTATTAAAGGGGGTGCGTTTCTAAGGAAACGCTTACGATGACCCTCTGATACGTGCGGTCGCCGAACATTCACGACTTAGGGGAGAAGACATTTATATAAATGATAAACTTTTACCAACGCATTCTCGTGCAAAATTTCCCGTTACAATTATATATATATTATCATATCTACTTCCTTTAATCGGAGCTTGTGTTGGAAGTAGAGAATTACATATTGCAAATTACAAATTTAATTACACATAAATACTTATATATTTTACATATACTTATATATACAGCGTAAAAAAAAAAAAAACGGAATTATAACATTTTTAATAACGTTTAAGTGAAAAGGCATTATAAATATTGTAAAAGAATATATAAAACACTGTACTTCATGTCAGATAAATAGAGTACCTAACAAATAAAAAGGCGCGAACATTTATAGTAATTACATCAACCAGTTCTAAACCGTTTGAGAAAATATTTTTGGATATAATGTGACCATTATCGAATACTTTATCAGGAAATAATTATAATTTGACAATGCAGTATGATTTGACGAAATATTCACTAGGAGTACCGCTACCTAATATCCAAGCTACTACTGTAGAGCAGTGGTCTTCAACCGGTGGGTCGCGACCCATTTTTGGGTCGCGTGAGCTTTAAAATTGGGTCGCGATAAGTCCTTTTCTTAAAATGTAAATTAAATTTATAAAACTATATAAGGTGAAACAAAAATAATAATAATATAATATTATAATCATAATGGATATCAAGTATAATATTTCATATTACACTGGTANTTAGAGTACCATAATCGGCATAATCTACGAATATTATCGATATTATCAATGTTGTTGCTGTGTACTAGCTGTCTGAGAAGTAGGTATTATAAATGTTAGTTGCGTTATTATTCTAGTGACTAGAATCTAGTCGTATTTACGTATCCGTTAAAAAGTTTTTTTTCGTTTATTTCGCCAACTTTGCATTAATATTTTTTTGTAATTTAATAAAATGGATAAATTCGTTATTTGGAAAAATGGTCGAATTAATACGCACGAAGACATGCCAACGTTATCACAGGTACCTTCAACTTCAAACGCGGAGGAAAACTCCCACAAAAGAAAGAATTCCGAATTTATTTGGTTGAAGGTATGATGAAAATTATTTAAAATTTGGATTTTGTGCTTTTAATATGGGAGATTTAGTTCAACTACAATGTGTAGTCTGTGGAGAATTGCTCGCAAATG